>LNAC01000371.1:0-148228 GCA_002007465.1 Ailurus styani | reverse complement strand
AGGCCCGCATCGGGCTCTCTGCTCAGCAGGGAGCCTGCTTCCTCCTCTCCCTGTCTCTCTGCCTGCCTCTCTGCCTACTTGTAATCTCTCTCTCTGTGTCAAATAAAATAAATAAAATCTTTAAAAAAAAAAAAAAAAACACAAGTTCTCTATTTACTTCTCTGACCTTTTTGCTAAATATTCTCCTCACTTGTACTCTTCTCTCCAGCCCATCTGAACTACAAACAATCCCTAAAAGCACCGTGATCTTATTCATATCTTGATTTCTATACTTTGTCTTGGAATTGTTTCCCTACTGCTTCCTCTTTCCCCGTCTAACACGATATAACATCTCCTGCTTATTCTTAAAATTCTGCTTAGATATTAGTGTATTTGGAAGACTTTCCTGTTGCACTACTCCCAAATCTGGGTAAGCTATCCATCCTGGGTGGTGCATAATAATCTTGTGTATACTCTTCTATAGCATTTATCACTGAACTATAGCTGTATGGCTTAATTTTTCTGTTTCTTGGGGAGCCTGGGTGTTCAGTTGGTTAAGTGTCTTACTCTTAATTTTGGCTCAGGTTATGATCTCAAGGTCATGAGATCGAGCCCCACATCATGCTCTGCACTGGGCACAGTGCCTGCTTAAGATTGTCTCTCTCCCTCTGTCCCTTCACTTTCCACTTGCCTGCACGCACGTGAGCTCAAGCTCTCTCTCAAAAAAAAAAGAAAAAAAATCTGTTTCTTGCACACATAGGAAATTCCAAGAAGGCAGGAACTGTGTTTTATTCAGTGTTATTTCCTCAGCATCTGACATAGGGTTTAGCATAAAATCTGTACCTAATAAGTATCTGTTGATGACATGATAAGTGGTAGAGTAATTTGAAAAAAAAAAAAACTTCTATATAAAAGTTGATAAATATTTTCTCCTAAAGATGGGAGTCAACCTTAGCTGCTGCCTCCCCAGAGCTAAGATCAGGTCTCATTGCAGTAGAGGGAAAATAATAAGCAGGAACAGATGATGCAGCATATGCAGCTCCTTGCTCTTTTTCTGCAGCAAGAATTCGCTTTCACTTTCAGGTAGGCCCAGGCTGCTGTGCAGTCTATTCCATGGCCTCCTCCAGGAGCCCAGAGAGAAGACAACTTGGCACTGAGTAAATGAACTGCATTCTGATACAAGAGGGGGGATTTTCCATCTCATTGTCAGTCTAGCCACACTGCTAAGTACCTGAAATTGTTGAGTGATGGGAGGGAAGTAAGAAAGACTAACAGACCAGCCCTAGCCAGTGGTGCCTTGCAGCTTCAGGGGAAGAGAGACCAGCAGATTTCCCCTGACCACATACACAAAGAAGCAGGTAGGGGTGGAAGGGGTGGGTTATTTAGAGAATTAATCTTATCTCCTATCTGGGCAACATAAGCCTTTACATGAAAGTCTGTTCAATGAGTACCCTTTGCCAAGGGCCTACCCTAAGCCCACTGCTTCCATAAAACTTTCCCTAATTCTCCAGCCTACTATAAACTCTCTGACTCTATTATCAACTACCATAGCACTGGCTGACCATACATAATCCACTGCACAAGTACTAAAAACTGGACACTTTGCCACAAAGAGTACTGGCTGACTAGTTTTATGATTTAACCACTAAAGCAGGTTCTGGCTTACCTCCCCAATTAAACTGAAAGGTCAGGGACCTTACTGTGCACTTCTTTATATGTCCTTTAAATATTCACAGTGTTAAAGATAGTGCTAAGTTTGTGAAAAAAAATATCAAGAATCACTTAAGAGATGAATGAATAAATCAGTCTAATTTATTCATTCATGGAGAGGTTTGCTGCATAAGAATCTACTAAATGGACACAGGAGATGCTTTCTATAGGAATCAGCTTCTCCTAACCAGAAAACACAAGAGTATCAGTGGCAGATCTTCACTTTACCCTCTACCAAATGACATCTGATAGACTAGATCAGGTGCTGGAAAATATGAGCTTCTCCATGGATCCTATATCATATGTTATCTATATCCTCTTATGTCGACAGTTTGTTCATAATCTGCAATGCTATCCCCAGAGCTCCTGGGGTTAGGGCTAAGTACCACTGCTATTAGTCCCTATGTGGTTTGAATGGGATCAAGATGTAGGTTTCTTAAGTCACAGTGAGAGGTCTGTTTGTCCAGAGAATGAATTTGCACTCTGTTCACTTGGCAAATGCAAGTGGGCCCTCCCCTCCTGTGATATAGGAATCAATGTATAATATTTAAGGCTCCTACCTATAAGACCATAGAGCTTCAAGGACAATCAAAATATAAGTCCCCACTCTCAGAGAGACTGTAGTTGAGAACTTGTGCTTAGCAAAAGATAAGTTGACCAGGCAATAGCAGTTCAGAAAAGGAAGCAAGCACTTCAAGGAGAAAGGGATTGGAGTTGAGCCCCAGTAGATGCATGGGATATAGTTAGTGAAGAGGTCAGTAAGTTAATGTGAGGTCATTTCAGGCCAAGAAAACTGAGAAAGTCAAGGTTTAAAAGCAAAAATATGCTAAGCTCTTCAAGAAATAGTGTGAAAATTAATCATTTGCAAAACAGATATGTAAATATTTAGTTATTCCTGTTACAATAATTTACCATAGGAGTCTCTTTAACAAAATTTGAATCTACTACTTCAGTGGTTTCAGGGAGTTGTTGGAAATCTACACTTTATCTTTTAGGTTTTACGGTACATTTGTGAGACATGGCATTCAGTGCTGAGTGCCGGAACAATGTTTGTTGAACTTTAACACATATATAAGTAATCTAGGGGTTATGTTAACATGCAAATTCTAACTAGCTCCTAGATGATATGGATACCCCTGGTCCATGGATCAAACACTGAACAGCAAAGTACTAGAACATCTTTCACTTTGTTGAAGTTGCATCTGTTTTTGTTTTATTTTTCTTAAAGACTTTATTTATTTGAGAGAGAGGGAGAGAGAGAATCTCAAGGAGACTCCCTGCTGAGTGGGGAGTCCAACACGGGACTCAATTCCAGGACCCTGAGATCATGACCTGAGCCAAAATCAAGAGTCATATGCTCAACTGACTGAGTCACACAAATACCCCATTCTTGTTTATCATCACAGAGTTGTCATTAAACAAAGTGATAGAATCTTCAGGAGAAAAGATTAGATCTTGTAAATTGTGTACAATGATAACTATATAATCAACTTTTAAAAAAATACATGCACAATAATAATTGTATAATCAATGTTTTTAATGGCTACTTACCATCAAATATAGAGTTCAATCAAAACAATAATGAAGGATTTTTATGGCCTATAACAGAGGTCAGCAAACTACCACCCATGGGCCAAATCTAGGCTACCACCTTGTTTATAGTTTTATTGGAGTAAAGCCACACCCATTCATTTACACAATGTCTATGGCTGCTTTTATGCTACAGTATCAGAGTTAATTACTTTAGGCGGAGACCATATGGCCCTCAAAGTCTAAAATATTACTATATGGCCCTTTACTAATATGTTTGCTGGCCTTTGGCCTATCAGATTGAGCACATGATATTTGAGTATCTCCCTTGATCTAAGCTGGGGCACCTAAGATGCTCTTAAAGCTTTCTGTTTTGAAATTCAAATGTCTTTCCCAGGATACTGCTTTGAAAGAGTGTGAAGTCCTCTCAAATTCTCTTGATAGGAGAAGGAATGGAGTTGCCCAGGAAACCCCCACATCATGTGGCAAACAGGGAAGATCTTGGGGGACAAATCAGGAGGGCTCACATGAAATTCTCAGCAAAAGTACAAAAGCCTTGCAACACACGTAATCCCGGATACCGGTACAATCTGTTCATGACTTGTGTGCTGATTAAGGTGTGTGGTTGCTCTCGTCCAGCTCAGAATCCAGACCAGACTTTGTGATCTGGCCCATCTCACTTAATAAAAAAGCCAGTCCTCCTGAGAATTCTTGTTTTTAGATTAGATAGCTTCTCTTCTAATCTTGGCAATGAATTTGAAGAGCTTCAAAACCACAGGAAGCAAACCCCTGCCAAACAGCCGGGGAATTTGAACTGTCCCAGAAAGGAGACATTGGTCTGGACTAGCCTACAGCATTGGCCTAAATTGGTGGAGAGTGGAACTCAAAAGAAAATTAGGAAGGATGCATGTTAAGGTGGGATGGGGGCAAAAGTTCCTCTAAGAGTTTGGTACAAGTAGAAGTAAAGGCCTCCTGAGAGTTCAACTATAAAATCAACAGAAAATGAAGCAGAGTAAAAATATGAGAAGTCATATTAAGGTTTCAGAAGAGTTCTTCCAGGCCTATAAGACTTGACACTAAACCATATGAAATTATTAGCACTTTGTGTCTGGCAACAGATGGGCTGCTCCACCATAGATGCAGAGAGGGGAAAAGATGTGAGGGGTTAATACAGGTGGTGCCCATCTTTGCCCATACCAGAGAACAGGGTGTACAAGACAAAGGGCTTAGTGCATCTTTTTTGGAGACTTCTACTTCCTTTCTCCCTTCTTCCCTCCCTTCCTCCCTCTCCCCTCATTTCTTCTTTCCCTTTCTCTCATCCCCCTCTTCCCCTTCCTCTCAATCTCCTTCCCTTTCTCCTTCCCACAAATATATATGAACTATGTATTATGCATCAGGCCCTATGCTATAGATTCTGGGAACACAATGTTGAAAAAAATTGACAGTCTTTTCTCCAGAAGCTTAGACATCTAGTAGTAGAGTCAGACATTAATAAAGTAACAGCATATACATATAATTGCCATAAATAATCCTTGTGGCAAATGTTGCAAAGCAATAGACAAAGTACAATCCTACCTCAGGGCCTTTACACTTGCTATTCCTCTTATCCGGAACAATTTTCCTCTGATAAACTTAAAACCTTCTCCTCACTTTCTTCAGGTTTCTGCTCATACTTCTATCAGTGATACTTTCCCTGTAAATAAAACGCAAATTCCTCTCCCCCATACTTATCATTTTCAAGTTTTTTATATTTTTTTAATAAAATATTCAGGTATTTTATGTTTTGTATGTATACTTTATACACATATATTTATATATACATTATTACATATATATTTATGTGTATGTGTGTAGACACATGAATGGTGTGTACGTAAAATATTATATATTTGCTTTTGGTCATTGTTCCCTACTGTATGTCTGTCTTCGTAGAAGACTAGAAATGTGAGTCCCAGTTTGGGGCCTTTTGTTTACTGCTCTTCTGTATTCCCAGTACCCACAGTAGGTGCTTACTTAAAAAAGTTACCAAAACAATAAAACTATGAATGATTTGAGAGCATGCATTATACACATTTATTTAGAGTTGTAGGATTTAACCAGGCTAAGGGAGAGAAAAGCCAGGCAGGAAAAGGAGAGCAGGAAAGAAGGCTTCGGAGAGTAAAAGCCAACCCAGAAGCTAGATGACAAGAAGGTAAAATCATGTTGGACTTTATGAGACAAGTTATTTTTTCCCTTTGATTCCAATAGCAATTGAAAACCACTGAAGTTTTTAGCCCAAGAATCAGATTTGCATTTTTAACATACCATCCTGGCCGCCCATTGGCTTGTGGACCTGAGCTATCAGCAAGGTGCCATACAGCATTGGAATCATGCAGCAAACTGTGCTTTCTCTGATCCATGCTCACCAAATTCTTTTCTGATTAGAAGTTGGCTTTCTAGAATTTAACACAGAGACTACAACACGCATTTTCCAATGTACATGAAAGATATATGTGTTAATATGAAAAAAATGGATATTTCATGTTATCTCTCAGTCTCTTTGAGCTCATTTTCTGTGAGACCCTCCTGAAAGAAGGATCCTGCTTCCTAAAGTGGACAAACCAGGGCTCTAAGGCAATAAAGTTGAGGGTCAGACCTGGAACCCCAGCTACCTGGCCAAGTTAAACATTTATCTTGCATTGATAGCCCTTGGTGGCCCATGAGCAGGCCTGTCTTGGTAAATCCCCAACTTCCAATCCTGCCCTTCACTCAAATCTTCGGACTTCCAAGCAGGATATCACTGTTTAACTCTGAACCAGGCTCGTGAGGGCTTCCATGAAACTCTGAGCCAGCATAAAACTCAGCTTACCCAGAGGATGCCCCCAGCAAATGAGGAGTCATGTTGAAGAAAATGTGGTAGTTTGACAACTGTGGATGTTCTTTGGGGAGCCCCCAATAAGCACCTATGAATATCATTATTTTAGAGTGATGGAAAGGTAACAAATGAGGCATTTATGTAATAGAAAATTAAATTAGTCACTTTGAGGTCCTGCAGAGTTTATTTGGAAGGACATCTGTATGCTGAAAATGTGAAACCCGGACAGTGAACTAACCATAACTGTGGAAGCACTGACAGAGCCTACAGAATGACAAAGTACCAATGAAAGTTCTGAAAAGCAAACAACTTATTAATGCATCTCTATCCCACCAGGTTCTTCCTGCCTGAGCATCAAAAGAGAAGTACCAATGCACTGCTTCCTGGGTGCTCCAACATGAAACATGGCCAAAGTTCTCCTGGTCAGCAGGACAACTACATAATCTGCAAAACCAAGGTAATCAAAACAACATGTAGTGAATTCTTTTCATGTGGCATCCATGACATTCATGTCTGTGTGGTTTTGTGTTTGTTTGTTTACCTTCTAGTTACTAAAGAAAAAGCTATTTCCTCCAAGACTGAGTATTAAAAGACATTCATTCTAACATCAGCTTTGGTATGGGCTGGCTATGAGATCTTGAAAAAGATCTGAGCTATAGTATGTGATATTCATTTGTTTATTCATTCACCGCCTTTGATTCTTTAAACAATGTCAGGCCCCATGCTATGTTCTTAGGAAATAAAGATGAATAAGAAAAATCCTTCCCCTCAAGTTGTTCCAAGTTCCTTTGAGGCTTTGAGGAGAGAGGCAAGGAAAGCAAGTATAACAACAGTAGCACAATAAGCTCTATACCAGAAATATGTATGGGGTATTAAGTGGGCTTAGAGGCCAATGCAACTCTGCCTGCGGGAGGCTGGGAATGCATCCAAGGCAAAGTTGCAGCTGAACTGAGATTTGAAAGAAGAGTTGAAATTCACAAGAGCAGTTGGGTGGGCCTTAGGGAACAGAGGATTTTCCAAGGCAAAACACATGTAATGGGCAATGGTGTTAAGATAAGAAAACAAGGATTTTATTGTGAGAGGCTGAAAATCTTCAAGAGAACCAAGGATATGATGAATTGTGTAGAGTGACAATGAGCACTGAGACAGAGGGTAGAATGCTGTACCTTACTTCTGGGCACCTGACCATACCCACTTGGTACTCACTATAACTACTGCATATTATTGGAATGGGAAGCAACACCAAAATGGAAAAATGACAATCACTTGGGGTTGCAGGTGATTACTAACAGACAGTGAATGCTCCAGAGTCAAGATAGATGGGTGGTCAACAAGGATACTGTTTAACTTATCTAACAAAAAATAAATAAATGATAAAAATACAACTCTCAAAAATCAATAATAACTCTCAAAATATACCAATAAAAAATGAGCAAAAGATTTGGACAGATGCTTTGCCCAAGAAGATACATGGGTGGCAAGTAAACACGTGAAAAGATGATCAACATCACAGTCATTAGGAAATGCAAATTAAAATCACAATGAGACATTTTAACAATGTTTATTCTTCTAATCCATGAACATGGAATGTTTTTCCATCTCTTTGTGTCTTCCTCAATTTCTTTCATAAGTGTTCTATAGTTTCTAGAGTATAGATCTTTTACCTTTTTGGTGAGGTTTATTCCTAGGTATCTTATGGTTTCACTCACATGTGGAACACAAGGAATAGTACAGAGGAATATAGAGGAAGGGAGGGAAAACTAAATGTGAAGACTCTGGACTCTAGGAAACAAACTGCAGTTTACAGAAGGGAAAGTGGGTGGGGGGATAGGGGGTGGGGGATGGGTATTAAGGAGGGCACGTGTTGTGATGAGCACTGGGTGTTATATGCAACTAAAGAATCAGTGAGCACTAGATCAAAAACTAATGATGTACTGTATGTTGGCTAATTGAGAATTTTAAAAAAAATACAATGAGATAGCACTACACACATACTAAAATAGCTAAAACTAAAAAGACTGACTATACCAAGTATTGAAGAGGATGCAAAGCAACTGGGACTCTCGAGGAACAACCACTTGGCACTTGGCAACAACCAACCTCATGGAATAACCACTGGGGAAAACAATTGGAAACAATTGGTAGTTTCTTAGAAGTTTAAATATATATCTATCATGTCATGTAAACATATATTCCTAGGTATTTTCTTAGAAGAAAAGAAGGCATATGCTTTTACAAAGACTTGCACATTAATTTTTAGAGAAGTTTCATCTGTGAGAGCCAAAAACTAGAAGCAGCCTAAATAATCCATCAACATGTGAATAAAACATGGTATATCCTTACAATGGAATATTACTTTGAAATAAAGAGAAATGGACCATACATACACACAACAACATAGGTGAATTTCATACTAAGAATATTAAGTAAAAGAAATGAGGCTATGTCTCTCCCCAAAAGCAGGCTTGCTTTTTCTTGCTATGAACGTTATTAAATTCCTCAAGCTCAATGTTCCTCAACTACATTACAAATGTATTATGCATAGGTCCCCTATATCATTCCCATGGCATTTGAACAGTGACAGTGTCAGGAATAGAGACTGTGCATGGACCAAGCAACACACTGTCTCACTCACCAAGACTGATATAATTTGACCTGTCAGCCTCAGACACCAATTTTGAGCACTTGATGTAGTACTACTGTCTCTCAAGAAGATCAACCAATCAGACTCCACACTAGAAAGGGCAATAATTAATCCTAACTGAAATTGATAAATATTCTGGGTATATATTTTCCTTTCCTTCCTGTAGTGCCTTGGCTGGCATCACTAGTAGAGGGCCCACAAAATGTTGAATTTAATGACAATCACTTCAGATAAAAGGTTCACTTTAAGACAAAAAAAAAAGTGAAAATGGGCACATGATGGTCAGATCAATTTTTCCTACCATATACTACATCATCTGGAAGACTCTGGTCCTACAGAATGTTGGAATAACTCCTAAAGTTATAGCCAATGCACAAGCTTGGGGATAAACTCTACAACATTGGGGTGTTATTCTTTAAGATACAGTACATACTTTTAAACAAGGGCCACTATATGATGCTGTGTTTCTAACACGTAGAATACAAGAATCTGGGAACTCAGTGGTAGGAACAAGGGTCTGGGAATAACTACTTTCAGTGACCTACTGGGTAAATTTGTGTTTCCCATTTCCACAATTTTAGGTTCAGCTGGTTTCCAGGTTGGGGAAATACCTCAACCAGCAAACACAGAAAGATCCCTCTAACTCTAAAACTACATCTGCTACCTGATCATTTTGCACTCTTTATTGGCAGGGATAATTGACATTTTCTATACTGTCAGCAGTAATTAACCCTAGTTATCATGAGAAAATAAAATTACTGCTACATAATTGGGATAGTATAAAGAGTATACACAGAACTCAGTGGTTTAGTCAGGCTTCTTATTTCCAGACTGTTAATAAATATGGAACATTTAATTTCTGCAACCACATACAAACCAGGGCCAAATAATAAGGAACTTGAAACCTTCAGGGATGAAGGTCTGGGTCACTCTATAAAGCAAGTAACCTAGACAAGCAGAAGTACTGGATGAGGATGAGAGGACTCCAGATGGATGTTAGAGGAAGGTGATAATAAATATCAGTAGTAGCTTCAGGGCCATCTACAACAGTGGGGACTGTACCTTAGGCTCCTAATCCTCTTCTTATTTTAAGAAATTATGACCATACACCACATTGAAGTATCAGTAAAAGAACAGAATAAACTCAGGAGAGGACACGAGTCAATCTCGGAGGGAGAAAGGGTGGTCTGTAGCAGATGCTGTTCATCCCTACCCATATACCACTCTATTTATTGTTTCTACATAGGCCAATAGTTTTTTACAGAAAGCTTCTATGATTTTGCCTGAGGGGCTTCTCTCAAAGTAGTAGTATGCCTGATCATACTATGTGTACATGGGTTAGGATAGACTTGTTGGAGAGTAAACCCCAAACCACAGCGGTACTCCTTAACAAACATGGATGGGAAAATCTCTCTGCTTCCTGGCCCTTCAAATATAACAAATCTGAGGCTACTCCAGCTAGAGGCCCCCTGCAGCACTGAGCACCAATTGTCCACAGCAGCAAACTCTTCATTCATCAACCTTCTATTCTCTTCCTTTCCCTCCTTGTCTTATTCCCCACTAGGTGAGGAATGTGAAAGGCTGTGGTTGAACTGGATGATTTCTACATTCACTTCGACTCTGAAGCTTGTAGTTTGAAGACTAAATTTAAGACTCAAGCCCTTCAGGAATTTTCCCTTCATGAGCTCCATACAAATTGAGCACATCTTAGTTCTCCTACACTGGCAGTACGGATTACTTTAATACAGACTTATTTTGCTTTCCTGTTGTGTTAGAAATGCCTGCCTGGTTCCCCCAACTAGACATCTTCTCAAGCCATATCATCTAAAGTATTGAGTCTCCAAGTATTTTATCTTCAAAGTAATAATAATAACTTCACTCAAGTACTCAAAACAATCCCATGAAGTAGGTTCTATTTTTATTGTTCCTATTCTGTATAAGTGTGAACTAAGACTCAGGGATATTAAGTCATTTCCCCAAGGGCACTCATCACCTAAGTTGAAGAAGGGTCAGGCTTTGAACTCAGGCACTCTGTCTTCTTAACCATTATCCTTTACTGCCTCTCAAGGGTTATTTTTAATCATGTTTTTCCTTCATGAAAACCTTATTTTGAAACATCTGTCTGTATAAACTAATTAGCTACAAATTACTCAATTTTCTAAACAGTGACCTGTTTTTCTTATTTTTTTTAGTCAAACACGTGAAGAATTTCCAACCATAAAGGTGAGCTAACTAGTGTGATAACTAGTGTGATAACTAGTACTCTATAAAAAAACTATTACTGGAATGAATGAATAAGTGAATGAATGAGTGAAAGAAAAACCTTGCCTGATATAATTTCAGCCAAATTGAAATATACCTGATGTGTAAGTTAGCTTGGGCAGCTTGGAGGTAAGTAGCTTCATATTAGGCTATTCCAAAATCAAATAGCAAAAAACAAATTTAAGGAACACCATTATTACCTTGTGGACTTTAAGTGATCCAAGGATTATAAATGGTAACTCCTCATCTGCAGAGCTTTTTGTTTTATTATTTTTTGGCTATTGTGCTTTGTTTTGTGTTTTTAAACTTTTGTTCTATTGAAAAACCTCAAGTTTCTTTGCAAAGGACAAAGTGGACTCCTCAGGAACATTCAGGCCACATGGTAAAGAATGGAACATTGAGGGGCACCTGGGTGGCTCAGTGGGTTAAAGCCTCTGCCTTTGGCTCAGGTCATGATCTCAGCGTCCTGGGATCGAGCCCTGCTCAGTGGGGAACCTGCTTCCTCCTCTCTCTCTGCCGGCCTCTCTGCCTACTTGTAATCTCTCTCTCTCTCTGTCAAATAAATAAATAAAAACTTAAAAAAAAAAGAATGGAGCATTGAATGTCATTTGGACTACTCCCAATATAACTAATTTTTCTGATTTTCCACTCATTCCTATATGACACAGGCTTAATGTTACTTACAAATGTAAACCTATCACTCCACCACAAAAAACCCTCATGAGACTGCCCATCATACTTACAGCTAAACCTAAATTCCTTGCCAGAGTCTATAAGATTCTATGAGACAGTCTTTCTAAGCAAAATACTGGATGATTCTTTTTCCCTTGGTAAACTGAATAACCACCCCCCCACGGGGAAAATCCATGACATTTAATGGAACTTCCTATCGAAACAACTCATTCACCATTTAATCACCCAATAGTAATCTATTGATTCATTCCTTAAACACAGAACTTTCTATTGGTCTCTTAATGCCTCACACTTGAACATGAATTGACAGTTAAGGATTAGCAGACATTTTAGAAAAGTTTTCAACATGAAAGAAAAAATGCCAACAGGCAAATAAACAGGAGCAAACAAATTTATCCTTAATATCCTCACAGTTATCAAAAGATATTGAAGATTTTGCCTCTAGCAAACGAGGAGATTATGTCATTAAGAAAAGGAATAAGTAGAGAAGAATGCACTCTTGGCAATTAAAAGTGTCCAATGTAAAACATTCAACAGGTGGTTTAGAAGAGAGAATCAAGAAAATCTCTAAGAAAGTATACAAATGAATAAGAAGAAAATGGAAAAGGAGAAAGAAAAACAAACAAGAAAGGTTGAGGACATATTATTACTGAGGTGGACACCAGGGACACCTGAAACAGAGCAGTGATGAAATTATTTAAGAAATATCTCAAAATTGAAAAACATAAATCTCTAGAAAGAAGGAACCACAAGAAAGCTAAGTCTTTATTTACCTTAAGACAGGCAGTTAATGTCTAAAATTAAGAAGCCAAGAAGTGGCAATATAAACATGTTATTCAGAAATTTGTGGGTAACTAGTGAAAATAAAGAGATATGACAGTTGAAATAAATTCCTCTGAGAAGTAGATCTGAAGATTAGTAAAGGGTAGGTAAAAGTAGGGGACAAAGCACTGCTGGTTATATTAACACATGTTATATATAGAATTGATATATAGAGAGAGCTATATGAATATATAAAAGTATATGTATCTCATATACATATATATTCAAAGATATGTATATATATGTACATATATATTCAAAGATATGCTCTTTGGATCTTAAATATGCATTAAAATATGTATTACTTTGATTAAAAAATAAAGATATATTAGATAAACTATTTAAAATAAACACGCACAGATTTTTTTCCAAGTTCTTTTTTTTTTTCTCCTCCTTGGCCTATTGGCCTTTTCGTGACATCTTGGAGATCTTTCCATCATGGTATTCTTTTGGAACTGATGTGATTGACATAATTTAAGGTATCTTCCTGATGTGATTCTTATGGAAGTGATCTAAGGACTATGCTTTGGGAACTTGGTCTAATCCAAAGAATTCCCTGCAACTGCAAACATTACAGGTGAGCTAGGGGTACAGTCAAGCAATTTAAGGCAAAAATAAACAAAAAGCAGTTGTGTGATTTTAATTGGTTCCTTTCTTTGTCCCATATCTTTCCTGGGAACTTTGTAAAATTAGCTGTGATTGTGGGAAGTGACTGGTTGTGTGTTCAAGCCTCTGTACCATTGCTCTTTCTATTCATCACTTGTAGATGATTGACAGTATCCAACACAGCAGTTTTCCCAGTATTAATAATTTAGAAGTTATTCAAGAAATGCTTCTGGAAAGGAGGAAAAAAAGAGAAAGAAGGAATGGGCTTGGAAAAAGAAGGGGATATAGGAGAAGCAACCAACTTTTTAATATATGAGCTGATATGAAATTAACAACAATCTCCTAGTTAGAGTTTGGGTGTATGTGTAGAAAACAGTCTGATTGTTTTGACTTTGATAAAAGACCCTCAGTCTGTAGTTATTGAGCATCTAAGTAAGTGTCCAGCAAAAGATGTAGAAAAAAACAAATGAGCAATGACTAATGCCCACAAGTACTTTAAATCCTCCTCTGGAATACAGAACTGACAGACATGAAACAAATAGCAAGCAATTGCATAGCTACTATACACTGTCAAACAGCCAGCAAGTGCAAAAGGAATTGGATGTCAAACAGGTCAGAAATTAATGGAGAAGGAACTTTCAAGAAAGAATTCTATTTAAGTAATAATATATGCATTCATATAATGTGAAGCAATTTTCATGTATCCTTTTACAGAGTACTCATAACTGTAACTTATAAGTAATTTCAGCCATTACCTCCATATGAATGAGGAAGACTCAAAGAAATTAAGCAACATGCTAAATTTACATAGCCAGGGCCGCAATGGAATTTGGTCTGAATCCAGACTTTTCATGTTTGCTTTCTTACTGCATAGAGTTCTGAAAAAAAGTGGGGGTTGGGTATAAAACATGGAGAGGTAGAAAAGAGGCCATTGTAAATTAGAGAAATAAAAACTTGAGCTGAGATGAGCATAGGAGAATGCACAGCTTAACCAGCACAGGCAAGAATTTGATAGAGAAGGGAGCCTGGACTAGTTGAGAATATACGGGCTTTTGAGCAGAGAGTCAGAGATGAATTATAGTTCTGCACCTTACTGACAACAGGGGAGAGGGCAAACATTCCCCAGCCTCTGTATCCTCATCTATAAAATGGGACAACTGCCTTCAAGATCTGTTGTAAGGTTTTAATGGCACAACTTATGTTTTTACAGAATATCCAGTAAAAATTCTTATTTCTTTTTTTTTCCTGATTGAAGTAGAGTATTATTTATGGTGAGAAATAGTAGGAGGTTGTTGGTCACAAACACCTGGCCTAAGCATCAGTCAAAACAACCATCTGTACAAGCAGGGCTGTATGTTAGTCACTGGATTCTGATAGGTTCTTCAGTTGTTTTATTTTGACCAGCTCAAGTCAGTCCAAACAGTTTGTGCAGCTCTAGGAAACAGGCTGAGTTTGGCCTGTGCATTTTGGCAACCTGGACCATGGAATCAAGGTTGGGGGGGGGGATGGAAAAGTACCCAGCATTGCCTCCTGATTCCAACTTCCTGCTGGTGACATCCACCTCTTGCTGACTCTGAGTCACCAACAGCATGCCTTCCCTCCCCTGCGGCCCATCCGCCCATTAGGCCCCGGCAGTGCTCTTCCTATGATGACTTCCCTTGCTCGCTCCCACACGTGTGCTCAAGGTGGAAGCAACCCTAATGAGGAAACACAAGACAACTGCTGCAGAAGGCACTTCTTCCTCAGCCAACAAAATGAAGTCTGCCCGGCCCTAGAGCACGCAGGTCACCCCTCAGACGGGTGTTCCCACCCGTGTGCTCGGGAGCTCTCCCAGAAGATGGGAAACCATATGAACTCCACACTGGGCTTTTAGGACTCCAAAGGAACCCCTTGGAACTCACTCTTGGGAACAGTCCTGTGTATTCCCAAATGTATTGTTAAAAATGAGCTCCAGGAAAAAGGCCCCATAAACTCTCCTTGAAATTACTGTTCCTCAGACTGGTGTCAAGGTTCTCCATAATCTGCCTTTTCAGTCTATTTTCCAAAATATTCCTCTGCTCCAACTCAATGTTTATTATGAATTTGGCTAATCAATCACAAGGCTTCCCTGGAATGCTTCATAGAAACACAGACTCCAAGATTCTGATTCAGCTAGTTGGGGTAAAGCTCAAGGACTTTTTGTACATAAGAAGAATTTCAGGTAATTCTACTGATCAGCTGATGAGGGAACATGGTTACTTCATGGCTCAGTGGTTCTCAGTGTCCCCAGTGAGCAGTCCTTAGATTCAGTTAAGAAGTTTCAGGGGTCAGGGCCCCTGGGTGGCTCAGTGGGTTAAGGCCTCTGCCTTCAGCTCAGGTCATGATCTCAGGGTCCTGAGATCGAGTCCCATATCGGGCTCCCTGCTCAGTGGGGAGCCTGCTTCCTCCTCTCTCTGCCTGCCTCTCTGCATGCTTGTAATCTCTCTGTCAAAAAATAAATAAATAAATAAATCTTTAAAAAAAAAAGTTTCAGGGGTCATTTTAGGAGAGAGGAGTCACTGCAGCAAGGGAAACTCAGAATCTTAAGAAAGTTTCCTGTTATGTGTTAAATTGTGTCTCCCAAAAAGCAAAGATGAAGTCCTATCCCCAGGTAGCTGTGAACATAAGTAGGGTCTTTATAGATGTAATTTGTTAGGATGAGTATATTGAATTAGGGTGACTCCTAAATCCAACGTGACAGGTGTCCTAATAAGAAGAGGAAATGGAGATTTGGGTGCAGAAACACACAGACACATAGACACAAGGGAGAAGGCCACATGAAGACAGAGTAAGAGATTGGAGTTATGCTGCCATATACCAAGGAATACCAAGGATTGTCAGCAACCACCAGAAGATAGCAAGAGACAAGAAAGGATTCTTCCCTACAGCTTTCAAAGGGAGCATGGCCTTGCCAACACCTTGATTTCATACTTTAAGCCTCCAGAACTGTGGGAGGATACATTTCTGTTGTGTTAAGCCACTGAGTTTGTGGTAAGTTGTTACGGCAGCCTGAGGACACTAATATACTCCTTCTGGTTATGCTCACTGTCTCTCTGTATTTCTCTCTCTCTCTTTCTCTCTCTCTCTCTCACACACGCACACACATACACACATACACACACACTTTAACTAGAGCAGCTTGGTTATTTCGATTTATGTTATATTTTGGAGTTCAGCTTAACATTTCATTTGGAGAAGGAAAAAAAGGAGTTTTACTTCTAACCAGTTTGAAAACCCACCTCTTTCACTAAACTGAACCATAAACCATTCCCCCAGACATACCCTGAAGATTTTTGATGCCATATTTGTATTCATGATGTTCTTGACATCTGGATACTTTACCTACTTTTCATCTGTTAAAATATTAGTCATTCATGAAGCTCAACTTATATGATCTCCTCCACAAAGTCAAGCCCCAATATCCCTTCAGTTAGATATGATTTCTTCTGCTTTTGAAAACCAATTGAATTTTTAGATCTTCTCTTATAGCATTTACCTTATTCAACATCATGTTCTAGCCACGCATGATATATTTTAGTTCCCACCTTAACTCCATTCTAGGCCCTGTGTTTTATCCATTTTTGTATCCTGCTTCCCAATCCCATCCAGTGCCTTACAGAGTGTTTTCCACATTGCAGTTGGTATTTAATGAGCACGTATTCAATAGAAGCTGGTAGTAAAATTTTACAAAGGGCCTTATTCATTTGGTATAAGTGCATTGTTTAGGTGTGAATGGTTTTTTGATGTCTCACACAGAGTAAACTGTTATAAATTACTTTATTATTACTAGGGTTTTTAAAAAAAATCCATACCAATAAAAAAAATTAACTGAATATATATTTTGTAAAACAGAAGGAAAAGAGAGGCCCAAAATAGGTATTTGACTGAGTGAAGGAGAATCCCAAGACTCTGAGGAAAGAAAATTAATGCAAAGAGTATTGAGAGGAAAGGGAAAAAAAATAAAGTTTTCTCTAATTTTTTAATCTTCCTCTATTAAGGAATTAAAAGGCAGGGTGGGAGACTAGAGACCTTTGAAATTATGGTATTCTAAAAGTCCCGGGGCACCTGGGTGGCTCAGTGGGTTAAGCCTCTGCCTTCAGCTCGGGTCATAGTCTCGGGGTCCTGGGATCGAGTCCCACATTGGGCTCTCCAGTCAGCAAAGGGCCTGCTTCCCCCTCTCTCTCTGCCTCTCTGCCTACTTGTGATCTCTCTTTCTTTCAAATAAAATAAATAATTTTTTTAAAAGTCCTGATTCCAATGTCTATAATTTAAGAAAATGACTTGGTATGATGCAAACACAATATATATTATGAACTATTTCCATGCTCTCATGAGAAAATAAAACTTTTTCAATGTTTCTCAAATAGACAGTAATCTCAAATTCCTAAAAACCTTTTTTCTTTACCCAAAGTATGCCTAGCGCTCTAAAAGTTTTCTTGGCCCATTTTCTTAGCTAAAAGATTGTGTTTTTTTCTTACTGAAAAATGGTAAAGTGGTGCCTGGATGGCTCAGTCAGTTAAGTGTCTGCCTTTGGCTCAGGTCATGATCTAAGAGTCCTGGGACCAAGCCCCAGTAAGGCTCCCTGCTCAGCGGAGAGTCTGCTTCTCCCTCTGACCCTCCCCCCTCTCATTCTCTCTGTCTCTCACAATCACTCTCTTTCAAATAAATAAGATCTTTTAAAAAACAGTAGAAATATTTTATTCTATCCTAATAATCTGAGATAATAGGTTCTTATCATTAGAACCAAGGAAATAATAATAATTTAAAAATTAACCCAAGAAATAATAAGATTGAACTTGAATTCAATACTATCTTCATTGTATTTTTACTATCTTCATTATATTCTAATATACACTAAGCTTAACCAGCCAGACTCTAACTGACTATAGTCTTCCATCTGACATATTTTGCTTTCATATTTAAAAGATGGAGTCTGGGGATCATGAAGATATTGTTTTACGGTTCTTAGGTTCGCTTCAAGAATGTGTTGATTTAAACCTATTGTCATCCCAATATCTTTCAGTATCAATGGCTACTTTTATTTTCCTTGAATGCTACAAGGGCAGGTTTCCCATCTTTAAGTCACCCACACCCAACAAAACCTACTACCTTCTAATTTATCAACCAAAATCTATTGAATGAATGGAGTCTTTATTCATCCGTGGAAATCGTGAATCCTAGCTAGATTTTCAATCCTCCATTAGACTGAGACAGAAAGGAAATCTGGACATTTGTGAAACAAGATAAACAAATCATCAGAAAATATAATTGCCCAGAATCCCCCCATTCTTCAAGCATTCAAGTAACTGAGGTATTCTGTTACCCGAAGATAATGAAGGAAACTCAAAAAGACCTCTTGTTGTGGAGAACACTGTTTCAATCAATGTGCTGCTGATGAAAGTGATTTTATTCTGGTTAATTGGCTAACAGCACTAGTTTTCAGGTATCAACTATATCCCTATTTAGTCATCAAATGATCTCCATCAGGTTACCATGTCCTAGTGCTATTCTATTTTCATAAGTGTTCTTTCGTCACCAACACATTTTCATCCTTCTTAATATTTCCAATGGCATCACTTCACTCCACTAACGTAAAAAACAAGCAATCTAAAAATTATCCTCTGCTGTTTCCCACTCATCCACAGAGAGTGAAGTTGCCATTTACGGACACTTGCTGTTGCCATGTTTTTCAGAAAGTTTGCCATTCCACAAGCTGTTTTTAGCCCCCATACCCACGACACTTCTACAGGCATTTAGTATTTCTTTATCTGATGCTTTTCCAAGGCAATACCTCCGCCTCCTCATTGAATCATGCGGGCTGTCTCTTAATCAAATGGTATTTTTTGAAGTGTTTCCTCACTGGAGCCCACAAGGTTGTTTCTCATATTTTCCCCCACACCTGCTTCGTATACGAACCTAAGGAGAACTACTTACGTGGTTTATTGTCCTTTTTGGAACAGAAATAAGATACTTGTCATTTCCCCATTCCACAATCTGGCCCAACAGTTGAAAGTATCTAAAAATATCAACTAATATTTCTTCATTTTCTTGCTCCCCAGAAAGTGATGTATTTTCTCTGTTTATATCTGGTGTTCCATAAAAGATTAGCCAGATCCAAAACTGTGTGGTGCAGTGAAAACAGCTTGAAAATTAGCAACAGAAAGATGGGTTCAAATTTCATTTATTAAAGATGTGACTTTGGACACAAAGCCATCTGAACCTCAATTTTCTCATCTTCAGAATGGGAAAACAAGGATTTACCTAAAAGAGGTGGGTAAGCGTTAAATGAGGTATTATACAATAAGTCACATATCTAGTATACTGTGTGACACAAAATAGTGAACCAACAATTTCTCCCATTATAGAAATGCCACAACTGTGGCAGGATGGTAGAGCAGGTAATGTACAGAGGACGACTGTTCAATACCCATGATATGTTAGTGTTGAGACAAAAAGAAATTATGATCTTAAGATTAGAAACAGAATTCTCCTTAAGAAAGAAGCAGTTTTGATTTAAGAAAAACAATCTTTAAAAAAATTTTAATAGCTAACTTTTATTACAACATTTTTACAATAGCCAAGGAAAAGAAATCTTGATATGTCTCTTGGGAGTAAAAGATGAAACCTATCACAGAATGGCAGAAATAAATTTTTTTAAAGTAACTCAACCACTCAACAAGACGAAAAAACTGGGATTTGGGGCATAGGGGAAAGCAAAGTAGGAAAAGGAGAAGAGAAAAATGAAGAGAGTAGTGTATCTTGTGAGAGATTGGCATCTACATTAGCCAATGTGGTAAGGGGACATTTTAAAGAAGAGAAATGTGAGAATGTCCAATAATGGATTTCAAGTTCTTTTTATTTTGTAATGTAAGCTCCCCCCCCAAGTCCTCAAAGCCTAACTGTCCCACAAAGTCCTAGAACAATGCTTGTTAACTTGAGTTTTGTTTTAAAGGTTATGGACATCACAGAGTGGAGTAGAATTTTCCCTTTGTGAAAACAGTGCTGAGCATGTAGACCATGTATGGAATGGTGAAATTATCCATCTTTGAATGGATGGATTAGTCTGAGGACTCAGACTCAGGAAGGATCATGAAAAGACAAGCCCCCTGGGGGTTTGCAGAAAACATACAGAAAATAATAGATTTTCCACAGGATGGAAGAAGAGAGCTCAGATACTCTTATCTAAACCAGAGATGGCAAATGTTTTCTCTGAAAGGTCAGATAATAAATCTTCTAGGCTTGTGGGACATAGAGTGCTACAGACTGAACTATACTTCCCCCACCGATGCATATGTTGAAGCCCTGGTTAGATAGCCAACATGATATTTAGAGGTGGGGATTTGGGGAGGTAGTTAGGTTTAGATGAGGTCGTGAGGGTAGGGCCCTCATGACAAGATTAGTACTCTTATAAGAAGAAACTCCTGAGAGCTTGATTTCTCTTCTTCTGTACACACATTGAGGAAAGGCCATGTGAGCATATAGCAAGATGGAAGCCATCTACAAGCCAGAAAGGGAGTCCTTGCCAGAACCCATCCAAACTGGCACTTGATCTCGGATTTCCAATCTATAGGGGAATGAGAAAATAAATTTCTGTTGTTTAAGCCATCTAGTTTACAGTATTTTATTATGACAGCCCAAACAAAATAGGAAATACGGTCTCTGTTGCAACTACTCAACACTGTCATTATGGTGGGATAGATAATATATAAACAAATAGGCATAAAGCTGTGTAAATAAGAATTTTATTTACCAAAACAAGTGGTTGGCTAGATTTGGTCCATGAACAGTAGTATGTCAACTGCTGATCTAGACCAGGAGTCAATAAACTATCTTACATGAACCAAATCCAGCTACTTTCCTGTTTTATGTATGGCCCTCCAACCTAAAAATGGATTTTATATTTTTAGATGACTACATTTTAAATGATTAAAAGTATCTACATGATATCCAATATTGCACTTCTTGTTTTACAAAGAAAAAGTTTGCCAACCCCTCTTCTGAAACATAAGGTCCAGTTGATACCTAATTCTATATCCATTGGGTCAGAATTTCGGTCCCAATTCTGTCCCTTATGTTAGGACACACAGTTGACATTTGTGAGGGAAACACTGAGAGAATTTTTTTTTTTTTGTGAACAGCTAACTTTCCTCCAAAACCTATCTTCTGCATTTCAGTAAAAGGTACCAACACAGAGATAAGAAAGCATATAACCTATCTATCCTAATCCAAGCTACCGAAATTATCACCTATGTTACCCTAATTCATGCTATCAACCACCTCTCACCCAGATAACTATCACAGCCCCCTTCCTAATTACTTTCTTCCTGCGCTTCCTTCCACCTACTTCACAACAGAAGACAAATGATTTTTTTAATTTAAATTCCATCTTATCCCTTTACATAAAATCCTCCAGTAGCTCCCCTATTGCATTTAGAATAAAAATCCATACTCTTGACCACAGCCTGCAGGATCTTAGAAGATCTGCCCCTACCTCCCTCTCAATATCAACAAAGTGACCTGAACCCACTTCACTTTGGCCCAGTTTCTTTGCCTTCTGTCTGTCTCTATGATTGGACCATACTCTTTCTTCAAACAAGGATTTAGAGTTTGCTGTTTCTTTTGCCTGGAATAAATTTTTCCTGCCTCTTCACACTGATGGCATGCTTTTATCATTCAGGTCCAAATTAAATATCACCTCATCAGAGAAGACTGTCATAACTCTCTAAAGTAGATTCCCCCAATTATTCTCCATCACAGCACTTTGTTTAATCCTAAATGATGAATTTACTTCGTTTATAAACTCCATGCATGGTATCCACTTCACCTGGAGCTGTGTTTGGCACTCAGTAGTAGGCACCGGATAAATATGTACTGAGCAAATGATGGAATGTGACAAAGTTCAAATTAATAAACATAAAACAGCCCAACATTTGCATTGCAATTCAGCAGTTCACAAAACTTTTTCAGATAAGTTAACTCATTTAATTATCATGGAAAATGTACGAAGTCTCAGGTGTATGCACCTGAACATATAGGTAGAAAATGATAAAGGCACTACCAGTGGTACAAATAAGGCATTTTACAAAGAAAGAAAAAACTTAGGGGTTTAGGGACATTAGGAAAACTATATTGGTTTCCAAGAGCTTCCATAACAATGTATCAAAAACTGGGTATGTTTTTACAGTTCTGGAGGCTAGATGTCTGAATTCAAGGTATCAGCAGATCTCTGTTCCCTCTGAGAACCTGAATAGAATCCTTTGCCTTTTCCTAGCTTCTAATGGTGCCTGTCAATCCTTGGCATCCCTTGGTTTACAAGAGGCATCACTTCACTATCTGCCTCTGTCATCATATAGTAATTTCCTCATGTTTCTCCACCTGCATTTCTGCTTTTCCTTCTTATAAGGACACCAGTTATATTGTATGAGGGTCCAACCTATCAAGTATAACCTCATTTTAACCTGACTACATCTGTAAAGACCCTATTTCCACAAAATTTCACATTCAAGGAACTAGAGATTAAGACTGCAACATATCTCTTTTGGAACATAATTTAACCTGTAATAATAGAAATTTTTCCAAGGGAAGGTAATAAAGGCAATTATCTTGAAGGCATTTATATTAAATGTGGTATGAAAGAAGATTGTATCATTCAAGTTTCTGCTATGATAAAGCTACATAATAAGCAACTCCAAAATGTCAGTAACTTATAACAATAAACATTTTTCACTAACCAGTCTGTGAGTTGGCTGAGGCAGCTCTGCTCCAAGTGTCAGGTCAGGTTCAAGTCTCTTGTTCTGGGACCCATGTTTGCCTGGGGCTTGCTCTTCTCATAGTAGTTAACCAAAGTGCAAGAGGTCAAGCACTCCAGGCAAGCATATATGAAGCCTCAGCTGCATCACCTCTGCGAACATCAACTTGACCAAAGCAGTTCACTGGACCTAGGCCAATATCCAACAGACCCAGGAAAGATACTCTGCCTGCTTTCATGGGAACCCATGGCAAAATGAGTGAATAATTAAAAACAATTATCCACTCTTTCATAGGATTATCACCAAATTTGTTCATTGTCTCTTGGGCTCTGATACTTCTCAAGGAGCTCAGAGACAGAGATCCTGACCTAGACTTTCTTCTAAAAGCCTTCATGAAGTTATCACATACGGGGATCTTTATTTATGCTGTGCAACAATTACAAATCTCAGAGGAGAAAAGTCCCAGGAATCTAGGTGTGATGGAGAACTCTCTAGAATTAATAAGACGCCAGTTTTCCCTGTGTTCACAGTGTACATTTTTATGTTCAGTAATGGTCAAAATGGGCTTTGGCGGTATAATATATAAGAAGGGCTTTGAAGGGAATGTGTTCCAAGAGGCCAAAAGTAGGGAAAGGATATCTTATATGGAGCCATTGGAAAGAGAACAAGCCAAAGAAAAATATCTAATCAAAGCACTTAAAGAAATATTGAGTCAGAGTCAGATGAAAATGACTGCAGTATCAATTCTAAAACAGGGGATGGGTTCAAGGCGAAAACAGACAGAGTGAAAGGAGTCCTAGAAAATTGCCCAAAACTTCTCTCAAGCATTCTTAGTTCCCTCTCAGTGACTGGCATGAGTGTGGCCCATGAGCATGTCAGGCTGGATGAAATATAGAGTTAAAGTACACTTGTTACGTCAGAATACTCAGATTGCAGAATAACATGCAATCCTAATTTTGTTTTGCTCAAAGAATCCATTCCACTCAGAGAAAGAATTCACTATTGGAAGGTGATAACAAGATAGAGTAGTAGTGCAGGAAATTCCCTGTCAGTTAGTATGAAATGAGTCAAAGTGTCTGAAACAGTTCAGAAACTGCATTAAAATAAGCAGGAAGTTAAGCCATAGTATGGACAGAGGAACTTCATAGAGCCAATGAGGCCAAACCTCTAGGTTTTCCAAGGTATTAGAAGATGAAATAGAAGAATGAAGGTTCTAGAAACTGGCATCTGAGAAATGTTTAAAGACACTGGAGATATTTCAACAATGGGAACCCACAGTGAATGTCTGTGCATACATAAAGGGTTTTTTGATGGAAGAGGAAGAGTTCTTGTTTGTTCTATATGTCTCCAAAAGAGAGCCCAATAGGTGAATGCTATATTATCAGTTCAACCTATAAAATAGAGATAGCGAGCTTTCTATAAAACTTATACCATAGGGGAAGGTGGGATGGAACTTAGGAGTATAATTCAGTCTGAGTCTCACATTCATAAGAGCCTTAAATCAAAACTTTTGGCATTATCTCTATATGATGTTGTGTTTCCTTCGTGTTTATAGGTGTGTATCAAACAATATTCATTTGGTGTAAATATTACAAATTTAAAATAACCCTATCTTTGGCATTTTAAAAAATATTTTATGAACCTGCAAAATAAATGGACTCAGGTATCTCTTAACCTCTGAGAATTGATGGTTCAAAGAAGGAGGACAACTATTTACCTAAGATGGGGTCAAGATACTTTGTGTGCCAGGCATAGTATTGGATTAGATGTCTAAGGTTCCATTCAAGGTTGACATTCTTTCATTCTAATTTTTCTAGGCTATAGCTTCCTCGTCTGTAAATGCTGGAAGAAAGCTCAGCTTTCTTCTTGAGGAGTCTGAAATAGCACTACTGATTTCTGGAATGCACTTTGACCTCCCCCATTCCTTTCCCCACTCCCACACCCCACAAGAAACTAACTCATACTCCTCCTTCTGGTTTTAATTTGAATCTCAGTTCTTCAAAGTAAACTGCTGATTTTCAGGGCAGGCTAAAACTTCTGTTAGACACACACCCATCTCATTTAAACTCCACGAAGCCCTGAACTGCTCTATCATCATGCCAATATTCACTGCACAGCATAGTGTCCTACAAACAGGAGAAAACTCAACAAATAGTTATTAAATTAATAAATCACTTGGGATATTATTTTTCAGTGAAAAGTGTGTTTATTAAAGTACAGCAGCAGAATCCATGGGCAGAAAGAGCTGCTGCAAAAGGTTGTGAGAGGTGGTTCATTATATACTGTGGGGTAGGGGAAGGTAAGGAAAAAGGGAGGTTTCAAAATTACTTGGAATATTAATAGGTGTTAAATGAAAAAGGGTTTTCATGGTAAAATTCATTTGAGAGACACTGAACTAAATACTCTTACCATTTTCAAAGTCTTTAATATATAAACAATTATGAAAAGTTAATATAGTACATTTTCTCAATTCTAAGATTTACTTTTAAAAACCATTTTACATTTCTCAAATTCTATGTTTCTTATAATACAGTTCTTGACATCCTTCTTTCCTACCCTTCCTTACATCTCCACCAAACTCTGCTTATTAAATCTCAATAACTATTTCCTACAATTAATGGTGTCATAGAATTAAGAGAATCCATTACCTAGAGTGTTTCTCAAATATGATTGATTATGGAATCTTTTTTGACAGAGACTCTCCTGGGACTAGTGTGTTATGGGGTACGTTTTAGGAAACACAGGAATAGAAGGTCACCTCCAAATTTACTAATCTTTGAGACTGCTGGCCAGATTTAGGAAGCAATATGTTATAGGTAAAATAATAATAATAATAATAAATTAAATTAATTAAATATTTTTTAAAAATATGACTCCTGAGACTTGAGTATTCCAGGACCTATTTAGTAATCTCAAACAAGTCACTTAAGCAATCTGACTCTCAAGTATTTTATCAGTAAAAGAGAGACGATGGCATCTTTCCCGCTTACCTCATAACAGGAAAGTTAAATGTAGAGAGGTCAGATTCTGATTAAGGAAATTAATGAACAGTTTATGCTCTGCTCTTCCCCCAAAATGCACTGAAATGATAGTAAAGTGGTCTTTTATATTTTTTTTAAGATTTTATTCATTTATTTGACAGAGAGAGAGAGAGAGAGTGATAGAGCACAAGCAGGGGGAGTGGCGGGCAGAGGGAGAGAGAGAAGCAGGCTCCCCACAGAACAAGGAGTCCAATGCAGGGTTCAATCCCAGGACCCCGGGATTTTATTTTTTTGTTTTGTTTTGTGCTACCTCCCTTCTTCTGCTCTTTATAGAGAAATGCAAACAGAGAGAAAAGCTAAAGAAAATACTGATAAAACAGAGCAAGAATTTTTGAGTTTAAAATTTCTCAGCCTTCCCAGACAGCCTGTGGTGCTAAAATTAAGAAATGGCTTCTAGGCAAAGATCAAATCTAGGACACATTCAGGAAAACATAGTCTAAATATGAAGCCAAAGGTGTAGCCTCAGGAAAATTCAAGCCAGAATGTTATAGAACAACTCAGTCAAATAACAGAGCTTCTAAGCAGCTTGAGAATATTGACCCTCAGCAATCTCAACAGAAACCCATGGAAGAGACATCCTTACCTTTGATAAATTTGAAGTTGTGTCTTTTGTCTATTTAATACTTCAGAAGGAGTAAACGAAAAGTGATCTTCATTCCTTGGTCCTATAACAGTGCTTACATCCACTCTGACTCAGGACGTTGACCTGGAGACTTTGAAAACCCTGAAAAGACTTCCATCTCAAAGACAGATGAACATTGTATGCCCTGAGTAACTCCAGTGGGCCCAGGACAGGGACTCTACCAAAAGGGTACATTTGCTTCTCTCCTTTGCTTTCATGAATGAATTTTTAGTCTGTTACGATAACAAAAATTCACTGGAAAAGGGGCTCATTCCAACCCCTGGCCTTTCCCTCAATGGCCCCATTTCCGCATTAAAGGAAAGCCACCCAGCTAATAGAAGGAAAAGATCATCTCCTTATAGCCAGAATATTTTACTTATACACAAACGTGAACTAACAACTACATCATTCCCAGAAATTATAGAGATAATTGGATAAATGGGGAGGGGGAGAGAACAGAATGAGTGTTCTTAAAATTTTTTAAATAAGTTATCACCACCCTTACCCTGTCTACTTCCCATACATGCTAGGAATCCCTGAAAGAATCAATAGGATTTAATTCAAGAGTATTGAGATATCGAAGGCAGTTTGAAATTCAATGGATGAAAGAAAAGTTCTTAGAGAATGTAGAGCGAGAATAGAGAGGCACCGTGTTATCCTAGAAATACACTTCATAAAATAGAAAGCCTGTTTCAAATGCCAAAATAGAAGGCTATTGCGTGCAGGATCAGTAAATTATCTCAATTGAGTATGTGCAATAGAACAGGTGTCAAAACCTATTAGTTGAATAAAACAGTAACTTAAAGGCCTAGCTGCATATGGAGGGCTCTCTCTTTTGGATATAGAGGTGAAAGAGAATTTCCTAAAATAACTAACATAGTTCTCCAAATCTAGCTTCTCCAAGGAGAGAATATCTTGTCCATAGGAACATAGAACTTCACAGAACTGTTTAGTTTTATAAATAAATTATACAGAGGTTTAAATTGCCCCAAGCTAACCTTAAATAAGAATGGAGGTCCAAAGAATAGCCAAGTAGCAACAGGCACTGTATGAAACCATGAAAGAAGAAACCCCTGGGCTTCTCAGATCATTTTCACTGTCATAAGTAGCAAATGGTAGGCATTTAGGAAAGCATTTCCATGACATAAGCTCATTATTTTTTAAGATAACAATAATAATTTATGTAATGCTGAATATGTTCTGAGCCCCATAAATCCTCACAACCACACAATGAGCAAAATGCTATAAGGATTCCCAGTTTTCATATAGGAAGAAGCTTGGAAGTTAAAAAACTAGCCCAACATCACATGGGTAGTAAATGGTCAAGCCAGGCAATAAACTTAATTCCATGCTCTTATCCAAACCAGTTAGAGATGTAGTAAAGAAAACTAACCTTTGAACAATAATACATAGAAATATCAAACTATTCTATAAATTTAAGTTAAGGCTCTGGTATGGGAAGGAACAGATAAGTATGGAATACTGAGAGGAAGATAAGTACTTTACTGTTTTCATAATTACTTGATGTAAATTTTAGTTCACTGTAACACTACAGAAAGATATGGATTGCATTCCAACATACAGATCCATTCACTTATACACAGTCTATTTTATTGTCCTCATAAGTCCTTAATTCAAAACTGCTCAATGTATTATTATTACCTTTATATCTGAAATGGATAAAATAACTTAGGATGACTTCTAACTACTACAGTTAATGTTATGGTGCCCAGATGGGGCAAAACCAAGAAATCAGCTACACCTTATAGGATGCTATTTCAATGAACTTTAGTTTTGTCTGAGAATATAAAAACAACGCAGTGTAATCTGGTGAAACCAAAATAAAGTGCTTACCTTAATTCATTTAATTGAACATGCTGATACCATTTACAGAAAATACCCTATTTTTAATGATTATTTCTACAGAAAATACCCTATTTTTAATGATTAGTGTCAGTTTCTAAGATTTAGCATGAAATCTAAAAAGGTCTATACAAATTCTAAAACTATGTCATATTTGACCTACCTTCCAAAGTCATGACTATATGATTCTAACTTATTATTTCTCTAAAGAAGTGTTCTACAAAAGTAAGACTGGTCTCCTAAATATACCTTGCACATTCTTAACAATGTTCTTTTGTGAATACCCTCCCTGATCCTGAAGGTCATACCATCTCCCCTTACGATTGGATGAATGAGTAAGTAATACAGATTCTCAATAAATCACACTCAAGACTTATCTTCGATTTCCCAATCCTAACCAGTTGAGACAGGACCAATTAGAAAGTATCTGTAGTAACAATTGATCATTTTGGAGGAAATTCTGCCATGTTCTAAAATGGACTGTCAGAATGATTTCTATCCCATCCACTCTGTACTGGAAAAAAAAACAGAAAGTGTACTCGACTTTGTACTAATCGGATGGTGTAAATATTTCTTTTTTGGTGTGGGGAGTAGTAATCTAAAACTGAATGCAGGGGCACTGAATGGCTCAGTCACTCTAGATTTTGGCTCACATCATGATCTCAGAGTTGCCCCACACAGGGCTCCACGCTGGCCATGGAGCCTGCTTGGGATTCTTTTTCCTTCTCCCTCTGCCCCTCCTTTTGCTCTCTCTCTTTCTCTCATGCCCTCTAAATAAATAAATAAATAAATAAATAAATAAATAAATAAACAAATAAACAAACAAACAAACAAATAAGTAAATGAAATTTTAAAAATAAAATCAAATGCAGATCCTAGTGAACTATTATACTAATAGGATATTTTGAGACAATAGATATAGGGATATAGATTTCAATTCCTTTTTTATAAAATACTATGGTTATGTTAATCCAAAATTTGTACAAACTAAAACATCTAATACTTTTATGAAAAGGAGAGAGGGTTTTTTAGGTACTTACTATGTGGCAGGTATTAAAGTAGGTACTGAGGGCTATGGCAGTCATTAGATAGTAAGCTCTTTGAGGGAAGGGACAATACCTGATATACTTTTGTATCCCACGTGTCTAGCACCTTGTTCTGGAATGTTTGGTGAATAAAATAAAATAGATAAAAATTCTTCCTAGGTTTAAAACACTTGGTTATAATTTTTTTATTATTATTTTTAAGTGTCAGGCAAGATGCAGCTTATTTTTCAGATTGGTCTTAATTGGTCTTTGAATCCTTTGACACAAGAAAGGAGAATCCAAAAAGTTTTCAAGATTGGCCTTGGTAAGATACAAAGCTCAAGGCATATTTGATAGACCAAATTATTTTTTATCTTACTTAACATAGGACTGTTCAAAAGAATTTGCCCTTGGGAGATTATTATTGAGACACAGAAATGCAGCTCAAGAGGTTGACTCTTGAGAGGACAAGTAGGACAAGCATGGTCCTGCTTTGCTTCCTATGGCAGGTCTCCTACAGTGCCCAGATTTCAGAAAAACCACTAGAGGTGCCAAGATGTAGCCCAGAGATCTTGTCTGGAACTGAGAAGATATGGAAAGCAAACCTGCAAATTTCTGTGTAAGTAAAGAATAAAAAACAAAATGTTGGGATTTCTTAAAGTGGTGGCAGGGAGGGGAGCAATTAAAATATACGAAAAAACTCAAACATGATATTCTCCTGAAATATAGGATTTTTTTAAGTGGTAAAGCTTTATTATTGCAAAGAAACTTACTACAAAATGTGTTCAATTTTCTCTATGTCAGGTTGTCCTGAAGGGATATAGAATTGAATACTCACCATGCGATCCCTCACTAAGACTTAGGAAACCTGAATCACATAACATTCTTGCCCTGAGTACAGTCATTCACATATTTAAGATTTTTATCCCATCAATTCCAAAAAGACTTAGATCAACTTACTGGCTAATATACAATATAACAAATTTAAGTTTCCCCTTAATTAAGTACAATTTCAAGACAAAGATGTTCCTGTGCATTTTTTCATAGGTTGAGCAAGCATTCTGATAATTTCGATGAATTTGGCTCTAAACATTCTGATAAATCTGATAAAAATGCAAAAATATTGAGCTATGGCAGCTCCATATTCTGTTATAGGGTAAGAATTAAATCTAGGTAGAGTCAAAACTTCTGAAATTCTAATCAAGGAGGAATTTATCATGTAAAACTAGCAAGAGAAACATTGCATAATAATAGCATGTGTACTATCTTTCACCTCTATTCTAAAGAGTCAGAGAAATGTTATTCAGATGGATAATTTTTATATCAAACCTCTACAAAAACAGAGAATATCATAAACTAAAAGTCTCTACGGTATTTCTGTGGAAGAATAGAAGTAATATAGTTTAAATACCTTGCTTGACTAAATAGAGGGATAGAATATAAAGTCTTTAGTTCCACAGGTACTTGACAAGTTTATTTAAATGTCAGCTACCTTACGAGAGCATTTGGTTAATGCTAAATTCATAATCAAATATCCTAGTAATTATCAATGGTATAAGAATTCCATATTACTAATTAAAGATAATGTTAACAAACAAGTACAAAGGTTTGAGGTTTTTTTCAGTTTATCAAACACTTTTTATACCCATTATCACATTATTTTTTATTATAAGCCTATAATCAGTAATTAGGGAAGTATCAGTATCATCCTCCCTTTAGGGACAAAGAAGAAAGGCTCAGAATTGTTAGGTAATAGGTCATGATAGTGTATCTGGTAAGGAATAGTCAGAAATCAAATCCAGGTTTTGAGTTCTATTTTCTGTCCCTAAAATTACATGTCCCTTTTACTATGTATTTTCTTGTCATCCCTAGTTAAATATCAACCCAAGTACAGTTGTCTTATGAAACAGGCAGATTTGGTTTTGGACCAGATAAAAGCCTTACTTCAGCAAGCTTTAGTCAACAAGGTAAAAGAAGATGGGAAGAAGAAGGAAGAAGAACCTGAAAATATAATTTGCTGGGATATAAAGCAGACCCTGCCAGACCCGTGTAGACTACTGTAAGAAAGAAAACTGTCCTCTTCTCATTGAGAAGGCAGAGTTTTATATCATATAATACAGACCAAAATATTTTCTTAAAATTGCTTAAGGATATTAAAATGATCTGTTTTTCCTTTATGAACTTCACCATCACTTTTGTAATTCTATATTTTTATTGCAGTCAGAACCTCCCCTTTTAGCACAATGGATGGTAAACCTTCTTGGAGTAGACATAATTTTCCAATTCTCTTCCATTGGTTAGGAGCAAAGGGAGACTCTGCTATATGATGAACTCTCCCTTCAGTGGTCCTAAGGTAATTCTGGCCAGGAAACGGGTGATTATTTATTCCACCAGTAGACTTTCAGAGGTGAAGGCACAGTTGGGAATTTTTTGTCCTAAATTTAGATTCCTCTTTTTATACATTGACTCATTTATGCTGCTAGGCTTACTAGGATGGGTTAACCCCAAAAGACAACACTAAGTATGTGATGTTTGAAGGGATAAAAGTTACTGATAAACTGTTCTTTAAGGCCTTTCCTTGCTATAAATAACAAAACCACTTTACCAGTGTCAAAGGATCTAGTCTTCTTAAGAGGGAGTATGGATATCAGGCACATGGAGCCTATACACTCCAGTGCTATAACACTAGACAATTGATTCAAGCATGTTGTTTCAAGACCATTACATAGACAAACCAACTGATTTTTTTTTCTCTTTTGACAAGGCAGATAGTAGGAATGACAAGGTCAAATGGCCTGAGAATATTTATGAGCATTCTCCCTGATAATATGAAAGTCCTTGTGAATTTCTGAGAAATATATAAACAAAGGCATTTTCAAAGATGGAGATTTTCAAGGTATAATCCAGGGATATTATAATTATTTTCCCACAGTTTTACTGGTTATGTGATCTGAGGCATATGACCTCAGTATTTACTTGTAAGAGAAACCACTTGATTAACTTGATACTACTGAGTGATCTGATAATAAGATTAAAAATAGACTGCACTAGAAGAGGCCACTGTAAGACTTATAGAACAATCATTTATTAACACAATCAACATTTATTACATGGGGGACTATAATGTATGAGGACCAAACTTAAGTGTTAAGAATACAGAAGTGAGCCAGACAGATGAATTCTTTGCCCTCACGGAGCCTATAGTCTACTAGGAAAGACATATAAAAGCAGCACAGAGAAGCTATTTAGAATTGTGCTGAGTGCTTTCATAGAAAATTAGAAAGGGGCTATTAGCAAATGAAACCTGCAAGACCTAACTTAGACTGGGTGTCTGGAGAAGTGAGTGATAGGACAAGCCTCCTTGAGAAGTTCCTTCTAGAGGGAAAGGCTAACAGTGAGTAGGAGTTAGCTAGATGACAAATGCAGGGACGTGCGTGTGCCCATGTGTGTCGGGACATGCATGGGAGGGGTGAAAAGATGCACCTTCCAGGAAGAGGGGACAGCAGTGTTTGATGACACAGTGGGAAAAGAGAGAAGCTAAGAATGACTACAAGGAGACCCAGCTGGAACTATTGCTAGAGTTCCTGCAAGAGATTGTTGCAGTTTCAACTGAAGTTGTGGGAGTGCAAATGGAGAAAAGTAGATGGACTATACAGGACTGGGAAGTGAGAGAATGTGAAGGGGTAAGATTCTTAGGTTTTGTAAATAAGTAAATCTTTGGAGGGAGGTGCCATTTGCTGAGATGGGAAAAAGTAAAAGACACATAGGGCCAAAAAAGTCCTAAAATAAAACTGTAAGAAAACATGCACACACACTCACACATGGGCACACACAAACTATAATTCTGTTTGGAAAACAAAGTTATAAGAATATTGTATGCAAGGGCGCCTGGGTGGCTCAGTGGGTTGAAGCCTCTGCCTTCAGCTCAGGTCATGATCTCAGGGTCCTGGGATCGAGGCCCGCATCAGGCTCCATGCTCAGCAGGGAGCCTGCCTCCTCCTCTCTCTGCCTGCCTCTCTGCCTATTTGTGATCTCTCTCTGTCAAATAAATAAATAAAATCTTAAAAAAAAAAGAATATTGTATGCAAAAAGAAGTGATACTAGAATGTTAAAACAAAAGTGTGTCAACACATAACCAATCAATTTAAGGGTCCTTTAACAAATATTTATGAGTAACTTGCTTTTTAAAATGCTGTTCTAATATGGATATTTGTTTAAAATTTCTCTAGAACACTTTGAATTATTCCCGGATTTCAAGAAAATACGAAAGGGCTTTAAAACCCCATGTCAGATAACAGCTTTCCAGATGAAAGAGACTTGGTCTTTCCCTTCTCTGACAGTAATGGCAAATGTAGTCTGGAGAGTTAAGACTGGTTTGACCAATTAATATTTTTTAATTATCTTGGGGATGTAGCTCCCAAAAAATGTCTCCTATTGAAAGTAGCGTTTAGACTTCAAAAAGTCGTCACGTAACCAGACAGCCATTTGACAAAATGACCAAGACCTGGAAAGTCTTTGGATGTTAGGTGGACTAGGCTCCTAGAATTCGGACACGAGTTAAAAACAACAGTAAAAGTTGTAAAAACTGTACAACTTATAGGAACTTCATAGTTTCTAGAACATTTTCATCTTTATAATCTTATCTGATTACAGTTGTTTTATTTTTCATGGGAAAAACAAAACGATAAGCTAAAAATTCTATAAAACGTACTAAATTCTGGAACACTGTAACTAATGTGCCCCCTTAAAACTTAGAAAAAAACAAGTAAGTTGAGGATAAAGACATTTTACTCCACACAGTGAATAGCAAACTTGCCAAACCAAGAAACATTTTTTCCCAAGAAATAGCCCAGGCCAAAATATATTTAAAAGACTGAAACAGATTAAAAGATGACACATCTACAGTGACTTATTAAGGGAAACCCAGGATTTCAAGAGCAAGGTCCCTAACATTAATGGTGGATGCCAAGAAAGATTTAAAACCTACTCTCCCACAACACAGCTGTTGGTGCCTCCATCGTCAATAGTTCTAGGCTAGATGGACAAAAGGTCTGCTCCAAATTGGCAATCCTTATGTTCTTATTATGCATGTTGCATCACTGCTCTAGAAGAAGAAAGACCATCACCACCAACCAACATCTTCCCATTCTGGTGTCATCTAAAAATACCTGCAGACAGTATTACCCTGCAATTACCTCACACTCCTGCCCATCAGCCATAGCCACCTCCTACCTCCCGCTCACTAATAGCACAGTCCTGTATCACCTCCCACTCAGCCAAGCAACACTACTGTAGCTGCTTTAGATACACTCATATCTATATATATAGTCTCATATATAAATATATATTCAGACATATACTCATGTGCACACAAAAATGCTTTTACAAAAGAAAAAGGGAAAGCTAGTTTTGTGAAAGTAGCTGCACTTTGAAAAGTTAGTGTGATATGCCATTTGGGAAATAGCTCCTGTTCTGTCTGGGTGTCAACCTAAATGCCTGTAGATAGGCATTTACTAATCCCATTTGTTAGTATTTGGTTTTATGAATCCCTGATCCTTGAGCAGTTGGAGCCTCCATTTCCTGAATCTATTTCATTATACTTTATACTTCCCCCTTTAAATATTATAGTGTAATAGCATAAATGTAATATTTAAAGTATAATATAATTTTAAATTAGTCTGGTCCATTAGGATATTTTTATGGATATTGTATTCAGCATTCAAAAAATACTTCTTCTACTACTGTTGCTTTCTACTTTGTTTTCCTTTATTATTATTATTATTATTATTATTATTATTATTATTATTATTATTATTTAGTAAACCCCTGAGGTATTGGTGTGTCATTTGGAGACAGAAATGAATTGGGGAGAGGACTCAGGAGCAGAAGCAGAAATAAGAATGAAGAGATGCTTGTTCTCTGACAGCAGCAGCAGACAAAACCACTATTAGCATGATCAGAGCAACCAGGGCTTGCAGTTGGGAGCAGGGATCCTGTGACTCTTCAGCTAATCTGCACCTAGCAACAAGCCCAAATGAACACCATGGAGTAGCACCTAGGGCTGTGAGGAGAAACTGAGATCACAGTTGGGGAAGCACTTTGAGGGTGAAAATGACATGGAATGCAAGGGAAGGGTTTTCATTACTGCTTTATCATGTCATCTGCACTGATCATCCAGCAAACTGCAGACTGGGGAGAAAGGACTAGGCTCCTTGTCAGAAGCTCAGGACTCAAATCCTGACTGACACTAACTTGCTCAGTGACTTTGAGCAAATCTCCTTGAATATCTGAGACTCAGATTTTCCCATCTGGCAGTAAACACCTCTCCCATCTGCCCTACAAAGTTACTATAAACATTTAATTAGAATTGTAGGTGAAATGCTTTAGAAAATATAGCACAGAATATGGCTGTGTGATTATGACTGAAAAACTCCACGTGGATACTATCCATATTCCCAAACTAAAAGAAGTATTTGCCAGCCTCTCTGCTCTGACCTTATCTTCCCTGTCTCATCTCTGTAGAATGTAAGCTCCATGTTGGCAGGTATTTGAACAGTGTTAGGCACATAGTGAGTCTTTAGTAAATATTCACTACATTGAAAAAAAATCTATTCAATTGCCCAAATGAGGACATGTCATCTGTGATGCATTCTTGTCCTTCATTCTAACACATCTAATAAATCACTTCTAAGTGGCTCTGACTCTTGTCTACCTCAGTCTCTTCCACTCAGTGATGTGCTGACAAATTTTTAACAACCACCTCTCAGGGAAACATTTCTAGCATTTGCCAATTTTAGTGGTATAAAAGTTCCCACTATGGCCAATTTCAAGCCTCCAGCATGACACGTTGAGTTAGAGAGAGATGCCTACAATCAATTCTCAGGGCTGGTAGAGACATCTCCAGCTTCCACTGGTCTCATCCTAGTCAAGATCTTCACCCCTACAAGTATGGCTTGATTCCTGGATGGTCCTCATTGCAACCTCCTATCCACATTCCCTGTAGCATGATCTTTCAAACACATACATTTGATCATGTTGTTATCCTACTTAAAAAACCTTCAATGCATCCATCCCTCTTGCTTGCATAAAAAAAATGCCAAATACTTGGTATGTGAGACAAGGCATTTCCTAAAAATGAAGGCAGAATACTGAGACCCTCTTCAATGCCAGCCTGAATTCTAGTCACACTGAACACAGTTTCTTCAACACCCTAAGCATTTGTATTACTCTCTGTTTTTGCTCATGCTGTTCCCACTTCCTGGCTAGGTACTTCTCTTTCCTCTCCACCTAGAAGACCACCTACATATTCTCTAGGCCCAAATAAAGATCATTTCCTCATCAAAGTTTTCTCTGATTATTACTTATTTCTTCTTTACCCTTCACTTACCTATCATCCCAGACAGAATAAATTTCTCACTCATAGATCATTATATCATTATATCTATAGTCTTATGATAACAAATAGCAACTTTTCCTATAGTTATTTGCTTATTTCTCTCTTTCCTGCTGGTCTGTGAGTGCCTTTAAAGTGGGTGCTGTCTTTAATGAACTCTCAACAGATGTTGAATCACTTAACTGATGTCTTTCAAAGCATCGCCACTCAAGTGATTTGTGGGTAGACTAGTAGTATCAACTTCACCTGGGATTTTGTTGGAAACGCAGAATCTCAGACCTACTAAGTAGAATTTGTATCTTAAAAATATTTTCATAAGCACATTAAAGTTTTAAAAGCCATACTAAAATATGAATAGGCTCAAAGAAAGACAACTTGAATTGAGGAAATACAGCAAAAACACTATTCGCAGGTAATTAATCTCTTAGTGTGGGTGAAATAGTTTAAAAGGATGAGATTAGAGCAGTGGTTCTCAACTGAGGACAATTTGTCTTCCCCTCTCCCCATCAGGGAGTATTTGGCAATGTCTGGAGACATCTTTGGTTGTCACAGCTGGACAAATACTACTGGCATCTAATAGACAGAGGTCCTACAATGTCCCTGACAATGAAGAGCCCAAATGTCCAGAATGTAATAGTCCAAAGTTTGAAAGCCCTGGAATAGATAAAGGAAAGACAGGAAGCTAATGAAATTATAAAGGCATGCACTGATGAACCATCACTGGTGCTGGGGTGGAGCTAGGTCAGCTCAGAGGAAGGTGAAAAATAGAGTTGCTCCTAAATAAGTTAACAAAATTTAGCAATGAAGGCCAAAAGAGAGGGAAGTAGAAGATAGCCCTCAGTTTTCTCTTTTGAGTACATGGAAAAATAGGAGCAACATTGCCAATGCTAGAAGCAGCTGTCACTTCTCTTTTCAACAGAATAGATGCATGGAAGCAAAACTCAGAAGGATTTAGGCAAGCCACAGGGATCCAGTTTCACTAAACTTATTTATTGAGCACCGAAGTTCCTAGAGTTGTGCCCTCTAAGACATCTGACCTTATGTAATCCTACAATAACAACCCTTAAAGTAGCTATTGGTAGATTTTCCTGCTGAAGAAACTGAGGTTCAGAGAAGTTGCCTAGCTTGGTGACGAAATAACTAGGCCCCAAACACACAACTCTGACTCCCAAATCTAATAATTTCCTCTCCAACAGATGTAACAAATGGAATTTTATCAGTTGCCTCTGATTCATCATGACATGGCTTACTATGTGAAAAGGCATTCATAGGCATGTCCAGTATCATCATCAAAGGATGACATTATCAATTAGAGATACCTGCCATGGAATGGGAGGAAGTCTGCATATTTATGATGTTCATTCCATACTATGCGAACTCTGAGTAACAGACTGTAAACTCAGTCTTTCATTCATTGTAAGACCCAGACATGCACACTGGAAATTAAAATGATTATAGTTCTAACAATTAGTGAAGATTGTTCTTATAAGATCACAAAATCCATACTCCATTTTGTCTTACAACCAATGAAAATGCAAAGAAAAAAAGGTTGCATTCAACACACATATTATTTATGTCAATTCATGTTGACATTCACACTGAAAATTTATTAATGTCATTGAGCAACCACAAAGCTCCAATCTTGACTGATTTTATAAAACCTTATTCTTTAGAAGATCTTTTTTATTAATATAAAATCAAAATTATTTTCAGTATACATCAACACTGATGATTAGAAGATGAACCACCAGTTGTGGGGTTAGAGAAGAGATCTGAACTAACATAAAAGAAAGGGGAAAATTTAAGATATTTTCCCTTTCTATGCTTCCTTGTCCCCATAAACTTGCACCCCAATTTCCTGCCTGACAACCCTTATTCATAGTTCTCAGCTAAACCAAAATTATATTTCCTTTTTGTCTCTTTCCTTGACCCTTCTGGATAGAATTAGTTTTTCTTATCTGGGTTCTCATAGCACAGAATGCAGACTTCTGCATAATATACTATATTAATGATTTATTTACATGTTTATATCTCTACTAGGGTATGACTTGCTTTAAGTCAGGGGCTGTTTTGATTCATTTTGTAGCCTTAGCAAATAGAACAACACCTGATTCCCAGTTGGTGCTCAATTAATGCTTGTTGAATTCAATTAGCATAAAGTCAGTCCCAGCAAATGAGTGTTTTAGGTTGACCTTTTGCTGCATCTTTTGCTCCTTTCAAATGTACTTCATCCTCCTAAGCTGTTTGCATTGATCTACACTGCTTAAATTGTTTAGTGAAGAATGAAAAGAGATGGGTATCTGATTTCTTTCAATTGGCGTGATGATTTCAAAATTCATTCACATTGTAGAATATATCAGTACTTCATTTCTTTTTAAGGCTGAATAATATAATCCACTCTATAGGTATATCATATTTCTTAAATTTGGGGTGCCTGGGTGACTCAGTGGGTTAAGCCTCTACCTTCGGCTCAGTTCATGATCTCAAGGTCCTGGGATCAAGCACCACATCTGGCTCTATGCTTGGCAGGGAGCCTGCTTCCCCCTTTCCCTCTGCCTGCCTCTGCCTACTTGTGATTTCTCTTTCTCTCTGTCAAATAAATAAATAAAATATTTTTTTTGAATTCATTCATATTGTAGCATATATCAGTATTTCATTCCTTTTTATGGCTGAATAATAACCCACTCTATAGGTATGTCACATTTTCTAAATCCACCTGTCTGTTGATAGACATTAATTTGGGTTGTTTCCATCTTTTGGCTATTACAAATAGAGCTGTTATGAATATTCGAGTACAAATTTTGTTTGAACACCTGATTCCATGTATATGAAATATCCAGGACAGGCAAATCTATAGAGACATAAAGTGGATTAGCTGCCAAGACCCAGAAGAAAGGAGGAATGAGGAGTGACTATTTAATGGGTACAGGATTTCTATTTGGGATGATGAGAAAGCTCTGGAACTAAATAGTAATGTTGGTTATACAACATTGTGAATTACTTAATGCCAATGCTTATATATTTTAAATGTTTTAATGGTAAATTTTATGTTGTGCTTTTTACCACAATAAAATACATAGAACATGTATGTATGTGTGTGTATAGAAATAGATTATAGATTAGATATAAATATAGATATAGACATAGATATAGGTATAGGTGATATAGATAGATAGATATAGATATAGATATAATATTTTTTTTTAAAAAGTGGACAGAAAGACAACACAATTGGACCAGGATTAGCTACCAGGAGCAAGATCCTCTCATTCATGAAAAACATTTTTTCTTCACATCTGCAGTTCCCCAAAGTTTGCATGCATAATCTGAGATATTATTTCCAATGCTGTGAAACCCTTTTCTATTGCTTCTGGTGATGTCAGTGCAACAATTTTGTATAGTAATTTTATAATATATGGCTATATTATAGTAATACTATACTATACTATAATATAGTAATTTATTATATATATAATATACTGTACTATAATATATAGTATAATATAGCATACTAAATAATATAATATGCTATACTACGCTATAATATAGTAATTTATGTGTATATAATATAATAAATAAAAAGTAATTTTATAATATAATATATATGAATATATAATATATTCATGTCATTTAAACTTGAAACACTTCTAAGAATTTATCTGAAAGAAATATTTCACGAGAATAATATAGCTTTGTGCATAAAAATGTTTATTACAAATATGCCTATAATAACTGAATGCTGAGAGGAAATATTTGTCCAATTGTTATATAATACATGCAACATTAACATGATAAAAACATCAATGGGAACCATTTAAATATGTCATGTTAGGGGAAAACAACAGAATACTAAGTTTTTAACTTCCTAGGAATAAAATTTATTTGAAATGTATTCCAGTGGTTGACATCAGAGAGTTGCAGATTGAAATGGTAAGTGTGGTAGGACTTAAAATGACTTTTTTTTTCCCCCTTTAAAATTCCTTTACTATTCCTTCTATTATACATTCATTCAGAAAGTATTTTTGAGCAACTACAATGTGCCAGGCATTGTGTGAAGAGTTGTGGCCACCATGATGAAGAAAGTTAGATTTCCTGCCTTCAGCAAGATTTCACTCTAACGGAGAAGATAGAGCAAAAGATTACAAAGCTAATTATTTAATTGCAATTGTGACAAGTGGTCTGAAGGAGATGTACAAGGAGTCTAAGAACATGTACATATTTCATTTGAGGTCTCTTGGATATTCAGTGTTAATATCTAGTAAACTACTAAATATAAGTATCTAGAGGTAAGAAGGGACAGAGGACCTAGCAATACAATGTGGAAGATTATTAGTCTTTTGATGGTAATTTAAGCCATGACAACTGCTGTGACTGCCTAGAAAAGAAGCACAGAGAGGCTAAGAAATTTTAAGAATAAGATTCTGAGGAATTCTGAGTGGTTGTCAAGAATAAGTATTCTGGATTTTATTTCCTAGGTTCAAATCATCAGCTCTGAGAGTTACTTAATTTCTCTGTGTATCAATTTTTTATCTAAAAAGCGAGGATAACTTCTCATCAGGTGTTATAAGGATTTACTGAGATATTATGCACAAGGTGCTTAGAAATGCCTGGCACATATTAAAAGCCATGTAGGTGTTGGCTATGTGAAGGTCAGATATAAGATGAGAATCTCCCAAAAGATCATGAAAAAGGACAGCCAAAGAAGTAGAAGAAAAAAGTAAGAAGAGTAAGGATAAAAAGACAGTGAGGGAAAAAAAAAAGGCAGTGGATTAGAGTGTCAAATATTGCTGCAAATTTATATATAATGAGGAATGGAACAACTTACATTTCATTTATGTTACAGAGATGTTAGTGAAACAGAGTACAGGGGTGCAAGACTGGTGTCAGATAGGGAGGGAATTCTTATTTGTTGTCTCCTTTTCCTAACAAGATATAATATTGTTATTATTTTTTAAAGGAGATAAAAGGGGTGGGGGATGGACAAAATGAGTGAAGAGAGTGGGAGATACATACTTCCAGTGACGGAATGTATAAGTCATGGGAATAAAAGGCACAGCATAGGGGATATAGTCAATGAGATTGTAATAGCATTGTATGGTGACAGATGGAAGCTACAATTGTGGTGAGAATAGCATAACCTATAGAGAAGTTGAACCACTACCTGAAACTAATGTAACATTGTGTGTCAACTATACTTCCATTTAAAAAGAGAGAGAGAGAGATAAAGGGGGAAGCAAAGAAAAATTCACTGAGTTAAAAGTAACCTATATACTGTCATTCTAGAATATTGTGAATCTGACTATATATTAATTTTTAAAGTGAGTTTTATACTTTCTTATATTTTCATGTTGCTAATTAGGGTCCTTTCATTTCAGCTTTAAGAACTCCTTTCAGTATTTCTTATAAGGCAGGTCTAGTAATGATGAAATCCCTCAGATTTTGTTTGTCTGGGGAAGTATTTCTCTCTCCATTTCTCAAGGAGAGCTTTGCCGCGTTTAACATTCTTGGTTGGCAGTTTTTCTCTTTCAGCATTTTGAATATATCATTCCATTCTCTTCTAGCCAATGAAGTTTCTACTGAGAACTCACTAATAGTCTTGTGTCAGTTCCTTTCTATGTAACTAGTTACTTTTCCCTTCCCAGTTTCAAAATTTTCTCTTTGTCTTTGATTTTGACAGTTTGATTATACTGTGTTCTGGTGAGAACATAAAGATGTTCAGTCTATTTGGAATCCTTTGGGCACCATGGATCCACATGTTCATTTCCCTCCCCAGCTTTGGAGCGTTTTCTGTCATTATTTCTTTAACTAAGCTTTCTCTCTCTCTCTCCCCCCCCCTCTCTCTCTCTCTTCTCTGCTCCTTTTGGAAAAAATTTTCAGTTGTATAAGATAAATAAGTTCTGGAAATCTACTATACACCACAATGCCTATAGTGAACAATACAGTATTGTATACTTAATTTGCCAAGAGGATAGATTTATGTTAAGTATACTTATCACTCACACACACAAAAATCATGATAATAATGATAAGGAGATAGGAAGGAACTTTGAGAGGTGATGGATATGTTTATGTCCTTGATGATGGTGATAGCTTTGTAGGTATACACATTTTCTAAACTCATCAAATTGCATATATTAGGTATGTACATATTTAGCTTGTCAATCATACCTCAATACAGTGGTTTAAAATGGGAAAAAAAAAAACCTCACAGAGAGCATCAAACACAAAGTACCAATATGGCCTCCAATCCCAACGTCACACAGACCATAATAACATATAAGAAACTATCAGGATAGTAATTGTGATGATGACCTTCTTGCTCTGCCACCAGGCCTAAATGCAAAGGCTTAAATATTTCTAATACCTCCTTTAAAGGCCAGACCCTTAATTGCTATCCTGGCTCTTCCCTAAAGCCCATACAATTCTCTTTGTTAGTGTCCAGCTGATTGAGTTACAGAGGAGCTGGACAGATTTATCATCACAATTGCTCTCCCTATAATCACATTTGGACTAAAATCTGACTAGAGGGAAAGTGTGAGAATTGAGACCCTTTTGTTAATAATGAGGAATGCTTTGGGCATTTCTAGTTTGAAAAAGAAATCCTAGCCATTGATTGTCAAGAAATAAAAGGGGCTGCATAATATGAAAGTGGTAAATAATGGCTATGATGGTGTTAGCAATGGACAACACTCAGAATAATGGTGCTTGAACCTAAAAGGGCTGTCAAATACTCTAAGATGAGCAGCCATGTAGGGACAGGTAGGAACTAGAAACATGCAGTCCTGGGTCTCTGGGTGGGGCCTAAGGGTCCAGCATCGGCAACATCAATGGGACATGTCAAGGCAGAGTATCAAGCAGTCACGGATCAGACTAATCATATCCACTGCAGAAATGGAGTCCAAAATGTCATGGAGGCAAAAGACCTGATCCAAAATTTTCAAAGGGAAAGGAAGGGAAGAGAAAAGAAGATGGAAAGAGGAGGGAAGAAAAAGGAGAGGGAAAGAAAAGGATTGAAACTACAAAGAGCTTAGACTGGCTGGTAGTTTGAGCAGTAGAGAGCTGCTTGTTTATTATTTAACCTGTTTTCTCCTTTGTAAAATGGGAGTGATGTTGATGACTACTTCAGAGAATTGCTGTGGGAGAATTAAATAACGTAGGGAAAGTACCTGGCAGATAGGCACATTAGATGCTGGTTTTCTGCCTTCCTCAATGACAAGTATTGCTCCAGCAGCTGCCTGGAGATTTTACACTGCTATTTTTGTTGAGGAAGCCAGGCCAACCTGTTGGGCCTACTGAGAGAGAATAAATTTTAATTTTAGAGAAGACTTAACCCAGATAAAGAATTGGCTGCACTGGCTTCAAAAAACCTAACAATCTGCCCCTGTGGCACTTGGATCTTCTCAGCTAACAACACTTACCCCTCCCCGGCACTCTCTTGTACCACAGACTAATGGGGGGAATGCTATCCTTACTTAGAGCCATCTTAAGAATCTCTCAACGAATAGCTTAGAAGTTCAACTTTAAGTTATCCTGCTAATGATCATGCTTTAATCTTATATATAGTGCCCTTCGAATGTGTCCTAGCTTTACTCTTTTTAGCCTTGGTTTCATAGGGTCTTAGATGAACCAGTAATTTTATTAATTTTCTTGATAATCATACTTCTTTCTTATAATTCTATCTGGGCTACAACCTTGATCTATTGATATTCATGCCATATTATCTTACTCCTTCATCACGGCTGATTGGACCAAGGGCAAACACTTGCCCAAGACTGGCCAATCACATTTCCTCTTCTATGCATTTGGAATCTAGACACTTAAAGCTTACTATACTTTGTAGCAAGGCAGGCAGAGAGGTCTGAGTACAGAGTAAAAACTGCCGATTTGGGGAAGTGCAAACCAATTGCAATAAATGAGTAGAAAAGACCAATCTGCTGGGAGAGAGAATGAAAAATCTGCCTAGAGAAAGAGATGAGGGCCGGTGTGCTTCCAGAAACAAAGCAAGGACAGAGAGAGCTGATGGCTGATGATTTCCCAGATCTCTTGAGACTTGGCTGTGATTCCAGCATTTTATTTATGTGTAATTTTCCTATGACCACACAATGTGCTCCCTTGTTCTTAAGTTATATGAACATATCTCTTTTGTTGTTATTGTTTTTCAAGACACGAGGCCCAGAATCCTATCTTTTAATCAGTCTTGAGGTAGAGTGTCTCCTATCTCAACTCTACCTCCCACCTGCCTAGAACAGTTTCCTTCCAAAGGCAGCCACTGCCCTCCAGGTGAGAGTTTGCATCTGTCTCCAGACCCTTTATTACAGAAACTGCCCACCTCCTAGATTTACTACCGTTGTCTGCTACATTGGTCATTCTCTTAATAAGGCTATGGAGGATGGAGGATGGGATCACATTTTCAAAATAAAATGGAAACTTCTGAGAATTTTCAGGATATAGAAAGAAAGAATATATAAACACACACACACACACACACATGCACTGTAATTTTCCTGGTCAGGAGTGAAATGATAATTCCAGGACAGTGGCTTTAGTTCTAATTCTAGGTCTGCTGCATCCAAAATAAGGTGACTTTGGGCAATCACGTCCTAGCAAAAAATCAGATTTTTAATCTTAAAAACAGGAATATTACCCATCCCATGATTTTACTGGGAGGATTAAATGAGAAAATGAATATAAAAATATTCTGTGAACCATTCTGTGCTACACAAAAATAAGGCATCTTCATTTTCTCAATAAGAAATATACTTAAAGTGCCTGGGCAGCTCAGTGGGTTAAGCCTCTGCCTTCGGCTCAGGTCATGATCCCAGAGTCCTGGGATGGAGTCCCGTATCAGGCTCCCTGCTCAGTGGGAAGCCTGCTTCCCCCCGCCCCGCCCCACCCCCCTGCCACCTGCCTCTCTGCCTATTTGGGATCTCTCTCTCTCTGTCAAATAAATAAATAAATAAAATCTTTAAAAACATATATATACTTAAAGACCCAAGATACTATTTAAGTATCTCAAATAGTAATACCAGTAAGCTCAGAAGCTTACATTTTTTATTGAGATATAACTGACATATAACATTGTATAAGTTTAAGGTGTGTGACTTATTAATTTGATATATTTATGTACTGCAATGTGATCATTGCCATAGTGTTAGCTGACACCTACATCATTTCACATAACTACCATTTCCTTTTTTTTTAGTTATTTATTTGACAGAGAGAGACACAGCAAGAGAGGGAATACAAGCAGGAGGAGTGGGAGAGGGAGAAGCAGGCCGCCTGCTGAGCAGGGAGCCCAGTGCGGGGACTCGATCCCGGGACTCTGGGATCATGACCTGAGCCAAAGGCAGACGCTTAACGACTGAGCCACCCAGGCGCCCCTTATCATTTCCTTTTTGTAGTAAGGCAATTAAGATCTGGTTTCCTAGCAACTTTGAAGTTTATAATACATTATTGTGGACTATAATCACCATGCTGTGCCTTGGGTCTCTAGAACTGATTTATCTTCTAGTTGCAAGTCTGTACTCTTTTTTTTTTTTAATTTTATTTTTATTATTTGCCCAAGGGGTACAGGTCTGTGAATCATCAGGCTTACATCTTTCACAGCATTCACCAAAGCACAAACCCTCCCCAATGTCCATAACCCATCCACCCTATCCCTACCCTCCCACCCCCCAGTAACCCTCAGTTTGTTTTATGAGATTAGAAGTCTCTTATGGTTTGTCTCCTTCCCCATCCCATGCAAGGCTGTACTCTTAAACAACATCTCTCCACCCTCTCACCTCCTAGCCCCTGGGAACCACCATTCCACTCTCTGAGTATGGCTTTCTAAAATTCTACATAAAAGTGAGACCATGCAGTATTTGTCTTTTTCTGTTTAGCTTATCTCACTTAATATAATACCCTCAAGTTACAGCCATGTTGTCACAGATGCCTGCCTTCTTGTGGTTAAAAAATATTCCATTGTATATATTAGAGAATCAATTTGTAGATTCCTTAAGGGGACCACATTTACTTTGCAAACAGCAGAGACTCTCTCTAACCTTCACCTTCACAAAGCAGCATCTTCAATGACATATCAGCCACTGCTATGTTGCAGTTTACACTGAAATAAAGAGTAGGGAGAGAAACTGAGCTTCCATACTGACACATAATATTCCTAACAAACTACGTAAAAAAATATTTATGAAGTTTCATTAGGCAGTGATCTCTATGACCTGTTCAGTTATTCATGCATTAATTCAAAAAGAATTTTTTAGTGGCTTAAAGTGATCTCAGCTCCATAATAGGCATAATAAGGAAAAGAAGGAAATGATACAGTTCTTTTCCTTAGAGAGTTTTTGCTCAGAGTGAGAAAACAAGATGAATTCACTTTAATTCAGCATTCGTTCAAACATTCATCACTCATATATTCAATCGTTCAATCAACTAACATTAATTAAGATTCTACTCTGTGCTAAGAGTAAACTGCTTCGGCTAACAAGATTTCTTAAAAACATCCCAGTTCCTTTCTCAAGCAGCTAATAGTATAGTCAAAGACAGAGGTAAGGAAATAATTACAATTTCTTCTATTCTTCCTTGTTCCTCTCTTTCTCTCTCCTTCCTCCCCTCTTCCTTCTTTTCCCCTTTCTTCTTCATCTTCCTTCCTTCCTTCTTTTCAATCCAACCACTATTTATAGCACCTCTACCATAGGACAAGCACTGGGCTCTGTGCTTGCGATCAACATGACAGACAAATGCAAGTATAGGCTGTGATAGATAGCCTTCAAGATGGCCCTAAGGATCCTTACCTCCTGGCATTCACACCCTGCCACACTTATCTATGAAACCAATAGGATATCATGGAAATGATGGTTTATGACTCTCGAAGATGGATCTTAACGACATTTTCACTTTTATCTCACCTTCTTGGATCACTTGATAAAGATACTGTTTGATAAAGATCCTCAAGCAGCCCTATGGATAGGGCCACATAGCAAGATACTCCAGCCTCTTGCCAACAACCAACAGTAATTGGTTAGGTATGTGAGTGACCTACCTTGGAAGCAGATCTTTCAGACCCACTGAAACCTTTAGATGACTGCAGCCCCACCTGACATCTTGACGGCAACCTTGTGAAAGACTCTAAGCCAGATATGCAGGGAAAATACAGACATTAGATATATAATTAAAAGTGTGAGTAGTAGACACATTATGAGATATATCATTGTAGAAATAGGAACAGGGGAGGATGTTATTGGGCTACCACAAGGACCCTGTCAACCTCAACAGTATATCCCAAGAACGGAGACAGTGGGGACAATGGTAAATACAGCAGGCTGTCCAAACTTGAAGTTACACAGCACATGAGAAGTGTATAATTTGTCTCACAAGATTATATGACTATTAAGATTTCATTAAAAATGTAATTTTAATTATAAAGGTGGATTATAAGGGTATAGGCCTCACATAGTTTATATGATAAAGTGCTTAGAACAGTATGTGACAGAAAGTAGATGCTTACGGGAACAAGATGAGCCTAGGATGCATCTTTGATCATGGGCTTGTGTGAGTAGGTGGGTGGTAATATAAATAGATAAGGAGGAAAAACAGGAGCGAATATTTCAAGATGATGACTTTGAGGTGCCTTAGGCTATCCAAGTATATAGGTTTAGTGTGTGTGTGTGTGTGTGTGTGTGTGTATGATGCTCACTAGTGTCACATGTCACACTGTGAAAAGTCTTTTGTGTATACTATCTTATTTCAGAAGAGGTAGCTACTATGGAAATAACAATTATTATAAATAATATAGTTTATAGATGAAGACCTTAATCAAGCAATATAGTACAACCTCATAAGATTGTTATAATGCTTGAATAAAAGAGTATATATAAAATATTTGCACGGTAGCCTAATATACAGTAAGAACCCAGAAAATGTTCATTTTTAATGCTCTTACTATGATTGCGTTGTTACTGATGTGCTTTGCCTAAGGTTAGACAGCTATTGAATAGGAAGAGTGGGATTCTAATCCAGGACCATTCAATTGCAAAGCAAAGGCTTGCATTTACTGTCGGCGTGTAGGTCTGTGGTCCCTACAATGTAGATGGCTAGGAACTAAATACTCTGAAAGATACACACAGACTGAACCATACAAAGACCTTAAAGTCTTAACAGTTGTAGCTGGACAATCTGGTTGAAAAGAAAAGAAGTATTCAGTGTGGGATGAAGATCGCCTTGACTAGAACAATGAATCATAAGCTAGATTTTAAAACTCAGCTGGGTGAGGGGAGTTGGAAGAGTGCCCTAGGCAGGAAAATCAGGGTGAGCAGAGTCCTAAGGTGTGAAGGAATAGGAGACATACAGATGATAAGAGAAGCTGTGCTAGAAAGTGTCAGATCCCCAAACAGATTTGCAGACCAGTTGGATGCTAGCCTAACTATTCAAATGTTCTACAATTAAAGCCCAAGAACTGCATCTAGGTTTGATTTGGCATGAAACTTTAGTTGTCAAAAGGAAAGCAGCCAGAGCTGTGTTTGCTTGGTGCTGCTTGCAGGAGTTACACTCGTAAGAAATCGTGGGAGGTGCACATGGAACTCCCCACCCACTGGGGTTGATAATCCGAGCTAATTGTACACATTTCCAAAGCCTCCCGTGTGAGAAGGAAAAAATAAAAATGTTCTCTCAACATTTTTGAAGTTCATAAATGTGGCAAATGTTCAATAACTATATTTAACTCCTGTTGCATATTCTCTGGCTCTTGAAATATATTAAACCAACAATTTCGTGCACTTGGCAAGACACTCTTCCCTGCTCCTTTGTCTTCCACCTTTCTAGGTGACCACCCATGTCTACCACTGCTTTGAAGATCTGGCTCAAGATTTACTTTTAAAAGCTGTCCCTCACGTGGGTGTCTCAGTTGGTTAAGCATCTGCCGTCAGCTCAGGTCATGATCCCAGGGTCCTGGAATCGAGTCCCACATGGGGATCCCTGCTCAGCAAGGGGCCTGCATCTCCCTCTGTTTGTCCCCCACCCCCACCCCACTTGTATTCTCATGCTCTCTCTCTCTCTCTCTCTCTCATTCCCTCTCTCTCACTCACTCTCAGGTAAATAAATAAAATCTTAATAAAATGCAAAAAAAAAAATAAATAAAAGCTATCCCTGATGAAGCATGCCTCCCAACAAACTCTTCCTTCCTTTACTTAGCATTTTGGTATTGGAGATAAGCAAGTTCCCGGGGGGCTAATAGAGGGGAATAGAAAAAATTGAGGAAAAAATGCAGAGTTCCGAACATCCACGAGGCAGAAACTCAGAGATAAATGGTAAGAATCTGCCTCCCTTTTATTTGCTCCCATTGAACCTTATACATTGCTCTAGGTTCTTGCTCCTGAAACTAGGGTCCTTATACCAAAATCGTCAAAAACCCTAGGTGCTTGTAAGAAATTCAGACTCTTAGGTTCTACTCCAGACCTACTGAATCAAAAGCTTCGTTTTTACAAGATGCCCCAGGTGACCTTTATGCACATTAAAATTTTAGAACCACTGTCCTAATGTAGACTTATCACACTGCATTGTTTGTTTCCTTGCCTATCTCTCCCTACACTGAGTTCCTCCAAGGATGAACCGCATTTTATGGATCCCTTTAGCCCAGCACCTAGCCCAGTGTCCAGTAAGAAGTAGAAATAAAATATCTACCACATATTCCATGCTTATTATTTTCCAGGTGCTGATATATATATATATATATATATATATATATATATATATATATTTATATATATATATATATAATGTGTGTATATACACACACACACACTTTCCATCATTTAATCTTTACAACAATCCTATGAGAAGGTCACTGTTATTTAGAGAAATCCATGCTCAGAGACTATAAGTAACTCACATAAGGTCACAGAAATAGAAAGCAATAGAGCTGGTATTCAGATGAAGCTCTATATCATACAGTACAAGACCTGCTCTTAACCACTATTTTGTACCACTTCCCTAGATACTAAACAGATATTCATGGAATTACACAGAATTTGCTGTGCACTGTAACAGCTGAGTCTTTGCTCTTTCCTGTCATGAAGCGAAAGGACTAGGGCTGCAGTTTTAATTTGCCATGCAGTTTCCAAAGTGCAGAAACATCATGTCTGCCTTCACAGAAATGGCCTGTAACTATACTAGGAATTCTGCACCCCCCCACCCGAGAGCTCTCCTCTTGGAAGATCTGCAAGTGTTAGTAAGCCCTGCAGACAAGCAATCCGTCAGGCAGAAGGCAGCCCAGAGCCCTTAAATAAAACATTCGCGCAGCCTTCCGCGGAGAGCACGGAGACAAATACCGCGGATGTGAAAGGTGTCGCTGGGATTACCAATGACGTGCTAATGGCTGCTCAGGCAATCTCCGTGCCTCCTGCGCTCTGAGTCACCCGCTCCCTTTGGAGCCTGAGCTCACGTCATTAAGGGACTGAGAGCTATTCACACATCACTGACTAAAGGCAAGCTTGAGCCCGGCCTGCACCCCACTGGCCCTCTCCAAAGGACTAAGGTCATGGACAGAAGGCCCTGGAGCTTTTTATCATGGCCACAATGAAGAGAGAAGGAAAGACAAAGCTTTCTCTTTTACTCCCATCCATTCTTTTAGCTGTACTTTTGCAAATGCGAACTTTCCTCTTGTTCTAGAATATGTTGGAAACTCTTTGCAGGGGACAAACAGCATCTCGAGAAGGGCAATATACTTTTGACAGTCACACTAAAAAAAACTTTCTGATGTTATTTTAATTCCACAGACATTTCATTACTAATCAACCCTGGAGGTTTCAGTTTCTAGAATACATATACACATTTCCTTTATTAGATTCTTTGTGTGACTGTTTGGTTGAATTTATTGTAATTTCCTTTGCTTGTTCTTGCCAAAGTGAGAGCAATTTAAAAGACTAAGAAGTTTAAGTGTAAACTCTCTGGCCACCACATTTTTCACTACCCTAAGTCCTTTGAAATAAAACATCACTTGGTTTTCCCACTATGCACGTCTCCCTGATATAAAGTCACATGTGTGCTATGGTCATTCTGTCAATATCTGTGACCCTTAGATATTTCCAAGTCAACTTTCAGGGAGTCATAACTTGGCAAATCTAAAAAGTACTATAAAAAATAAAAATAAATAAAAATAAAAAATACTATGTGTAGCTGCAATTTATAACTGATTTGAGAACAAAGATCAAATCTCAAAAAACAGAATAGAGTAGAATATTTTGGGGTAGGGGAAACAGGTAACAACTACAAAATTATTTTTTCCTGAATAAACCAGAATCTGTTTGATGGCCACATTTATCCTTTCTTAAAAATAATCTATTGATTTATATAAATTTGAATTCTTCAAGGTTAATCACAGGTTTTACCCTAGAAGATAACCTTCCTGATTGGCAGAAAATAAAAAGGAAATGGGTTAGCAATACATTTTAGCTCAATTTACTTTTTATGGTAATATCAAAATATGTGAAATTAAGCATTTAGTCAACAAAGAAAATATCACCCTGATAAGTTATCAAAATGACTTTTAAAAAAAGAAAACAATTTTTTTCTAGATTTCTTGAGCTCTGATATCCAGTTTGAGAGTGGAGTTCTCAGCACTGATTACATTGTTCAAGCAAAGAATGACCATGGAGTCAAGGGGGTGGGGGGAAGGGAAGCAACATATTTCCCACTTCTGTTAAAATAAGAGCCACATTTAATATGGACACATTTTTCCTAGTGTGATCCACAGAATATCTCCTTTGTAGAAAATAAGACATCTTTTGAACAAATACAATTTTAATTTATAAAAGAACTTTTACAAAGGCATAATGGGATCAACTCTGCTTGTGATCATGGGGACATGATCAGTTTATTTAAGGAATTTGAAGAATCTGGTGTGTTGAAGAGCCATAGGGCATTTTTTATTATATGCATCATGATTTTTGGTCCTTAGGTTTGTTTAAAAAACAAAGACATACACACCTACATTGTAAAATTTAATTCTTTAAGATTTATGTATATTATAGAGGATCACCAGAATTTATGTTCCATTCTACTTTCCCTAGTGATTGATAGGTCCTGAGAATAAAGTCATGTTAACATGCAGCTTCAGACTGTTCTGAAGTCAACTTGAGGGTTATGCCCAAGTGGCTGAGTGGGTTTGAGAGAGCAATTTTGTATAACTCATTGGTTGCAATAAACTAATTTGAAGAGGGTCCTTGGAAATACACCAGGATGATGGGAAAATGAGGTATCAACAAAGTTATCTTGACATGGGACACTAAGGTACAGGTACTAGAAACCCAGGATACTTGTCCTCTCTGAAGACCTGAGAAAGAAATCACCACAGAGTACTTACAATGTGCTGATACTATTCTATACTCTTATCCCCATAAATTTATTAAATCCTTTCAATAATCCTGTAAGGAAGAAATTATTACTCCCATGTTCCTTGTGAGTGTAGAAAAGTAATTCACAAGTCATAGGTAGTAAATATCTCAAACCTACTTTGAGGAATGTGCATATGTGTGTGTTTTTTGGGTAGGGAAATGGACATGGAACTTCCAGGAAGTTCTGGAACTTCCTGGAAGCAACATACAAATGTTTCTCTTGATAAGAAACCAGCTGTATTACAGTAGTTTCCCAGAGCATTTTTTAAACTTGTTTTAAGTACATTAGCTCAGGAGAAGAATTTTCTAGCTGTATTACTGTTAAATATAATAATAACTAAGGGGCACCTGGGTGGCTCGCTGATTGAGTATCTGACTCTTGATTTCAACTCAGATCTTGATTTCAGGGTTTTGAGTTCAAGCCCCATGTTGGGCTTCACACTGGGCATGGAGCCTTTAAAAATAGTCATAATAATAACTTAAATTTATCTTCAATCTATTTTATCACTTACCATCTTTTCTACATGTTTTATGTCTATTCTTTTAAATAGGGAAAAGGAAGTACCTGGGTAAGGGAATGCACCTATTGCTAGTCTGAGTTCCAATAAAAATATTAGATGAAGAAGCTGATAATAATTGAGACTTTGTAATAAGGCAAATTTAGGTTCTACTTAACTCTGCCTTTCATATCTTAGTGATCCTGCCAAAGGTTATTAACCTCTCTGAGCATCAGTGTCGTCATCTATAAAATGAGCAAAAACATAATACTTCTTCAGGAATGATTATAAGAATAAACTGAGAAGATATACTTTAAAGACATTGTGTTGTTGCTTGATATATGTCAATTCTCTTCTTTACTGCTTGGTGAGTTTGTTTGTTTGTTTGTTTGTTTTGGATACAGTGGCTGCCAGGTCCCAGGACAAGACCTAACAGATCCACATCTCACTCTACCTTAGCTGAGCTCCAAGTCAAAATTCTCCCCCAAGAGAGCAGAAAGCCCTGAGAATTTAGAGGTTGATAATATATGTTCTCATTTCCGGTGGCCTCATAATAGCATCTTGAATTTTATATAAAGGTCTTTTAACTGGCTTGATAAATTTTGAAGATTAAATGATCAGAAATAATTTTGTCAATGATTTAACCCTTTACCACATGAGATGGGAATGTTAACCCTCTTTTTTACGTTATCATTGTAATTATAATTATTATTATTGAAGGTAAGTGGGCAATAATAGAAAGAAAATACATTTTTAAAATTAATTTGTCCTCACAATCTGAAAAAGATGAAAACTCATTCATGGTCTAAAGGGAAAATCTTACATATCTGATGATAGAGTCTCATGGCTGCTTCAAGCATCAGTTCTTCATTGTTTAGTTCCACATTACAGATGGATATTTTGGGCCAACACAAGAGTGTTTATTTATCTCTTAAATATACTAAGATCTTCATCATTACTGCCCTAACATATGGCCATGCTCGTGGGTCAGAGAGGCGATGGATATAAAAACTAAAAGTTAGAATCATTCCATCTTCCTAAGTGACACCATGAGTTTCTGAAACATAGAAGACACTTTTCATTAATTCTTCAATTCAGTCATTTCAGAAATAAAAAGTGCCTTCCATATTCCAGGCCTTGTACTGGGGATTCTAAGAAAAGCAGATCCTTGACCTCGGTGAGCTAATACTCTGGAAAGGCTCTCTCTAAATCATAGTTTCTCAAAAAATGGCACTATTGACATTTTGGGCCAGATAATTCTTTGTTGTAAGGACTATGCTGTGCACTTTAATGTATTTATCCCTGGCCCACTAGTGCAGTGGCACCTCCCTTCCCAGGTTGAAGACCCAAAACATGCCCAGACATTGACAAATGTCTCCTAGGAGGAGATTGGGGACAAAATCACACCTGGGTAAGGACCATTGCTCTTGATCCACATACCAATAAGTAACTGACATCAGTGAAAGCTCCCTATACTATTCTTGGTCCAAGCCATCCAAATTCCCTGGTTCCAAAATGAATGCTAGGCTATTTTTGGTTTCCTGGAAAAGTTTATGACACAACATTTTTATCGAATTCAAATAAGGTCACACGCACACAGTTGTGAAATTTGAACCTTTCCCAAGCAACTAATTATTTTCAGAGGGAAAAAAAAAAGAGTATTAATTCAATTGCTTGGGAGGTTTTGATATCTATCAAATCCATTAATGAACACAGTTTAAAGGGCATTGTTGTATACAATATGGCTTTTGCAGGAGACATCATAGAAAAGCAAGTATTTTGCGACCATTGGAGAAAATGTTTTGCCCACCCATATAATTCTATAATGATCCATATAAATCCTTCACCTGGGTTCCAGAAGTTTCACACAACTTAACATGTGTTATCAGTCACCTGAAACTAAAACAAACAAAACCAGAACAGAATGCCTTTGGAAAATTCCTCCACCATTTAGAATTATTTAAGTGTGAGGTATATAAAGTGGGTTTTCTCTCAAATGTCAACTCACATCAGTTGGTAGTGGCTGCCTGGAGTGCTGGGTTCAGAGAATTTCTAAGACCACACCCATTAGCAGGAAAAAAATGTCATGTTTGATTAGTGAAGTCTAGTCTGTCCACTGAATAGAAGAATAAATTGTATATACCTGTTTTTTGCCATCCTTGATCCAAATACCTTTTCCATGATGGTGCCCATTATTTACATAACCTGGTTAACTCCTTAGGTGATTTCTATGAATAAAGTTGCTATATCCAGTTGTATCTAACTCTTCAATATTACTGATGTTATCTTATTTCTGTTGAACAACTTATAAGACTATTTTTCTTTCTAATGTGTTATATAAGGATCAAGTAAAACTAAAGCTAATATCTCAAAAAAACGATTAAGGGTAAGATAAGGCTTCTCTCACGATTTGTTAACCTTTCTTCAGTTTTTCATTTTAGAGACTGGTAGACCTAAGGATACAGATATATGCTATTAATATAATTTCTAGGGTCCTCTAGGTAAGCAGTGTATTATTGAAGTCTTTATATCCCTCCCTCCATTTAAATACCTACTAATTTATTCATTTAGTAAGTATTTAAGGTCATCAGTGTATAATTAAGATGCCATATGATTGCATCAGATATGAACTCTTCCCACAAGAACCTTAAAAAAAGAGATAAGAAATGTAGACACTAAGGTTAGAAAAAATAAAATGATAAATACCACTGCAGAAAGTTGACCTGAAAAGTTGAGATTCATTTCCAGGTGGGAAATCAGCAAAGAGATTGCCTTTGAGTGGGCCCTAAGGTACTGGTAAGATTATACTGGCAGAGATAGAAGGAGGACATAGTAGCAAAGAAGACATTAGTAAAAGGACAAAAGGGGATAGTCCTGGGGCATAGATAAAAAACAGCAAGCAGCTCTGTTTGAATGGAATACAGTATTAAAAAGGAAGTAGCAAGAGATAAATTTGGAAAGACAAAGTAGACTCAGACCTGCCCTGGGTCAAAAATCAGAGTAGATACACAGATGAAATTCCAATTATACTTAATTAGAAGAGAGAGTTCGGTCATAACCCCCTTCTTTTTGTATTCATGTCTCATGAACACGATTAGGCTGTTAGGAGAATGGGCTGTTTGCCCATTTACCAAAGGAAACCAAGAATCCTCCACTATGCTGACAACAGTATTATTTTTATAAACTGGGAGTGGCCTTAAGAAAAGAATGGATTCTTTTAGCTAATTACCAAGGACATTATTTTTAAATATACTATATTAAAATATGAATCATTCTGTTTGGCATTTATTTTTTCATCTTAAATGCAGACTTATGTGTTAAATAACTCTATACAACAGGACAGTTTTTCAGCTAGCTTGGGGGACATTTGCAGTCTCTTCTTAAAAAATGGTAGAACCCACTTGGATATTCTTCAGGGAATATACTGGGGTAATTTTACAACTAAAACAGCTAGAAGATAAAATGGTAATAACTACCATTATTGAGAGCCTACTATATGACAGACATTGTATTTTTTATCTAATTATTCATTCTATAATATTAGTGGAATAGCTACCATATAGATGTGGAGCTAAGCACTGGGGATAGAATGGCTGTCAAGTTTCCAGAGTATAGATTCCACTAAGTGAGTTAACTGTATGATCAGAACAATAATATATAATTACAAATTAATGTAGCTATAAAGGGACAATAACAACATGCTCAGAAAACACATTAAAAATGAGTCTGACATGGGCTGTGTGGTAAGGAAAGCCTGAATCATGAAGGTCAGTAAATGAAAGTAGAATGAGCAAAGGGAAAAGCATTCTGATCAAAGGAAACACAAAAGCTCTGAGGCAGTAAAGAGCATGGCATGTTTGAAGAATTCAAAGAAAGCTTGTGAGTTGGAAAACAAAGAGAGGGAGGAAGAAGAATGCATGACAAGAGATAGGTAAGGTGAGACAAGTATGGATTCGGGTATAAATCTATGAACAAAGATAAAACAGTCAAAGTTTTAGAGTTTGGGGAGTTTAGAAGGAAATCTGATCAGATTTTCATTATAAGCACATTACTTTCCCTGTAATGTAGAAATAGAGAAAAAGAAGGCAATGGTGCAGGTGTGAATTCTCCTTTCAAGGCTATTATAGTGACCTGGGCAAGAGCTGGGGATCTATAGAAGGAGGGTGTAAGAGACATTAAGGAAAAATATGGAGAGAGGTAAATAGCTCTGATAGATAGGTAGGTGGTGACATTGGCAGAATCCAGGGACAGGAATGGGGAAAGTGAGAGCTGTTAAGGATGAAGTTCTAGAATACACGACTGGAAATATGTTGATGCCAGCCATTTCTAAGAGATAAGAAACAGTGAAAGGGATCAAATCTCGTAAGAAAGGATCAATAATCTCCTCATAAATACCCTACAATATGGTGTGACTGATTATTAAATCCATTTTATAGAGTAGAATCTGAGAATTCTATAATAGAAGTACTTCAATTTCTCTATTTCTCAATTTCTCTATTTCTTGGCATTGTGAAGATTGGAGCCTAGGTTTATATGACTCTAAGCCTTGATAATTTTTTAGATTAATATGGTGAGTTATGGATTTTAATGTGCAGACCTCTTGGATCTCAAGCAATTACTTATCTAAATTCTTGAACAGACAAAAACATTCTTTAGAATAAAAAGTGTGTGTTGGTGGGGAGAGGGTCTATCCCATTTCCTGTATCTACTTTTATGTGAAAGAAGAATGACTTACCACTGCTTTTTCACTCGTATACAATGTTGCAATAATTACTTTTATGCACAACTCTTTAGATATATTTAGATTTTATATAGGAGGCATATTATAGTCAATTTCTTTTCATTTTTAATTATTGAAGTATATTGATATACAATGTTATGTTAGTTTCAGGTGTTCAACATATTGATTCAACAATTCTATAGATTACTCATTGTTAATTTCTGATTGCATACTCTGATGTGTGTTTGAAGAGAAGTAATATATATAGTTGCTGGTTGTCAGGGTAAGGTAGTCTTTTCATGTTAAAGTTTCATTCAGTTGAGAGAACTAAAGTTTCATTCAGTTGTACAAATCAACATTTAGTAGTAAAACTGTAATACCAACTGTCTAATGGTATTACTACAGGAATTAAATTGTTTAAGAGTGGAGCAGTAAGCTGGAAAACAGAGACAGAGGTGGGGAGAAGACGGCATGATGAGAGATAGGTGAGACAAGGCATAGATTGGGGCATAAATCTACGAACAAAGAGAAAACAGTGAAATGCTTAGTAAGCATCCAATAAATATTGAAAATATTAAAAATAAGTATTATTATTATTACTAGTAGTAATAGTAGCTATTTATAAGATCTGGGTCTTGCTGACTTCTATGTTGCTCCCTTTTTGGAACTATCTTCCCTCTAGAAATGCCTTATTCTTTTCCTCTATCTATCCATTCTTTTTTTTTATTCAAAGCCCAGCTTAGACTTACTAATTCAGAAAATTCTATGAAAGACAAATCTCATATTTTAAGTCCTTTAACAAATACATGTATATTCCCGTTCCAAGTGCTGAGTACTTCAGTTAACAAAAAAGATAAAATTGTAGCACTCCTAGATCTTACAATCTAGTGAAGAAAAAGTCAATCAATAAACATGTAAATAAATAACATAATGTGTTGTGCAGTATAAATGCTGTTTAAAAAATAAACAAAGTAAAAGATAGTCAATTGTGGTGGTATGGCTGTTTTTATCTAAGGTAGTCAAGGGAGGTCTCTTGATTCCCTGACATTTGAGGAGACAACCAAATGAAGCTACAGAGTAAATAAAACAAGTAGAGAGGCAGATGATAGAGTCTGCATGTTTGGTTCAAGAAACAGCAGTGTGGTAGGCATGATTGAAGTAACAAGGAAAAGAGAAAGAGGTGGCAGATGAGATCAGGTAACAGGCAGAACCAGATGATGGGCCAAGAAGGACACTAAAAGTTATTCTGGGTAACATGGGAAGCCACTGGAGTATTTCAAGATAGGAGGAATATAATTTGAGTTATGTTTTATATTTAAAATATAATCACCCTGGCTGAAGTATGGATAACAGACAATAGGAGAAAAAGGATATAAACAAGGGGTTATACAATACCCAGAGAATATATGGTTTTGGATCACCCCTAGAATGATAGCATTGGGAGTGGTGAGAGATGGCCAGATCCTACATACATTTCAAAGATCCAGACAGATTGGTTAATAGATTAGATGTATAATAGATGTATGGTGTGAAAGAAAGGAAGACAATATGGATTTCACCACGGTTTGGAGCCTGAACAGCCAAAAAAATTGGGTAACAATGTACTGAGATAAGGAGATTGAGAAAGGGCAGTTTTTAGAGGGAAAAACAAGAGTTCAGTTTTAACAATAAGATGTAGATGGCTGGGGCGCCTGGGTGGCTCAGTCTTTGAGCATCTGCCTTCAGCTCAGGTCATGATTCCAGAGTCCTGGGATCAAGCCCTGCATCGGGTTTCTTGCTCAGTGGAAAGCCTGCTTCTCCCTGTCCCACTCCCTGCTTGTGTTCCCTCTCTTGCCATGTCTCTCTCTGTCAAATAAATAAATAAAATCTTAAAAAAAAAAAAAGGTGTAAGTGGCTATAGAAATGGAAGTGTAGATGCCCAAAATATGGCTAGAGAGAAGTGACAGGAATTCAGGGGAGAATTCAGGGCTGAAAACATAAATTGGGGGTCATCACCCTAAAGGTAGCATTTATAGCTAAGGACTTATGTAATCAACTAGAATTAAGGTGGACCAAGAAGAGGTCAGAGGAGCAAGCCTGAGGCACCCCAACACCTGAAGTTGTGGAAGAATAGGCACAAAGAAGAATGAAGTAGGAAGAGAACTAAAAAGAGTGCTATCCTGGAAAACATGTTTCAAGAAGTAGGCAGCAATTAATTTTTTCAAATGCTAGTGATGACAAAAGAAATAAATAGTTCTAGGTCTGAGTGCCTCAAATTTTAAGTGTCATTTTCTTTTCTTTTTTTTTTAAGATTTTATTTATTTATTTGACACAGAGAGAGATCAGATCACAAGTAGGCAGAGAGGCAGGCAGAGAGAGAGAGGAGGAAGCAGGCTCCCTACTGAGCAGAGAGCCTGATGCAGGCCTTGATCCCAGGACGCTGAGATCATGACCTGGGCCGAAGGCAGAGGCTTTAACCCACTGAGCCACCCAGGCGCCCAAGTGTCATTTTCTACATGATTTTTTTTTTACTAGTTTATAGAGAATCAATTCCAAGCCTCACATCTGGAAGTCACTGGGCCAGATTTTATTGACAAATATATTCACAGAAAAATATATTTTTTTGGCCAGCTCAGACTTTGTTTTAAAAAATTCAATTTCAGAGCCTTTATGTTGGTCATGTGCTCTGCAATTAACTAAGAATCTTGATGTTTTGTTTAAAACAGGTATACGTTCCTGGGTCTTGCAGGCATTTATGTTAATGTTATCTCACACACACACACACACACACACACACACACACACACACGCATGCACACACCACAACACACTAATTATTGCACTTAAACTTACCTCCTCATAAGGTGAATTCAAGCTATATCCTTTGAAGCTTCCCATTCTGTCTACTTCTGCGTCTATGGCCAAGAGAGTTAGGGACTCCAAGAACATTCTGTGTTCTAATTCTGGCACTTTGAATATGTTACCATATCTGGCAAAAGAGATCTTGCTGATGTGATTAAGCTTAATTAGCTGACCTTAAAATAAGGAGATTATCCTGGATTATCTAGTGGACCCAATGTAATCACATGAGCATACAAAAGCAGAAGAGGAAAACAGAAAGAGCAGTCAGAGAGCTTCAAAGTCTAAGAAGAATTTGCTATTGCAGGCTTGAAGATGGAGAGGGTTACATGACAAGGAAAATGGGGCCGCAGACCTACAACAACAAAAATATCTGTATTATGGCAACAATTTGAATGAACTTGGCAGGAGATTGTGCCCCAAAGCTTCAGAAAGGAAAGCAATCTCACTAACACTTTGATTTCAACCTTTGAGACTCCGAGAAGAGAATCCGGACAGGTTGCTAGATACTGGACTTCTGACCTACAGAGCTGTGAGACAATAAATGTATGCTGCTTTAGGTCACTAAGTGTGTGGTAATTTGTTACCCATTAATAGAAAATTAAGGATACTAAAACAGTATCCTTAAATAAAGTATTAATATTGAAGTATATCCATGGTTCTCACCCATCCATCTTTTTGCAGAAATAATTCTTAGATCATTCTATGTGATTTTCATCCTCTAAGTTCAGAACTCTTACCTGTATCATCTAAAAACACGATTTTCTTGTCTGGCTCTTTAATTCTCATGTTAATTACATTTTCATATGTGTTTTTATAATTTCTGTTAAACAGACTGAAAGTTTCTTGAACACAGGGAGTAGTTCTTCTATCCTCAAAATCAACTTCTGAAAATCTGATTTTGTCAGGTCACTGCACTACCTAAATTATTGTATGACTTTCAAATGCCAGTAGCATAAACAAAGTTTTCTGGGTGTAACCAATAGAGATGGTAGGGCATGATCTGGGCCCCTCCTACCTCTCTAGTTTCGACTCATAAGACATCATGGAACCCTCCTGCTGGATCTTCAGCTACAATGGCCTCATCTCAGTCTCTCTTCCCCCCTACCACAGGTGAATTCTACCTTTTATTTATTTTTATTTATTTTTTTATTAACATATAATGTATCGTTTTTTTCAGGGATATAGGTCTGTGTTTCATCCGTCTTTTTTTAAATTTTTTTAAAAGATTTTTATTTATTTATTTGACAGAGAGAGATCACAAGTAGGCTGAGAGGCATGCAGAGAGAGAGGAGGAGGCAGGCTCCCTGCTGAGCATGGAGCCCGATGCGGGCCTCAATCCCAGGACCCTGAGATCATGACCTGAGCTGAAGGCAGAGGCTTTAACCCACTGAGCAACCCAGGCGCCCTGTGATTCATCAGTCTTACACAATTCACAGCACTCACCATAGCACATACTCTCCCCAATGGCCATCCCCCAGCCACCCCATCCCTCCCACCCCACCCCCCAATAACCATCAGTTTGTTTCCTGAGATTAAGAGTCTCTTATGGTTTGTCTCCCTCTCTGGTTTCATCTTGTTTCATTTTTCACTCACTTCCCCTATGATCCTCTGTCTTGTTTCTCAAGTTCTTCATATCAGTGAGATCATATGATAACTGTGTTTCTCTGACTGACTTATTTCACTTAGCTTAATACCCTCTAGTTCTATCCACATCGTTCCAAAACGCAAGATTTCAGGGTTTTTTTTACAGCTCCATAATATCCCATTGTATACCACATCTTCTTTCTCCATTCATCTCTGAGAGACATCTAGGCTCTTTCCATAGTTTGGCTATTGTGGACATTGCTGCTATAAACATTTGGGTGCACATACCCCTTCAGATCACTACATTTGTATCGTTAGGGTTAATATCCAGTAGTGCAATTCTGGGCCATAGGATAGCTCTATTTTCAACTTTTTGAGGAAATTCCATACTGTTTTCCAGAGTGGGTGCACCAGCTTGCATTCCCACCAAAAGTGTAGGAGGGTTCCCTTTTCTCTGCATCCTCGCCAACACCTGTCCTTTTCTGACTTGTTAATTTTAGCCATTCTGACTGATATGAGGTGGTATCTCACTGTGATTTTGATTTGTATTTCCTTGATACCAAGTGATGTTGAGAACTTTTTCATGTGTCTGTAAGCCATTTGGATGTCTTCTTTGAGGAAATGTCTCTTCATTTCTTCTGCCCATTTCTAGCTTAGATTATTTTCTCTTTGGGTGCTGAGTTTGGTAAGTTCTTTATAGATTTCGGATACTAGCCCTTTATCTGATATGTCATTTGCAAATATCTTCTCCCATTCTGTCAGTTGTGTTTTGGTTTTGTCCAGTGTTTCCTTTGCTGTGCAAAAGCTTTTGATCTTGGGCGCCTGGGTGGCTCAGTGGGTTAAAGCCTCTGCCTTCAGCTCAGGTCATGATCTCAGGGTCCTGGGATCGAGGCCCGCATCGGGCTCCCTGCTTGGCAGGGAGCATCCTTCCTCCTTTCTCTCTGCCTGCCTCTCAGCCTACTTGTGATCTCTCCCCCTCTGTGTCAAATAAATAAATAAATAAATCTTAAAAAAAAAAAGGCTTTTGATCTTGATGAAGTCCCAATAGTTCATTTTTGCCCTTGCTTCCCTTGCCTTTGGTGATGTTTCTAGGAAGAAGTTGCTGCAGCTGAGATCGAAGAGATTGCTGCCTGTGTTCTCTTCAAGGATTTTGATGGATTCCTGTCTCATATTAAGGTCTTTCATCCATTTTGAGTCTATTTTTGTGTGTGGTGTAAGGAAATGGTCCAGTTTCATTTTTCCGCATGTGGCTGTCCAATTTTCCCAACACCATTTGTTGAAGACATTGTCTTTTTTCCATTGGACATTCTTTCCTGCTTTGTTGAAGATTAGTTGACTATACAGTTGAGAGTCCATTTCTGGGCTCTCTATTCTGTTCCATTAATCTATGTGTCTGTTTTTGTGCCAGTACTATACTGTCTTGATGATTATAGCTTTGTAATAGAGCTTGAAGTCTGGAATTGTGCCAGCTTTCATTTTCTTTTTCAACATTCTTCTGGCTATTTGGGGTCTTCTCTGTTTCCATCTAAATTTTAGGATTCGTTGTTCCATTTCTTTGAAAAAAGCTGATGGTATTTTTATAGGGAATGCACCAAATGTGTAGATTGCTCCAGGTACCATAGACATTTTCACAATATTTGTTCTTCCAATCCATGAGCATAGAATGTTTTTCCATTTTGTTGTGTCTTCTTCAATTTGTTTCATGAGTATTCTATAGTCTCAGTCTCTCTTACTGGCTTTGATGGTCTTTGCGTATGTTCTGTTCCCTCTGCCTGGATCCCTCTTCCTTCTCTTCTCTGCTTGGTAGATCCCAGCTACTCCTTTAGATCTTAACTCAATGGTCACTACTTCCTTTCCTCGCATCTTTTACTAGGCCACTGAGCCTTTTTATAGGTTCTCACAGTATCACTCCTTCCTTACTTAAGCTGGAATTAATACTTGAATCTGAGATAACCTGATTAATGTCATGTCACCCAACAATAAATTCCAAGATGTCAGACACCATGTCCATTTTTGTTCTCTAGTATATTCTAAGTGCCTAATAGGGTGCCTGGTACATAATAGCTATTTTAAGAAATTATTTCTTAATTAAGTGCATATATAAGTACGGTAGAATAATGTCATCCTTTCAAGATAGTCACACTCTAACCCCTGAAAACTGTGAATGTATTAGATTATATGGCAAAGGGAAATTAAGGTTGCTTATCAGCTAACCTTAAAATAAAAAGAATGTCCCAGTTTACATTCCCTAGATGGCTCAGTCAGTTAAGCACCTGACTCTAGATTTTGGCTCAGGTCATGATCACAGGGCTGTGAGATCAAGCCCTGCATTGGACTCTACACTGGGTATGGAGCCTGCTCAGCATTCTATCTCTCCCTTTCCCTCCACCACTTCCCTCACCCCCTCTCACTCTCTCTCTCTCTCTCTCTCTCCCTTTCTCTAATAAGGAAAAAGTTTATCCTGGTTCATCTGAGTGATCCCATGTAGTTATAAGGATCCTTGAATGTAGAAGAAGGAGGCAGAAAAAAGAATCAGTCAGAGAACGATGTCACTAGAGAAGAGTCATGAATAAAGATGCAATGTTGTTGGCTTTGAAAAATGGAAGAAAACGGGTGGGGGGTTGGGAAGATGGTGGAGTAAGAGGACCATGAGCTCATCCAACCCCACATTGAAAACTAAGTATCATCCACATTCAATTCAATAAACCAAAAAGTGATCTGAAGACTGGCAGAAAAAAACTCTTCAACTACATACAGAGAAACTGCATCTGAAAAGTTAGGAAGGTCAAAAAGGTGGAGGGAGGCTGCCCACAGGGGGAGGGAGCTGTGCATGTGGAGAGGGCATAGAAATGGGCCCTTGCACCAGGAAGCTCACACAAGGAAGACTAATCCCCAAACCATTTGGCTTTAAAAACCAAAGGGGCTGAATTCCATGCCATTGTAAAACCAGTGGGACTTGGAGCCTGGAATCTTAAAAGTCAGCTGACTCACCACAAGGTGAGCTGAGAAGGTGAGTGATAGCTGGGTCACTGCCCTTAAAGAGACAGCCTGCACAGAAAGGCAACTTAAAAATGGCAGTTTATACACAATGCTAAAAGCAAATGAAAGATAGATCTCTTCATACTGATTTCAGAGCATGTTGGAGGACTTTTCCAAAAACAAGGGAGCTACAAGGCACTATTTTCTTCCCTCACTCCCAGCATAAAAACAGAGCCACCTGCAGGAAACAGTGTTGCAGACACTTACTACCTAAACAGCTAGCAGTGTACCATGCCCATGAGTTCTCCTGAGGTATCACCCACTCCAAGCCTGCCAGCTTTGGCCCTGGGCTCTAGGCAAATTTTATTAAAACCATGCATGTGCACTGCCCAACCACCATACCATGGCCAGACACCACACCCAGCTTTCACCACACAATGTGCCTAAACTCATGCCCCTAGCTGCCCCAATGTGCAGCCCCAGCCAACACAGTGCTTTGGGGAATCCAACATATAACTAGTGGCTCAGTGCAAATCTGCCCCAATCCCGAGTTCCCTGACAAGCTCGCTCCCTTAGAGGTGGCCTGCCTGGGTCCCACTAACACCACAGAGAACAAGCACAACCCATAACAGCCAGAGAGTCAGTGCAGACAACTGCACTTAAAGGAAAAGTGACTCAGATACAAGAGCAGGGCATAAATAACACACATAGGATATTTCCTGAAGTTCCAGGTTCTGGTGAAGAGGGGACACTGCATTGCAGGGCACTCCAGGACTACTTCTTCATAAACTTACTACTTTCAAGAACAGAAGACATAGCTGACTTTCTTAACACACAAAAACAGGCACAGAAAGGCAGACAAAATGAAGAGACAGACAAATTTATTCCAAAAGAAAGAATAGGACAAGGGCAATGGCCAGAGATCTAATCAAAACAGATACTAGTAACAAGCCTAATAGAGAATTTAAAGCAATGATCATAAGGATAGTCATGGGACTTGAGAAAATAATGGAAGACATGAGTGAGATCCTTAACACAGAGATAAGGAATAACATAGCAGAGATAAAGGGTTCAATAAATGAAATGAGAAACATGCTTGACAGAAGCAGAGGAACAATATTGTGACCTAAAAAAAGAGTAATCGAAAGTAATCAGGTGAACAAAAGAGAGAAAAAAATATATGCAACATGAGAATAGATTTTGGGAACTCAGTGATTTCATTATACTTACTAACATTCATATAATAGGAGCCCCAGAAGAAGGAGAGAGAAAAGGGGGCAGAAAATTTATTTGAAGGAATAACAGATTAAAATTTCCCTAATCTAGGGAAGGAAACAGATATCCAGATCCAGGAAGCATAAGAACTTTCATCAAAATCAACAAAACAGACCCACACCAAGATATACGGTAATTAAATTGGCAAACTATACTGATAAAAAATTTAAGAAGCAAAAGAAGTCAGTGACTTACAAGGGAAAAACACATAAAGCTAGCAGGAGATTGTTCAATAGAAATTCTGAAGGACAGAAGAAAATGGCATGATATATTCAAAGTACTGAATGGGAAAATCTGCATCTAAGAATACCCCATCCAGCAAGGCCATCATTCAGAACAGAAGAACAGATAAAGAGTTTCCCAGACAAAAACTAAAGGAGTTCATGACCACTAAATTAGCCCTCCAAGAAATATTAAAGGAGACTCTGAGTGGAAATGAAAAACCAAAAGTGACAGTACAACAGAAACATGAAAGGAGTAAAAATGAATATTTCTGTAAAAAAATCCATAAAGAAACACACTAAAAAGAGATATAAAATATAATAACATATACCTAAAACCTGGGGAGGAGAGAAGTAAAGAATAGGTTCAAACTTAAATGACCATCAACTTAATATAGACTGCTGCATGCAGTAGAGGTCACACAAAAACCTAATAATAACCATATACCAAAACCACTAATAAGCATGCAAATAATAAAGATAAATCCAAATATATCACTAAATAAAATCAGCAAAACATGAACGAAAGAAAGATAGGAAAGGATCAGAGAAAAATGCTCAGAAACAATCACAGAACAAATAATAAAATGACAATAAATACATATGTATCAATAACTACTTTGAATGTAAATGAGCTGAAAGCTTCAATCAAAAGGCATAGAGTGACAGAATGGATAAAAGAAAACAAAGCCCATCTATAGGCTGCCTACAAGAGACTCATTTTAGACCTAATGACACCTGCAGATTGAAAAGGAAGGGATGGAGAAACATCTATCATGCTAATGGATGTTAAAAGAATGCCAGAGTAGCCATACTTATATCAGACAAAATTGACTTTAAAACAAAGACTATAACAAGAGACAAAAAAGGACAATAAGATATAACGATTTTTAATATTTGTGCACCCAACATATAAGCACCAAAATACAAAAAGAAAGTTAATAACAACTGTAAAGGAACCAATCAATAACAATACAATAATAGTAGGAGGCTTTAACACCCTACTTACACATCAATGGACAGATCATCTAAATAGAAAATCAACAAGGAAACAATAGCCTTGAATGACAGATGGAACAGATGGATTTAACAAATATATTCAGAACATTCCATCTTAAAACAGAAGAATACACATTCTTCTCAAGAACATTCTCCAGAACAGAACACATATTAACCCAGAAAACCAGACTCAACAAATTCAAGAAAATCGAAGTCATACCATGCATCTTTTTGACCACAACGCTATGAAACTAGAAGAAACCACAAGAAAAAAATCTGGAAAGACCACAAATATATGTAGGCTATATAACATGTTACTAAACAATGAATGGGTCAAACAGGAAATCAAAGAAGAAATTTAAAAATACATGTAAACAAATGAAAATGAAAATGAAAACACAACAATTCAAAACCTTTGGGATGTAGCAAAAGTGGTTCTAAGAGGAAGTTCAGAGCAGTAGAGGCCTACCTCAAGAAGCAAGAAAAATGTCAGATAAACAACCTAACCCTACACCTAAAGGAGCTAGAAAAACAAAAACAAACAAAACCTAAAACAAGCAGAAAGAAGGAAATAATAACGATTAGAGAAGATATAGATATAGATATCTATATATCTATATCTATAGTCTATCTATAATGATATAGACTAGAAAAAAAACAGAACAAAAGAAAAGGAAAAAACAATAGAACAGATCAGTGAAACCAAGAGCTAGTGATTTGAAGAGATTAGTAAAATTGATAAACCTCTAGTAAGACTTATCTAGAAAATAAGAGAAAGGGGAAAAGAAATAAGAAAGGAGAAATAAAACCAGCATCAGAGAAATACAAACAACTGTAAGAGAATATTATGAAAAACTATATGCCAACACATAGGACAACCTAGAAAAAATAAATTCCTGAAAACATATAAACCAATGAAACTGAAACAAGAAAGAAAAAAAAATTTGAACAGACTAATAACCAGCAAAGAAATTGAATCAGTAATCAAAAAACCACCAACAAACAAAGTCCATCACCAGACAGTTTCATGGGTAAATTCTAACGAACATTTAAAGATGAATTAATATCTATTCTTTTCCAACCATTCCAAAAAAATAGAAAAGGAAGGAAAACTTCCAAATTCATTCTATGAGACCAGCATCATCCTGATTCCAAAACCAGATAAATACATGACCAAAAAAGGGAACTAAAGACCAATACCCTGATGAACATAGTTGCAAAAATCATTAGTAAAGCACTAGCAAACCAAATTCAATAATACATTTAAAAAATCATTCACCAAAATCAAGTGGGATTTATTCGTGGGTTGCAAGGGTGATTCGATGTTTGCAAATCAGTCAGTGTCAAAAATCACATCAATAAGAGAAAGGATAAGAGCCATATGATCATTTCAAAAGATGCAGAAAAGGCATTTGGCAAAGTATATTATTCATTCAGGGTAAAAACTCTCAACAAAGTAGGTTTAGAGGGAATATAGCTCAACATAATAAATGTCATATATAAAAAACCTATAGCTAACATCATCCTCAATGGGGAAAAATTTAATGCTGTCCCCCTAACATCAGGAAGAGTACAAGGATGCCAACTCTCTCCACTTCTCTTCGAAACAGTACTGAAAATCCTAACCATAGCAATTAGACAACAAAAAGAAATAAAAAGGACAAAAATTTGTAAAGAAGTAAAACGTTTGTTTGCAGATAACATGATATTATATATAGAAAACCCAAAAGACTCCACAAAATAAGTGCTATAACTGATACACAAACTCAGTAAAGTTGTAGGATACAAAATCAGTGTGCTGAAATCTGTTGACTTTCTATATACCAATAATGAAACAACAGAAAGAGAAATTAAGAAAAAAATCCCACCTACAATTATACCATAAACAACAAGATACCTTAGGATAAACCTAACCAAAGAACTGAAAACTATAAAGCACTGATGAAAGGAATTGAAAACAACACACAGAAATGGAAAGACATACCATGCTCATGGATTGGAAGACCAAATATCATTAAAATGCTTGTACTACCCAAAGAAATCTACATATTTAATGCAATCCCTGTAATATACCACCAGCATTTTTCACAGAGGTATAACAAAGAATCCTAAAATTTTCAAAGAACCATAAAAGACCCTGAATAACCCAAGCAATCTTGCAAAAGAAAACCAAAGCTGGAGCCATCACAACTCTGGACCTCAAGTTTTATTACAAAGCTGTAGTAATCAAAACATATGGTACTGGCACAAAAAATAGACACATAGATCAATAGAACAGAGTGGAAACCCCAGAAATAAACCCACAACTCTATGGATAATTAATCTTCAACAAGCAGATAAGAATATCCAATGGGAGAAGGACAGTCTCTTCAATAAATAGTGTTGGGAAAACCAGATAGCAATACGCAAAAAAAAAAAAAAAAGTCACTGGATCACTTTCTTACATCATACATAAAAATAAATTCAAAATGAATTAAAGACATAAATGTGAGACTTGAAACCATAAAAATCTATAAGAGAGTTTTAGAAGAGAACAGAACACAGGCATAACCTCTTTGACATCATCCATAGCAACTTTTCTCTAGATATATCTCCTGAAGCAAGGGAAATAAAAGCAAAAATAAACTAATGGAACTATATCTAGAGAAAAAGCTTCTGCACAGCAAAAGAAACAATCAACAAAACTAAAAGTCAAACTACAGAATGGGAGAAGATATTTGCAAATGACATATTCATTAGGGATTAGTATCCAAAATATATAAACAACTTATATAATTCAACAGCCAAAAAATATTACAATTTAAAAATGGGCAGAAGACAGATATTTCTCCAAAGAGAATATCCAAAAGGCCACAGACATATGAAAAGATGTTCATCATCACTTACCACCAGTGAAACACAAATCAAAACTACAAGGAGATCACATCACACCTGTAAGTGTGGCTAAAATCAGCAACACAAGAAATAAGAGATATTGTCAAGGATGTGGAGAAGAAGGGACCCTCAGGCATGTTGGTGGAAATGCAAACTGGTGCAGCCATTGTGGAAAACAGTACGGAGGTTTCCTGAAAAGTTAAATAGAACTACCCCACAATCCAGCAATCACACTACTGGGTATTTACCTAAGAATACAAAGAAGTAATTCAAAGGGATACATGCACCACTATGTTTATAGCAGCATTATTTACAACAGCCAAGAGATGGCCCAACTCTCCATTGAATGATCGTTAGATAAAGAAGATGTGATGTATATATACAGTGAAAAATTATTCAGACATAAAAATGGTTAAACTTTGCCATTTGCAACCACATGGATGAATCTAGAGAGTAAAATGCTAAGTCAGTCAAAGAAAGACAAATGCCATATGATTTCACTCATATGTGGAATTTAAGAAACAAAACAAATGAGCAAAGGAAAAAAAGGAGAGAAAGACAAACCAAGAAACAGACTCTTAATTATAGAGAACAAACTGATGGTTACCAGATAGGAGGTGGGTGGAGAGATTGGTGAAATAGGTGCTGGGAATTAAGGAGTGTGCTTGTGTTGAGCACCAGGTGATGTATGGGCATGTTGAATCACTATATTGTATACCTGGAACTAATAGAACACTGTATGTTAACTAACTGGAATTAAAATAAAAACTTAAAAAAAAAAAAACGGAAAAGGGGGACATGATCCAAGGAATGCAGCAGCCTCTAGAAGCTATAAAATGCAAAGAAATTATTTCTTCCCTAAAGCCTCCAGAAAGAACACATCCCTGCCAATGCTTTGATTTTATCCTAGTAAGATCCATTAATGATTTCTAACCTGCAAAACTGAAAGATAATGAATTTGTGCTAAGCTCCTATATTTGTGGTAACTTGTTACAGCATCAGTAGGAAACTAATACAATAACATAGACTTTTGCTTTGCCCACAGAAATGCAATACTGATTGACTTTAGCTCAAAAAATATTAAGTAAAATTGAATTGTTAATAATTTAGTGTACTGTGACAAAATATATATAATTTAGAGCTGGGAAAAATCTTTTAAAATATTGCATCTAGCCTCTTACTCATAATGCAGTAAAAAAAAAAAACTGAAGCTCAAGGAGGTAAGGTAATGAGCAAAAAAATGGCTAGTGAGAAAGCCTCAGGGAGACCACCTATGTTGGAAGATAGTGACAAGAAAAAATGGTGAAAAGGGAGGAGAAACAGCTTTGGATAATCTGTTCTCCATATGGTGATCTCGAGAAATAGCAAGTAGTGCAGCATTTCTCTGTCTCGCAGACCAAAAGGCTAGGAGGTCTCTACCCAATTTTTTAAAAGAATATGCAATAAAAAATACAATAACAAATAACAGATTGGCTGCAAGAGGAGAAAAAGTACTCTTTGAGTAGGATTTGCCACATGGGATTAGTGACTCTCTCATTATCTGTTGCTTGAGTTAAAAAAAAAAAAAGCTCACATTATATAAATAGATTCCTTTACTCTTTGGAACAAAATTATGTGTGTTTAGGTTGTAAAATGAAATACTGGCAAGCCAGAGAGCTAGCTCTTATGCTACTAACAAATATCAGTGGTTTCTTTTGTGTCATAAAATACTAGGCCATTGGTTCATGTCAATAGTGTGACTTGCTTTTTGCAACAGAGTTTATTTTAAGTTGTACTAAGACCTAAATACACGTCTTCTGTTGTCTACCAGATCTAGAGGATTTTCAATAGATAAAAAACAAGCTGGTACAAATTGAATACACAAATAATTCATGACATCAGTGCCTTTGATGTCAGCAATGGACTTCAGTTGCAAATTGTCATGAGAAGGAAAAAGTACTGGTACTTTCAAATAGTGGACCTTCTAAAAAAAATAGTCATGGGGGAATATGAATATTCTAGTTTTGGTTTTTCCCTTAAATCGTTAACATTTTTTGACCTAACCAACTTTAATGGAAAGCATAATCTTACCAGAGCACAGGTATTTGCAAACCTCATTAATATTACTAAAATTGATTCTGATTAATAGAAAATGCTGTGCAAGTGCAAATCATCATTAAAGAGGCTATGTACACATTAGAGAAAAATGACTAATAGTAACATATTGTTCTAGGCTGTCTTCCCCCAAGCAAGGCAAAAAATATCAACCAGTCAGCGAGGCTTTATTTAGTACCTAATCTGTTTTCAAAAGTATCCAAGCCTGGGCGCCTGGGTGGCTCAGTGGGTTAATGCCTCTGCTTTCAGCTCAGGTCATGATCTCAGGGTCCTGGGATCAAGGCCCGCATTGGGCTCCCTGCTCAGCGGGGAGCCTGCTTCCCCCCCCCCCTCTCTGCCTGCCTCTCTGCCTCCTTGTGATCTCTCTCCCTCTGTGAAATAAATAAATAAAATCTTTAAAAAAAAAAAAAGTATCCAAGCCTAGGAATGCAAGAGAAACAGGTGCTCCCCACATTTACAAAAACAACTACTTCTAATGGCTAATGTTTATCAAGAACTTACTATATTCCAGAAAATTTTACCTGGATTTGTCATAATTTTCATATCAGCCCTGTAATGTGCAAATTTCCATTTTACAAATGAAGAACTACTGAAATGTTGAAACGAAGTCTCTTACCAGAGGTGACACAGTTAGCACATCTACAGTCCACTCTGACTCCAAAGCAAGTGTTCCTTCCACTCACACTGCCATGTTGCTTCAGAAATGCTGCAACACATTGCCAAGAACCATGGGTTTAAGAGGGCTATCATAAAGCAAACCGCTTGCTGTCTTTGAGAATCAATAAAAGCATGTTGGTTAAATGCCAACAATTCAGAGTCAGATAGCTTGGGTTCAAATCCCACTTTCTCCAGTTGGGAAAGTTGTTTGATGTGCCTCAGATTTTATTTCTGTGATCTCACCCATAGGACTTTTATGAGGAAACCCATTTGCCACACCAGCTTCCTTATAGTATTTTTAAGATAACACACAGGCAACACTACCTTCTTCATTGTTTATGTATTATAGAGTAACACATATATAGCCCTTAAAATAGAGCCTGATCCATAACTGACACTCTGTGAATGTTAGTTATTATCCATGTGAAACAAAGCATGAGTGGGTAAAATTGACAGTTTGATAGGTAGCATTGAATGAATAAGACAAACAAACAAAATAAGATCAATTGTATGTGTTCCTTTCCCAAACTTCATTGAATATAAGTCCAGTTACATAGTGGTCCTTGAAAATTAATCAGATGAGTTATTGGGCCTGTCTTCATGGGGCTTTTAAATCTACATACATTTACCACTGGGGCCAAACTAGAATAAAATGAGCTTGTGGTTGGTCTCTGAAGACTCAGTCAAACCCCTAAACTGCCCAACTCAAGGCTGTGCTTATTCATTATCTTCAATTACCCTCTCCATTTCGCCTACCTTCCACCTGGAACACCGGATTTCAACCTCTATTCATATCCTCCAGTCAATCAAAACTGCCACTTTGAAAATTACAAAATCCTTTCCAGTCCATGTAAAGAGACCTTTTCCAGTTCTTTCCCAGCTGATCCCTCACACTCAAATGTAGTTCTAATGTAGTTTACAAAATACAGGTTACTGTTTTATCCCACATGCCTTCTGATATCAGGGCTCCTTCCCATTGTCCTTTTGCCATATAATGATTAATCCTTCCAGGCCCAGCTTAAACAGAACTCCTATGCAGAGCCTTCTATGACTTGTCAAATGCCACTCCTCTGTGCTCCCTCTGTAGCTTAGACCTGTGTCTGTGCTTCTCCTATCAAGTTATAGAACAACTGATCTTGATTTCTTATCACTGACAAAGTCCTTAAATATACAGTACCTGGCTCTATAGTAGCTACTCAGACCATTTTATTAACTTCTGTCCCCTAAATTCATATTCTATGCCACAAAAGTTAGAACTTGGCTTTGCATATACTACTTAACAGTATTGTTGCAGGAGCAAGACTCATAACTTGAGCAAAATAATAATCAGCAAATCCACAAATGTGTGGAGGATTTCTATCTTTCTACCTCAGTTCTCTGAGGCTCCAAACTTAGTATCTAATTGAGGGGGAAAAGTACTGATCTAGACTTAGGTGACTAGATTCTCTTTCTTCCTTTCTTTTTTTAAGATTTTACTTATTTATTTGAAAGGCAGCACATGAATGGAGGGGGAAGGGTATGGTAGGAGGGAGATGCACAGAGAGTGAGAAGCAGACTCCTCACTGAGTAGGGAGACCAACTGGGATTCCATCCTAGGACCCTGGGATCATGACCCCAGCCAAAGGCAAACACTTAACTGACTGAGCCACCCAGGTGCCCCAAGTGACTAGAATCTTAATTACAAATCTCTTTCATATTCTCTTCTATCTCCTAAACTGTGCTGTCTATAGTGATAGTACTTAGGAGATGATCACTAAAAAGTTGATTTATATTATCTGCCCTATAGTTGGTATCATTGGAGATAAAAATTTCCTGTGCTTAGAAACCAGAATTACAGAAAGGCATACAAATGCACAGATGAGTGAGCAACTATTACAAATAGGAGACTTTGGGGAGCAATTTTTAAAAAGGATTAATTCTGAATACAAAAAGGAAATTACCCTAAAGTACAAGTATAAAAGAAGCATGAATGTTCCTTATATAAAATGAGAACATTTTATAAAAGAATTTAAGAAGCAATAAAATCCATCCTTACATTTTATTATTTTACAACTATCTTTTTATTTGATAATAATAAGGATGTAACTTATTGTTTAGCTCATTCATATAGAATTATCTGGCAAAGAGTGGCAGAAGTCATCTAAGCAAAAGTATATAGATTTATGCCTCATGCAATCTAGAAGAGAATCTCAAGTAAATTCTTCCAGCAGAGAATAGGAAACCTTTTCTGACTTCTTCTCTGAATCCTCAATAATTCATGGTGACTTGCAAATAAAAACTAAGCTCTTTTCATGTTCAGCTGTCTAGTCTGGTCCAAAGCAGATTCCAGGGTAGACCTTCTAGTAGATCTACTCTCAACTCTTAAGGAGAAAGCAAAAGAATAGAGATATAAATGCAACTAGTTTGATAGAACATGTCCTATTTGAATGTGTCTGTCTGATGACAGAGAAAAAAGAATTGACAGAACCATGTAATGGTTCTTAAAGCTGCTACACAGAAGTGACTTAAGTAACTTTCATACACATTTCATCAAAGCAATTTACAAGGCAAGGCTGCTATCAATGAAGCTTGGAAGTAGAATTCTCTTATAAAGAGAGACAGCAGTCCTTGGGAATTCTATTATAGAAGGTTTAGAGAGGTGGAAATGGGAAATAATATTCTAAATAGAGGAATATTCTAAACTTGACTCCAACCTCTATAAAAAGTAACCATTTAAGTATATAAAGAGAGTCAATATGGAGCATTATTTCAGAGGTTCAAAAAAAGACAATGATTTAGGAATACACCCAGACTGATCTGACACAGTCAGTTTAAGAAGGGAATTAGAGAGCAATAGAAAAGAAAGACTGACTCCGGCTTGCAGAATAGGAAATTTCTCCTCCCTATGTGTGCCTAAATGTCTGGTAATAATAACTATACAATTTAGCTGGGAACACTATCTAAAGAGATCTTCTCTGATCTACTTTTATGACTTTGAGTGGGGCTGGGCATCCAAAACCACCTGTCTAAGCTTAGATCTGAGTAAATTGGCTACTCACTGTCCACAGCATTGAGCAATTCCTCTATTAACACCATTTTTCTCTAAAGCAACCTACACAGCTGAAGTGATTTTCCCTTGGTGAACAACTGAGCCCTTGAAGGGCTGAAATTGCCTTAAGGTTACTTTCTGAGTTTGATCCTTAGATCAAGAATAAAACATAGGCTGTTTTCTTTAATTTTACAGTGAGCTCTCCCTTCCAAGGAGACTTCATCTAAGCTCTCTATACAGTACTACAGTATCCTGTGAATATAGCAGAAATGTTGGGCAAACTGAAATTTGGTTCTAACAGATAAATTTGCACTATCTACCTGATGACCAATGACCTGGGATGGACTTCAATTCATCTCTGTGTGTTAACAGCTCCTTTATCAAAGTCAAGACTCTCGCCTAGGGCTTTTTGAATCTCCTTCAGTAGCTTAGGTTATATTTTAATCTGACATATGAGAAACCAGAAAAGAATAACGCATGTCATTAGAAATTCAATTGGCCTCTCGGAGCTTCCATGGCCTCATCTGAGAGCAGCAGAGCTGAGACTTAAGACTATGTGACCTGGGTGCCATTTTACCCTTTTTGGTTACTTAAGAGAGAAGACCCTGAAGTGTGTGTTGCTCTGTGGAAGGATAGCTAAAAATTAACCTTCCAGAATCTCTGCATGATCAAACAAGAGTAGAAACTGTTTCATATAAACCTCAAGGGATGAGAAAGCAATATTAGAGAGAAAACCAAGTGCCCAGGACACTGGAATTTTCACAAGCACTTCTTCCAAGTCTGAAGGGATTGCTTTATACAAATTATGATGGTTACAGACCACAGGGGGAAGCTTTTCAAATTCTAACACTTCCTTCAAGCTTACCAAACAAAGCATTTGCCAAAAAAAAGATAAATAAATAAATGTTAAAAAAAATAAAAGAAATGCTCTGTTAATCTGAATAAGGTCCTCTGAGCCTTACTTATAGACACTGTTCAAATTTAGCCATGCAGTTGAATTAGAAATTCTATAGCCTTCACTTGAAGCAAACCTTGGAAATACCATTTCAAAGCATCTTCAGGGGTTCTTAGCAAGTTCTAACCTAATATATTTCAAACATTTTTCCCTGTGTCCCTATGAATGGTGGAGAAAAGGGAAAGCCTGGATTGTGTCTCATCCTGTCTCCCTAACTCTTCAATCAAGAGTGTACTGCTTTTATATGTATCACATATTCAAATTCCATGAAATGTTTCTCTTGAAGAAAGAATTCTAGGGCCTTGGGGAAAAACAAAACAACCTGAAAACCTCTGCCCAAAGCAGGAAAAATTAAAGAGAAAGCTTAAAATGGAAGCAGGTTCTACCGTCCCTTAGCTCCACCAGGTCTGTCAGGAGCAGGGAAGGGTGAGAGAGTGGTAAAATGATACTTATGAGGAAAGGCAGCAGAGCAGGAAAGAGGAAAGAAAATGAACTCATCACCATACTACCCTCACTGCACACAAGTTGCCCCTGGCAGCAGCTCAGAAGGGTCTCACTCTTTGCTAAATGTTGTAGATAACCAGCTGGGCTTGTCATGCCCACTTAATAGCCGTACTTTAAGAAAGTGTTGTCATTTCCTTGTCAGACTCATTTCTCTACCCCCTATTATCTTTTCAAAATCATATTACAAAATATTATGAGCTTCCTGTATCAGACACTTTGGGTCTTAGTCACTCAATTATTAAAATTGTATGATTTTTTAAATTGCCATTATGTGTGGGCTGTCTTTACCAAAGCGACAAAGCAATTGAGTTAACCCAAATGGTGCTATGATTGCAGGATCAGAACATGGAAAATTATAGTGTTGGAGAGAAAAAAAAAACCAGCTATTTCATATCAGTGCCAATAAAATCCTGGGAAACTCACCATGACACCATTATGCTAGGCAGAGCAGAGCAAATGCTCACAACATATTACCATGCTGAGTAATAGGAAAACAATGCCATTTAGGGCTGTTAGTTCTATACCAAGTTACTCGTCTATAGTAAATGTGGCCCTCTGGTAAAGTGATGTGCTCCACATTCCACAACAAGAGCGATTCTAACCACTGCCAGCCACTTCTCACTGTACCTGTGTCCGTCACCACAAAGTCTCCATGTACCTGTCATCACAGCTGCTGACATCCAGGACTTGGTCCTCTACTTCTTTCGGTGGACAATCATGAGCAAAACACTCCACAGAGACTGGGTTGTGTAGGATTCTTCCACAGGCCAGTCTGGCTCTATGATATCAGCTTACTAAGCTTGATGAGCTACTGACAAGGTGCAACTGAAAAGGAGGGCAACTCCTCAGATGCCTGCCCAACCAGAGTTTTTTTAAGGAAGCCAAGAAAGACTCCCATTTCCCAGTGCCAATAACGTACTGATCATTTAGGGTCCTACCTCCTTCATTTCTTCAACATAGATAGGTGGACTTACTTAATACCAACTTGCGAATTCAGCCTAATTCCAACCTCTAAGGTTGATCTTGATGCTTGTCAGAGAAAATGACCTACAATGACCCAGGCAAGGAGCTTAAATTCAAATACCGAAAGAGACACATGGCATAAAAAATGGAGAGAGTATTATAATAACTATGATAGTAAGGGGTGGTAGAAACTGTACTAAACCTGAGAGTCTATGCTCATCAGAAGGCTGCAGCACAATGCAGCCGCAACAGACTCTTCCAGAACGAACACAAGACCAGCTTTGCCAGCATTTCCAGTTTGTTTTTGAAGATATCAGAAATACAGAATTTTTATATAAAGTAGGATTTTTTAAGTGGGCAAATTTTTTAAGCAAAACATATTTGCCCACTGTGTTAGTTTCCTATTGCTACTATAATAAACTATCTCAAATACAGCAGTTTAAAACAACACAAATATATTATCTTAAATTCTCCAGGTCAGCAGTCCAAAATAGGTCCCAATGGACTAAAGTCAAATTTTTGGTAAGGCTGCACTCCTTCTGGAGACTCTAGGAGACAATGGGTGTTTTTGCCATTTTCTATGTCTAAAGGCTGCCTAAATTCATTGGCTAATAGCTCTTACCTTCACCCTCAAAGCCAGCAATATAGCATCTCCTAAACTCTCTCCGACCCTGATACTCTTGTTTTCTTCTCATAAGGACCCATGTGATTACACTGAGTCCGACTGGACAATCTGGGATAATCTCCCTGTCTCAGGATCTTTTACTCCATCATATCTGTGCAGTGCCATGTAAGTTAACATGGTCATAGGTTTGGTGGGTTAGGGCATGGTTATCTCAGGGAATCATGATTCTGCCTACCACACCTCCAGGTTCCAATAGTCCGGACAACTTAAAGAGTTCAGAGGTTTGGCCTCACATCAGCCTTGAGCTTGTTCTTGTGCCCTGTACAACACACTTTCCTACCCTTAAATCATCACCCAGCTGTAAAAGTCATACAATGATATTTTTTTTTAAGATTTATTTATTTGAGGGAGAGAGAGTGTGTGTGTGCACAAGTAGGGGGAGGAGTAGAGGGAGAGGGAGAGAAATCCTCAAGTAGACTCCCTGCTGAGCATTGGGCTCAATGCAGAGCTGGATGTGGGGCTCAATCCCAGGACCCTGAGATCATGACCTGAGCCAAAATCGAGTTGGGTGCTCAACCAACTGAGCCATACAGGTGCCCCTATGGTCATACAATGATATTCTTGAACCAGACAGTGGGTTTGAGCTCACTGATATGGAACGGTTCATCTCCAGAGATGCCTGCTACTGTGTCTACTAAATAAAACCCAGTCCCAGAAATTGTAACTTCATTCTTTGGGTTCTAACGCCAGTTACTCTCATCTTCAAACCTTTGAAATTACAAATACCTTGGGAAAGATTATACCTTTTTATTTTGTAAACATTCATCAAACATCATTTGAGTGTAAGAATAGAAACTAAGATGGATTCCTGGGCCTGATAGAGTGCCTCAAGGATAAAAGAATGGGTTACTCAGGGGGGCTGCTCCAAGAATACATTTTTCACTACCTTCACTAGTAAAAATTGACTTAGGCAGGCTCGGACTTTGACTCCATTTATCAAACGGGAAGTATTCCAACAACGTATTCAAGTTCAGGGATGTATCTCTTCTACCAAATGCAACACCTCCTAAGACCTCCATGCTTATAGCAAAAGCCCCCCTGTCTCTTTCTCTCAGAGGAAACAGGGGAATGCAGTAGCCAAACAAGGACCAGATTTCTCCAGGGACAGAGAAAACAGAATGAATTATCGCTGACATTGGGTTATGTTTTCCCTTTATAGTGGTAATGAGTTTCCAAAACTTGAAGCCCAAAGCCATAGAGTTTATTTAAAGGAATTTTAGATTTTGAGGCTGATCAAGGCCATGGCAGAATATATCTTTGCTTTGTGATAGGCAGTGGGTCATCTTCCCTGACAGAACAAGAGACTGGAACCCAACCAGAGGTGACTGCCACCACATCTTCTTTCTTACTCCCTCCGCTATCCCTGGGCACTTCTTCCTCCTTCCTCTTTCTAAGTCTTTTCTCTGGGAACTGCTTCCTGTCTTCCTGTGGGATAGGAGTAGCTACAAAAAGGAAGTATTAGTATTTTCTCCATTTGAGAGTTAGTTTTGTTAGATGAACTTTGACCTGTAGTTTCTCACCCAGAACATCCTTGTGCTTTCCCTAAAGACACTGTGGGACTGTATGAATATCTGTATTGGATCCAGCCCATGTCTACAAATAGCAGAGGCTCTGAACAAGTCATAGACTGCTGAACCCTGTGCGACATCTGTATCAAAGACATGTTAAACTACATTGCTTTACTAAACTGTCAACATGTAAATAATCAAGACATTTCACTGTAAAATTCAGATAATCAGACTTTCTTAAAGCAATCAGGTGATCTGATATCACTGGACCTGCATTCCTGCAGGTTGTATACTCCTAGCACTACGTAGTGGCTGACCTTATAAACAGGCACAGTCTCTTCTGCTTGACCCAACTACCTGACTAGCCCAGTAAACATTTGAGTTTATAACCCATGCAGTATAATGTAGTGGTTAAATGTATGTCATTAGGCAGGACTAGGTCTGATTCCTCACTCCATATGTAACAGACCTCTGAGGCCATTGCTAAAGCTGCTGGTAAGATACCACATCTCATTTCTACACAGTACGGAACTCTAAATTCTTTTATTGCATTTGAATATTTTTGCCCTGAGGATTCTAAAAACAAGCTGACCACTGATTGGTGCTTTAAGATTGCATTGTCATCTACAGATTAGTGATTTGAAATGACTTCTCTTTCCAATTATACTTATTACATCTGGCCCACCTCCAATGTTCCATGATGTAGCACTGCGAGTGGGTGTTTTTCTGTTTAATACTTGCAAACTCATAGTGTGGCCAAGATGGTCATTTAGTGCTGAAGGATACAATAACAGGGCCAGGTCACCTCACTACACCATTCCTGGTGTCAGCTTCCTGGGGTATGGATTCCATTTCAGACACCAGCATATGCTCAATATCACTTTCAACACAGTCCTAATGTTGGCAGGAAACTTATCAGTGCCAGATACATATTTAAAATTAAAAAATAAAACGTTCTCAAGAAACTGTTCATTGGGCCATTTTATTGTCAGGGTGCACAGGAAATGTTTGTCTTACCAATTTGGAATAAATGTAATTGACCTTTTAAACACAGAACCTGAGTGATTTGGAGAAAAGAGAAACATTTCAGCTTAATTCTATCAGAATGAATAACAATGGCGACTCTTCTATAAGACCTTCAGCTAATAAAAGCAGAATGTCCCTTCTAATAGTTATTAAAAGACCGGATATACAGCGATATGAAGATGGAAGAATTAGTAGCAGGAGTCCAGTTACCGTATCCCAGAGTGAGACCATGAGAGGAGCATGACATTGCTAGGCAACGCTGTGCAGTTAAACAAGTTTTCACTGGCTCAGTGTGGTATAGTAGGTAGGAAGCAAGATTCGAGAAAAGCAGTGGGGAAAAGGATGCAATTATTTACTTTAATCGGGTGGGGAATGGAGGAAACAAAGGCAGATATACAAGTTAGTCTCAGCCAAATTTTCAGGATATGAAATGTGAATTCTAGAAAAGAATTCTAGAAAACCTTAAACAATCACTAAATTAAAGATGATTTTTAAAAAATGGGATTGGAGGTATTACCCAGGTACTGTGCTTTACATACATCAGATTATGGTAAGAGTAATATACATCAGATTATGATAAGAGTAATATACCATTTTACAGATGAGGAATAAGATTCAGAGAGGATATTCACATGAGAACTAGAAACAGAATAAACCAGTCTTTGAATACACTCCTATGTGATTCCAAAGCTCATGCTTTCCCCACTATTATTCCATGCTGGGTTCCTTTATTTAAGAATAACTCTTTTATGTGACCCCTTAGCTTTCCTGAGCCTTCAAGATTTTCAACATAACAACATATTTTGCCCAGGAAAATGCATTAGTGTGAATAGTCAGTTGTTATTCATCCACCCATCCATTCATTCATTTAACAAGTGCAACCTTCTCTCTCCCAAGCCCTGCTTTAAATGCACGAGATAAGACGGTGGGAAAAAAAAATGAGCCCCCTGCTTTCTTATGTTGAAAGAGTTAGAGGAACTAATAAATGAATCCAAAAAGTAGATTATATTATCTTACATGGAGATATACGCTATAAAGAAAAATAATGCAGGGCAAATGGTGGTTGGGTTAAACAGGGTGATCCGAGTCAGTTTTCCTGAGATGTTATCTATCTACATTCTATGACTAGAAAAGACTATTCAGCTTAATTTTTCCACTATTACTGTTTATATATTCATTTATTCATTCAGTTTTCTGTTTCTTTACTTCTACTCTGAGGAAGTATGAGAATATATTTCCTTTCTTACTTCGTGCCTTGACCTGCTAATGCATTACTCTCCCTAAATGAATATACTAAAACTAGGATTTCAAATGCTTTGAGAAGACCTCCTCCACTTCAGCCATCACCTCCTAATTGGTGTTCTGCTTCCACTCTTACCCACTACTGTCCATTCCCCACACAGTAGTCATGTTCATTTAAATATACAAATCAAATCATAACATCTTTCTGCAGAAAAACTCCTGATGCTGTCCCATACAACTTAGAAGAAAGTCTGCCTTCCTGAATGTAGGACCATGATCTGGCTTCTACCACTTCTCCAACCTCATCTGTACAACCTGTTCCCTGTGTTTTCTACTCTATTATTATACATTGCTATGGTTAGGGATTTTATTGCAACGATGGTACATTATTGAGCTCAATATCCAAATCAATCATCTTAAACATCCTTTCAAACTATTTTTTCTTTCTTCTCTAAGAACAAACAAAGAAACCCCTACAGAATGAAATTCTAGCTGTTTTGACTGGAATTCAGAATTCTACCTTTACAACTTTTTTCACATTCCTCCACTGTTCTTGCGACTCAAACTAACATGTGATACGTGACTTATTCACACCTCCCAATATTCTCCTTTATTCTTTTATTTCCATCTCTGAAATAATTACTTACTCTTCTGCCTTTGTTACATATTTCCAATTATCTACACCTTATTTAAATTTTTTTAACCTGGCTTAGCTATCATCTCCTCCAGTATAATCTTTGATTCTCCCAAAGGAGCCAAAAATCTTCTTCATCTCTCATGTGGTACATTTCAGTTTCCAATTTCTATTGCAACTTTCTATGTTTGCCTTATTTTTTCTACCAGCCCATAAGTTCCTTGTATTAGGCAGGGTAAATGATAGCTGTTGTGCTAAATAATCCCATAATCTCAGTAGCTTAACAAAATGAAGGGGTGTGTGTGTGTGTGTGTGTGTGTGTGTGTGTGTGTGCATGTGTGATATACCACAATCCAGTGTGACTTAGTAAGGATATGGCAGAGGACGGGAGGTGGGGAAGGAGAGTCTACTCTTCTCAGCCATTTGGATCCTGGGGCCTTGGAATCCTCTACTAGATTCTCTGAATCTCACTGGAAGAAAGAGAAGAGAGAGAGCATAGAGAAACTATACTCTTGACAGCCTTGTTCTAGGGGTGACACATCACTTCTCACTTTCCATTCATGACCAGTGGTTGCATGTCTTAACCAAAGTACAGGTGAGCTAAGAAGTTGTGAGGGTGCACAGAAAGAAGTGGAAGTTTGTTTAGTGAACATCTAGCCAGTTTCTACCACAAGCCCCAATTACAGATTCAATCAGAATTTCCCAAAGACCTACTGTAGTGCCTTGAACATTGAATATACCCAATATTTACCCTCCATGAAAAGTAAAAATTAATATGGTGAGAGGAGTTGGCAATGAAGCTTTTTTCCCATATCCTCTAACCTTTCTTCCCTTGTCAGTTTCAGATTCCTCATCCTTCCACGTGGAGAAAGTTTGAATTATAGCTTTCTGATTTATTATGCCCTCTTGTTATAGGCATAGAGTCAGCACCACATACAAATATTCCCTGAGCCAGATCTTCCCCTTGTGCCCTCCTGTGATGCCTGACACACACACACACATATATATATATATATATATTGGTGTCAATCACTTGTGTTATGATATCTAGTGCCAATATCACACAGATTGTATTTCTGTGAATTACTAAAAAGTGATGAAATTGAAAATTAAAAAATTAACTTAAAAATATTCATAACAGCTAAATATTTACTCTTTGGTAAAGAAATCATGAATGGGGTGCCTGGGTAGCTCAATTCATTAAGTATCTGACTCTTGGTTTTGACTCAGGTCATGGTCTTAGGGTCATGGGATCAAGCCCAGTGTGGGGCTCCAGGCTGGGCATGGATCCTGCTTGGGATTCTCTCTCTCTTCTTTTCCCTCTTCCCCTCCCTCTGCCCCCACTTGCATCACGTTCTCTCTCCCCCTCTGAAAAAAAAACAATACAAAAAAACAAAGAAAAAATCGTGAAGGAAATTTAAAACAATTTGGGCAGAATGGCAACAAAAGTATATCATGTCAATATTTGTGGAATGTAGCTAAAGCAGTACCTAGAGGAAAATAGATAACTTTAAATATTTTAATCAAGAAAGAAAAAATATGACAGAAAGGAAAAAAAAAAACAGACATTAAAAGAGACCATTCATGGGATGCCTGGGTGGGTCAGTCAGATAAGTGTCTGCCTTTGGCTCAGGTCATGATCCCAGTGTCCTGGGATCGAGCCCAATGTAGGGCTCCCTACTCAGTGGATAGTCTGCTTCTCCCTCTCCCTCTGCCCTGCTTGTGCTCTCTCTCACTCTCCCTCTCCTAAAATAAATAAATAACATCTTAAAAAAAGGGGGGGGGGGACAGTCCATGATGCTGAAAGGGAGCCACAATGGACACCACTTTCAAATCAACGTGTATAAGGGTCCCATAAGCTACTTGAACACTATAGAAAGTATGTACAGTATGGAAAGTAGCTGGGTATAAACTACCCTGCTCAAAAGGGGGGCTACCAGCCAAGGTAAAGTGTTGTCCAGCAAGATGTTATAGGGTGTATTTCTGAGAGGTTAGGTGGAAAGGGTCAAAACATGCCATAGCAGAGCAAGTATCTCCAACCAGGACCCAGTGTATTGGGAAAAGCCTTGCAGAGCTTCTGAAAGATTATACAGAGGTATCTCATGAGAAAGCCAACATTTAAGGTCCTTACTTCCCATAAGAAACCACCAACCACTAGAATGTTAAAACAATACCCTACAACTGAAAGTTTTGAGGCACCTAGGTGGCTAAGTTGGATGAGCAACAAATTCCTGATTTCAGCTCAAATCATGATTTTGAGGTCAAGGGATGGAGCTCCACCTGGGGCTCTGTGCTCAGTGCAAAGTCTATTGGAGATTCTCTCTCTCTCCTTCTGCCCCCCCTCCACTTGCTCACTCTCTCTGTGAATGAGTAAATTTTTTTTTTTTTAGAATTTATTCATTTAGAGACAGAGTATGAGAGAGAGAGAGCTCAGGAGCAGGGGTGAAGTTAAAGAAGAAGCAGACTCCTCGCTGAGCAGGGAGCCCTATATGGGGCTCCATCCCAGGACTCTGGAATCATGACCTGAGCCGAAGTCAGACCCTTAACCAACTGAGCCACCCAGATGCCCAACTGAATGAATAAAATCTTTTCAAAAGTAAGTGAAAATATTTTGGTTTGGTTTTTCTCTAATCTCTTTTCTCTAATCTCTCCTTTTTCTCTAATCTCTCCCTCCCTATACCAACACCAGAGAAACTAGAATTAAAATAGTGAGGAGGGAGAAGTGAAAAAGGAACTGACACTCCTCCCCACCCAGACTGTGGCCTGAAGGGCTACCAAGAAGGTGAACACTAGATGAAAGTGAAACTGAATTTTTAAACTACTCTAAACAAGACTGGACTTTTTTATATGTGAAAGTGACCAAGAAACAATGGAAGCTGCCAGAGATGTTACTGAAGGATGGGAAAGGGGGACACAGTGGAGAATGTTTGAAGGAAGCAATAGAGAAAATAACGATAAAACTGCTTCATGCTTATATCCTGCAGAAATCAGACTGTTCATTAAACCAGTTTTTATTAAAGACAAATGATCTAAGCATTCAACTCAAGAGCTAGGGAAAAAAAATTGCAAAGAACTAAACCCAAAGAGATAAAAAGGAAGGAAGTAATAAAAATGTTAGAAATCAATGAAATAAAGAACAACAGGGGAAAAAGATATTGTTGACTAAACCAAGAGTGGGTTCTTTAAAAGAATAATGAAATAGAAAAAAATCACTGACAAATTTGTGAGAGCAAAGATGCAAATAAACAATTTTTTAAAAAGAAATAACTACAAAAAATGACAAGATTTTTAAAATTATGTAAAACACTATGAACAACTGAACAACCATACTGAATTACATTTAAAAATATAAATGAAATTACTAAATGTCCTGGAAAAGATACAAAATGTCAAAATAGGCATATGATGAAACAGAACTCTTGAATATACAAAACTCATTAAAGAAATTATGATAACAATAATTTTTAAAACTTCCTCTTCCACAATCTCCCCCAAAACATTTCAGACCAAGATAGCTGTGTGGGTGAGTTAAGGAAACTTTTAAGAAACAGATAAACTACCATATACTTAAGTTGTTCCAGCAAATGTAAAAGCAATAAAAGTTATCCAACTCATTTTGAAAGGTTATAGTATATATAACCTCTATATTTAAACCACAGTAAGTTATAATAAATAGAAAGTTTGGGTCAACCCTATTTATAAATATGGATATGTAAATTCTGGATTAGCTAACTAAATTCAATAGCATACTTCAAAATGAAAAATAAGGCAAGCAGTATTCATTTCAGAAATTCTTGGATGGCTAAATATCAACCAAAAATGTAATTTACTGTACGGCTAAGTATCAACCAAGAATGTAATTTACTATGCATTTAAGAAGATAATTCTTAAAAAAAAAAAAAGAAGATAATTCTTATGGTCACTTTAATAAATACAGAAAACATTTGATAAAATTAATGCATTTTATTTTAATTTAAAAAAACTCTTAGAAAACAAGAAATAGGAAAAAAAACCCTGCTAATTTAATTTAAAAATGATAATAATAATAACTTGCCAAAAAACTAGAAGAAATATCATCCATATTGTAAAATTTTCAATTTATATCTTTTGAGGCTGGGAGAAGAAAAGAGTATGTACTATCATTTCAGTGGTTTAACATGGTACTAGAGGTCCTGACTAACATAGTAAAATGGCAGGGTGTGGGATGGGAAAGGAATTAGAGAGGAGGATACAAAGATGCTACCATTTTTTAAAGACTTAACAAATAATATATGTACATAAAAACCCAAGAAAATCAAAAGGCAAACAATTAGAACTAATAAGATTTGACCAAAGTAGCCAGAGACAAAATCAATTCCCCCAAATCAGTAAGATCCATCATTTTTAGTAATAACCACCAAATAATATGGCAATTAAAAAAACCAAACATGTCTAGGAATTAAACTAATAAAAGTACTCAAGTCTTCCGTGAAAAAAAAAATTAAAATTTTTTAAATGACTTCTCCTGGTCTCCCCCCAAAAAACTTGAATATATAAATAAGCTTCATTCATGGAGATAAACAGCACTATAAACATGTTTAACTTCATCAAATGATATATAAATTTAACGTAGTTCCAATCTAAATAACACTGAGAAATGCAACAAATTTATTCTAAAATTTTTAATGAAGAATAAACACCCATGAATAGACCAATAATTGGTAAGTCACAGTAATCAACACTGTGGTCCTGGTAGAGAATTAACAAATAGAACAATGGAATGTGGTAGAAAATCCAGACACAGATCCCTTACTAAAAGAATCTACTGGATGATTGAGGTGGCATCAAAGATCAGTGGGGAAAATATGAATTATTTAGAAAATGCTATCAAGAAAAAATAAGTCATATTTTCCACTTCAAACAGTACATAAAAATTAAACTCCAAATCAATTAAAGACCTAAATGACAAAGACAAAATTATAAAATGATAGAAGCTGAGGTAGGAGATTATTTATGTTGTTACTTTAGGATTAGGGAAGGATTTCTTTAAAAAGACACCAAATTATAGGCTATCAGCAGAAAAACAGATGAAATTACATAAAAATTAAAGATTTTTGTTTAATGAACATCATTGTCAAAGTTAACAGATGGGTGACAGATGAGAGACGATATTTGCAATATCAAAATCTGACAAGAGATTAACATCCAAAAAATACAAAGAACTCCAGAAAATCAGCATGAAAACCATAAGAAACACAATGCTTAAATGGTCAAAAATTGAATATACAGAGTTCATAGAACATGGTAATAAATGATAAAGATTAACTGAACAAGCATCCAATCTTACCAGCACTTAGAAGAATCCTGAAAGCAGTAATGGCATGCCAATTTTTACCTAAAAGACTGATACAAGTTAGAAAGATGGATATGTAAAGTGTTTCTGAGAACATCACAAACAAGGATTCTCACTTTGCTAAAGGGTATATCCATTATGAAAAGATATGAAGATTATAATTTAGCAGTTCAGCTCCTGAGTATATAGGCCAGATAAATTTTCACACCAAGTCCATGAACAGACATAACCAAGTTGGGTAACAATATAATTCTACCCTATATTTAGACTAATAAAACTGATATTTTGAAAGTCATAATGACCATAACAGTTCAGGTCTGTGGTCGTAAATATTGGGTTCAGTCTCCATTCTACAAAATACCCTCAAGAAAAGCAACCTTCCCTCAAGTGAAACAATTTTATAGTCTCATCTAATCATGACATCAGACTCTATCTCAGTCAGAATAGGATAGGTTTGTTGCAGTAACAAATATTTCCAAATTTTGGGATTGTAACAGCAAAGTTTATTTTTCATTTGTGTTGTTTGTATACTCTATACTCTGATTATAGTATCTCTGATTCTATAGATTCTCTGATTAGAATCATTCTGACTCTAGAACCCAGGCTGACAGAGCGGGAATTATCTGGAACATTGCCAGTTATAAAGATAAAGGCAAAGCACATGCTACACATGTCTCCAACTGGAAGTGACATGTGTCACTTCTGCTCACATTTCATCAATCACAGTAACATACATAAGTAAGCCTAAACTCAACATAGTGGAGAACAATAATCCTCCATAAAAAGGTTGATTAATATTGATGAACAGCCATAGTCTTTTATAGTGGATGTTCACTGAAGCACTGTCTATAATTGTCAAAGAGTTTGAGTTCATCTATGTGTCTACCAAGAAGCGTAATGAATGAATAAAGTGGGACATTGCTTCATGTAGTTTTCAGAACTGGTGCAGGTTTCTCCCACTTTCTGAAAGTAGAATGTCCCTATGAAATCTTTTGCAAGCCAAAATAGCATAAACCAAAGAAGCAATTATCATTTCTTAAGGGCAAAATCCTCTTCAGATTTCTTTCAGTTAGTGAAAACAGGTACGAATGTAGGGTTTTTTTTGTAAAAGCAAAGTGGTATAAATAGTAAGAGATAGTAGGAGAAACCTGTAATACATTTCACTATATCAACAAAAATAGATATATTTAAGTACTAGGTTCTAATTTTAAAAAGAAATAATCAGAAATTAAATTTATAACACAATATAATGTTGTGTTTTTAAAAATATTATTAATGAAACAAGAAAATATGTTTTTCAAGGACATACATCCAAATAAACACATGTAAGATTAATTGGAAGGAAATACAATACACACATTAGATTGGGATGGGTCTCTATGAGGAATAGGGAAAGCAAGTGGATATTGAGTGACTGCATATAAAAATAACAAGAAAAAAATTAAAAAATAAATAATAATAAATAATGCCTTTACAATAATTGATGGTAGCATACCATGCACTGAATATGTCAACTCAATTCTGTTCAATAGGTGTTCATTAAGAAAGACTTCTAGGTCCCCTTTCAAATACAAATATTTGACTTGAGAGCAATAATTTCACATGTATACATTCTCCGCAATAAATTATCAGATGTGTTCTTGTCTCCATCAGACTCTTAAGTAAATGAGACAAAGGGAGTATAGGATTCTTTTTTTTTTTAAGAGGACATAAGAGTTTCATAAAAAGCCTGGAATGGGGAAGGTATTTAATAAATGGTAACAGTTTTTATATAGGCAGTGCTTTGTTATATATGTAATCTTATTTAATCATCAAAGTAAAGGATTTTAACTATAACTGCATAATGAAGAAACTAATGAAAAGAAATAGTAACTGAATTGTCCTAAATTTACACTGACAGTTAAGAAGTCAAGTTATAATAGAAATCCCAACTTGTGAATACACTTTTATCTCAGTATTAACTGACAAATAAAAGTGAAGATGTTTGAAGGGAACATCATGATGATAAACATATATACCATGAAAAGATTCCTCCCATCTAGTTAATTAACATATCCATGTTACACAGCTAACACTTCATATATGTATGAATACGTATTTGGTAAGAAAATTTAAGCTCTGCTCTGTTAGCAAACTTCAATTATATAATACATTGTTGTCAACTATAGTCATCTATCAAAATTCTACTGACACTTTTTACAGAAATAGAAAACACAGTCCTAAAATTGGTATGGAACTACAGGAGATTCCAAACAGCCAAAACAATCTTGAGAAAGAAGAATAAAGTTGGAGGCATCAGACTTCCTGATTTCAAACTATATTACCAAGCCATAGTAATCAAAACAGTATGAGATCGTCAAAAAAAAAAAAAAAAGAAAAAGAAAAAGAAAGAAAGAAAGAAAGAAAGAAAGAGAGAGAGAGAGAAAGAGAGAGAGAGAGAGAGAGAGAGAAACACACATCGATCATTGGAACAGAATAGAGTACAGAAATTAACCCACACATGTATGGTCAGTTAATTTATGACAAAAGGATATAAGAAAATACAAAGCAGAAAGAATAGTGTTTTTGGTAACTAGCGTTGGGAAAACTAGACACCCACATGTAAAAGAATACAACTGAGCCCCTACCTTACACCATACAGAAACATCAACTCAAAATGTATTAAAGTCTTAAATGTAAGACCTGAAATTCTAAAACTCCTAGAAGAAAACATAGGGGGTTAGCTGCTTGACATTGGTGTGGGCAGTGAGTTTTTAGATTTGATGCCAAAGGCAACAAAAGCTAAAATCAATATGTAGGGTTACATCATACCAACTTTTCTGAAGTTTTAGAAATAATTTTTGTGAATTTTTATCTAGCCCTCATTTGACTCTTAATACTCAGTCTGACACAAGAAAAAAGAATTCTTTACAGCTCTAAGGAGAATGTGGTTTGAGTCTAGGATTACAAGAGTCTATAAAAAGCCCTTAGCCCCCAGCACTTTGCATAGTTACATCAAGGATCGTACAACTATCGCTAGTAAATTAGACTGGATGGACAAAGAAACAACTTCTACAACTTTTCTTTTTCTACACTGTGTAAACAACATCTGAAAATACAGTTTGTTCCAGTGCAACTTCTTACAGGCATGGTAAAGGCAACATGGTTAAGTACTTCACATACCTCAACTGCTACCACACCTTAATAGAGGAAAAAAGTGTATACTGAAAACCTTTCAAAGCATGTTGCCAAATTTTCCAATAAGTAAGGAAATGTTTTGCTTCAAAATACAGTAGATATCTTCAAGGTGATATCAACGTTAAAATGTTAGATAAAGGGCGCCTGGGTGGCTCAGTGGGTTAAAGCCTCTGCCTTCGGCTCAGGTCATGATCTCAGGGTCCTGGGATCGAGGCCCGCATCGGGCTCTCTGCTCAGCGGGGAGCCTGCTTCCTCCTCTCTCTCTGCCTGCCTGTCTGCCTACTTGTAATCTCTCTCTGTCAAATAAATAAAATCTTTAAAAAAAAAAAAATGTTAGATAAAGTGGGGCGGACACAACACTATGGAATGGCATGTAATTTGTAAGGAATAAAAGATAAAAGACATTACATATTGTCAAGCTGGGAAAGATTAGTTGTTTACTGGAGCATGAAAGAACCTTGAATTATGAAGATATAAGAGAGTGAAGTCGAGGCAGTAAGCAGTTCTACTCAACTAGCCACATCATGCTGAGAAGCAACCAAAACACTGTAGATGCAATGTAATGCCTTCAAATATGCCACCAAAATCTCCACTAGAGATCACTCTACTAGATCAATCAGGAGTTGGAAGAGTACAGCCTATGGTCTGTTTTACAAGCCCCACAAGTTGAGAGGGTTTTTTATATTTTTAAAGGGTTATTAAGAAGGGAAAAAATGGAATAGAAAGAAGAGGGGAGGGAAGAAAAGTGACACAGAATTTTCTCACAAATATGATTCACAAATTATAAAATATTTGGTACTTAATCCTTTACTGAAAAAGTTTGTCAACCTCTGCTCAAGATCAATGAAAGAATGGGCATGTTTCTATGTTGGCAAGAAATAGCACAAAACCCCCAGACGACTAACACAATTGTACAGTATTGTTTACCCAAAAAGCAAGGTTCAACAACCTATGGTAAGTTAATGTACTTATTTACTAAGTAAACTTGTTGACCTTTGAGCTACTACAACAGAGTTCAGTCACTGTCACAGAGACATTATGACTTACAACAGGTAGCATATTCACTATTTTGGCTATTTAACATCAAGTTTGCTGACTTTGAAATAAAGGACAATAGCAAGACTCTTGCTATTCACTCTGTAATGTCCTTTTTCATATTGGTAGATTCTGAGTCCTCAGAAGGAAGGGACATAGCAGCTTCTTCTAAAAGTTTCAAACCTGGCAGCTATATTTCCTTTAATGATTTGTCCTTCTAGCTACTGCTGTTTTGTGCTCCATCACATTGCTCTATTCTTTGCTACTGGAAACACAGATAGTTGTGAAGACACCATCCTTGCTGACATAGATATAAGGCCTGTTGATATCGTTATTGGTAAAATTCAACCAAACAGATATTTCTAACTCAGACAATAACTGATTAAGATTCTTTAGTTGAAACATTATATAAATAAGACTGGAGTTGAATAATCCCATCGTAGATAAATGGGTATAAGAGAAATATATACTATAACAATATGATCAACTTTTCTACATGTTTTATGAGGACATTGCCATTCATATAGTATTATTACAGAGTATCTCCTTTCAGGGTTTTTTTTATGAGGACACTTGAGAAAATGTTCCATTTTCAAGCTGTGTCTGGTGAGACATGGTCCCATGTACAGTTTTCCTGGGCACTCCAGAGGACAGATTTCTGGCAACTTCTAAACCAGCATATTCTCTACAATCCAGAGAGCTGCAACTATGCCCTCTCCACAAGGCCTGGATCTCATTCCTGAGGGGGAAGAGAGAGGTATCTTCCTTATATACTCTATCTCAGCCATAGGAGTAGTAGCTGCTCCCTATATATGTTATTCCTATATTCTTTGGAAGTTATTTTTATTTCTTACTACCCAATGTCTTGTTACTTCAATCTCCAGATAGAGTAATAATTTTTTATCTTAAACTTTCCCTGTTAAAATCACTGGGTGGTTTCTGTTTCTCTTCAGTAGACCTAGACTAATTCACTTCTTGTGTCTTTGTTTGGCTATTTGTTTATTTAGAAAACTAAGAGTTAAATTCTGTATGTGTCACTTACATACATCCACATACACACTCATATAATGTGTAATTTAATAATTGAAATATGTTCTTGTATACATCATTATATATTCTATAATCTTTAGATAAATGAATTATTTTTAAAATATTATTTGAGTGCTGACTATAACACATTTAAACAAGTACATCTAAGAAGTTGGGCTAAGTATAAATAATAACAATAATAATGATAAATAAGTATAAACAATTAACTATAAACATACCACATTAATGTGTGTTTAGTTTTAACCACCAATCCCTGAAGAGTTGATAATCCAGGAATGACTATTTTAGGATTTTAGTACTACCTCCAGGGCTTCCACATTGCACAGCTGGCTCTTGTGCCTTGAAGTCTGGTTTTATTAAAGTCTTCTGACTCATTGCCAAGGCTCTTTCTAACACTGAGCTCACATATGCTCTTACCACCCGCTCTGTGCTAGTGGCACCTGCTATGGCTGCCTTGACTACATCCTTCTCATCTGCATGAGCAGTTCTGTTTCTTGCAGGAAACCCTGCCACTTAGGCAGGAAAAGGAATGGATTTCTCCAAGGATGCTGGGAGAAAAGCCATCACCAAGGAATAAAACAAACTCTCTGTATGGTGTTTCTTGTTTCTCCTGGAAATATATCCCCTGGCTACAACAAAGGAGCCAGCTCTCCAAACACTTTTTCCATTCTTTTTTTTTTTTTTCCCTGCTATTGACTCTAGGAAAGTGATTGCCAGGCAACTTTTAATATCACCAAATCCAGCAGTAGCAGATTGGGAAGATCTAAATCTGTGTATGAGAGAAGGCATCAGAGGATTTGGGTAGTCCATAATACATCTACATCTAAGTAATAAATTTAAAACCAAGTCCTAGCTCATAATCAAGAATTAGGATATACATCTCAGCATTTTTTTTAAAGATTTTATTTCTTTATTTGACACAGAGAGAGAGAGATCACAAGTAGGCAGAGAGGCAGAGAGAGAGGAGGAAGCAGGCTCCCGGCTGAGCAGAGAGCCCGATATGGGCCTCGATCCCAGGACCCTGAGATCATGACCTGAGCCAAAAGCAGAGGCTTTAACCCACTGAGCCACCCAGGCGCCCCCATCTCAGCATTTTTAAATAGCAAAAAATGGAAATACTTTAAATGTCCTATACTAGTCAATTATTCAGATAAATCAGGTTTCCCTCCACCATACACTGACATACCACCATTAAGAATGAGGTCACAGAAAGATGGTGGTGAAGTAGGAGACGGAAATATCATCAGGTCTCAGGAGTTCAGCCAGATAGTTATCAAACCATTCTGAACACCTACAAACTCAACAGGATATAGAAGAGAAGAACAGCAGAAATTCTAGGAACAGAAAATCGACCACTTTCCAGAAGGAAGGACTTGCAAGAAGTGAATATGAAGCTACGGGAAGACAGACCGTGGGGGAAGGGGCCAGCTCCCAGCAAGTGATAGAGCAGTGGAGCACAAAACAGGAACTTTGTGAAGTCTGCTCCACTCAGGGACGCCGCTCCAGAGGCTAAGCGGCGGGGGCGGGGGGCGGGCGGTTGGAGCCTTCGTGGGGACAGGACCCACAGAGACAAAAAAGACCAGGGGTGTCTCAGGGTGGCAGAGCTCACAAGTATCAGAGCAGCGAAGCCGACTGCAGAGCCGGAGCCGAGTAGTGGGCTCTCAGTTTGGGCTTACCTTATACTGTGCTCCAAGGTAGAGTCCGGCCACTGCTCTTGGAGCAGGGACCCCACAAGTGGAAGATCCGGAGAGACCCCCTCCTTCCTTCTCCGGGAGTAGCTGCACGGGGGCGCGCTGCAGGCATCTGCTGGGGTTGAAGATTCCAAACGGGACGGTGCACCAGTGAAAGAAACGCTCGGTCACAGGTGCGGTGAGCTCCAAGGGCGGCTGCGACCAGGGAGATGGGAGGGATTGACTGCTTTTCTCTGAGGGCGCACTAGGGGTGGGACTCTGAGTTCTCGGCTCCTGTGGGGCTGGAGACTGGGAGCCACCATGTTCACTCCCTCTTCCAAAGCTGTACGGAGAGCGTTCAGGGAACAAAAGCTCCGGAGAGCGAACCGAGCAGATTACTCAGCCGGGCCCCCAGCAAGGGCGGGGCAATTCCGCCTCGGGCAGAGACATTTGGGACTCACTGCAACAGGCCTCTCCCCCAGAATATCTGCGAAAACATCCAGCCAAGACCAAATTCGTGGATCTATGAGAACGGCAGAACTCCAGATCTAGGGGAAAGCAAGACATAGAATTCATAGCTTTTTTCCCCATGATGCTTTAGTCTTTCAAAGTTAATTTTTTTAGATTTTTTCTTATTTTTTTAATTTCTCCTCTTTCCTACTTTAATGTTTTTTAGCTATTTTATTAACATCTATTTAAAAATCTTTTTAAATTTTCATTGTTATAGTCATATTTCATCCCTTCATTGTATTTAACCTTACTTTTTGTATACATATAGGTTTTTTTTTCTTTAAAATTTTGGGATGCAATTTCTTCTAATAGATCAAAATATACCTTAAATCTAGTGCATGGCTTTGTTCTATTCTCCACACTGATTACATTCTTTCCTTTTTTTTTCTTCTTTTAACCAACTTCTTATCTTATCAATTCCTTTTTTAGAATCTTTTTTAATTTTGTCTTTACAGTCATATCCCATCCCTTCATCATGTTTACACTATTTTTGTGTGTGTGTGTGTGTGTATATATATATATATATAAGTTTTTCTTTCTTTAAAATTTTGGGAAGTAGTTTCTTCTAACAGACCAAAATACACCCAAAATCAAGTGTGTGGCTCTGTTCTATTCACCAGTCTAATATATATATTTTTTTCTTTTTTTCCCCTTTCTTCTCCCCCCAGTTTTGGGTCTTTTCTGATTTGATAGGTGTATATTTTTCTGGGGCTGTGGCTACCCTTTTAGTATTTTGTTCTCTCATCCATCTATTTGTACCTAGATAAAATGACAAAGTGGAAAAACTCTCCACAGAAAAACAAAACAAAAACAAAAACAAGAGGTCTTACCAATGGCTACTCATCTAATCAATACAGACATTAGTAATATGTCAGAACTAGAGTTCAGAATGATGATTATCAAGGTACTAGCTGGGCTCAAAAAAAAGCATGGAAGATATTAAAGAATCCCTTTCTGGAGAAACAAAATCCCTTTCTGGAGAAATAAAAGAACTAAAACCTAACCAAGTTGAAATCAAAAAAGCTATTTATGAGGTGCAATAAAAAATGGGGGCTCTTACTGCAAGGATAATGAGCCAGAAAAGAGAATTAGTGATATAGAAGACCAAATGATGGAGAATTAAGAAGCTGGGCAAAAGAGAGACAGACAACTACTGGACCATGAAGAGAGAATTCAAGAGATAAGTGATACCATAACACAAAACAATATTAGAATAATTGGGGGTCCCAGAAGAAGAAGAAGAAGAAAGAGAGAGGGGGGCAGAAGGTATATTGGAGCAAATTATAGTAGAGAATTTCTCTAATTTGGTGCAGGGAACAAGCATCAAAATCCAGGAGGCACAGAGAACCCCCCTCAAAATCAATAAAAACAGGTCCACACCCCATCATCTAATAATAAAACTTACAAGTCCTAATGACAAAGAGAAAATCCTGAAAGCAGCTCAGGACAAGAGGCCTGTAACATACAATGGTAGAAATATTAGATTGGCAACAGACCTATCCACAGAGACCTGGCAGGCCAAAAAGGACTGGCATGATATATTCAAAGCACTAAACGAGAAAAATATGCAGCCAAGAATACTATATCCAACTAGACTGTCATTGAAAATAGGAGAGATAAAAAGCTTCCAGGACAAATAAAAATTAAAAGAATTTGAAAACACTAAGACAGCCCTACAGGAAATATTGAAAGGGGTCCTCTAAGCAAAGAAAGAGCCTGAAAGTAACAGACCAGAAAGGAACAGAGACAATATACAGTAATGGTCACCTTACAGGCAATACACCAGCACTAAATTCATATCTTTCAATAGTTACCCTGAATGTAAATGGGCTAAATGTCCCAATCAAAAGACACAGGGTATCAGAATGGATAAAAAACAAGACCCATCCATATGCTGTCTACAAGAAATTCATTTTAGACCCGAAGACACCTCCAGATTTAAAGGGAGGGGGGTGGAAAACAATTTACCATGCCAATGGACACCAAAAGAAAGCTGGGTGGCAATCCTTATATCAGACAAATTAGATTTTAAGCCAAAGACTAACAGCAAGACAAAAGAGAAATTAAGGAGTCGATCCCATTTACAATTGCACCCAAAACCATAAGAGACCTAGGAATAAACCTAACCAAAGAGGCAAAGAATCTGTACTCAGAAAACTTTAAAGTACTCATGAAACAAATTGAGGAAGACACAAAGAAATAAAAAAAGGTCCATGCTGTTGGATTGGAACAACAAATATTGTGAAAATGTCTATGCTACCTGGAGCAATCTGCACATTTAATGCATTCCCTATAAAAATACCATCAACGTTTTTCAAAGAAAAGAAACAAATAATCCTAAAATTTATATGGAACCAGAAAAGACCCTGAATAGCCAAAGGAATGTTGAAAAAGAAAACCAAAGTTGGCAGCATCTCAGTTCCAGACTTCAAGCTCTATTACAAAGCTATAATCATCAAGACAGTATGGTACTGGCACAAAAACAGACACAGAGATCAATGGAATAGAACAGAGAGCCCAGAAATGGACAATCAACTCTACAGTCAACTAATCTTCGACAAAGCAGGAAAGAATGTCCAGTGGAAAAAAGACAGTCTCTTCAACAACTCATGTTGGGAAAATTGGACAGCCACATGCAGAAGAATGAAACCAGACCATTTCCCTATACCATACACAAAAATAGACTCAACACAGATGAAAGACCTCACGGATGTGAGACAGGAATCCATCAAAATCCTTGAGGAGAACACAGGCAACAACCTCTTCGACCTCAGCTGCAGCAACTTCTTCTTAGGAACATCACAAAAGGCAAGGGAAGCAAGGGCAAAAATAAATTATTAGGACTTCATCAAGATCAAAAGCTTTTACACAGCAAAGGAAACAGTCAACAAAACCAGAAGACAACTGATAGAATGGGAGAAGATATTTGCAAATGGAATATCAGATAAAGGGCTAGTATACAAAATCTATAAAGAACTTCTCAAACTCAACACCCATAAAACAAATAACCCAGTCAAGAAATGGACAGAGGATATGAACAGACATTTCTCCAAAGAAGACATCCAAATGGCCAACAGACACATGAAAAAGTGTTCAACATCATTTGGCATCAGGGAAATACAAATCAAAACCACATTGAGATACCACCTTATACCAGTCAGAATGGCTAAAATTAACATGTCAGGAAAGGACAGATGTTGGCAAGGATGCGGAGAAAGGGGAACCCTCCTACACCGGTGGTGGGAATGCAAGCTGGTGCAGCCACTCTGGAAAACCATATGGAGGTTCTGCAAAAAGTTGAAAATAGAGCTACCCTACAACCAAGCAATGGCACTACTGGGTATTTACCGTAAAGATACAAATGTAGTGATCCGAAGGGGTACATGCTCCTAAATGTTTATAGCAGTAATGTCCACAATAGCCAAACTATGGAAAGAACCTAGATGTCCATCAACAGTTGAACAGATAAAGAAGATGTGGTATACATATATACAATGGGATACTATGCAGCCATCAAGAGAAATGAAATCTTGCCATTTGCAATGATGTGGATGGAACTAGAAGGTATTATGCTAAGCAAAATAAGTCAATCACAGAAAGACAATTATCATATGATCTCTCTGATATGAGGAATTTGAGATGCAGGGCTGGGCGTTGTAGGGGTAGGGAGGGAAAAATGAAACAAGATGGGATCAGGAGGGAGACAAACCACAAGAGACTCTTAATCTCATGAAACAAACTGAGGGTTGCTGGGGGTGCAGAGGTAGGGGTATGGTGGCTGGGTTATGGACATTGGGGAGGGTATGTGTTATGGTGAGTGCTGTGACATGTGTAAGCCTGATTATTCACAGAACTGTACCCCTGGAGCAAATAATACACTATATGTTAATAAAAATAAAAAATAAAGGGAAAAGAAAAAAGAATGAGGTCACAGAATAATATTGGATGACACAAAGAAATTATCCTATCATTAGATTAAAACAAAAGCAGTAAATACAAATTTTATTATATATAATATATAATATATATAATACATAATATAATATAATATATATTATATTATATATAATACATATAAAATAATAAAAAATAATTATAATATTATATATATTATATATATACACACATATGACTACAGACAAAAACATGTACTCAGAGCACCCGTACAGGTAAAAAAAATATGGACAGTTTTTTTCTCTGGTAATAGAACTATGATTGTTTTGTACAACCTTGCTTGTGCTTTTCTAAAGTATTCAAACTCTCTTTAATAAATTTGCATTCTTTCCATACTTAGAAAAAATAGTTTTAAAAAAGACACAGAAATCGTTGAATTGGGCGCCTGGGTGGCTCACTGGGTTAAAGCCTCTGCTTTCGGCTCAGGTCATGATCTCAGGGTCCTGGGATTGAGGCCCGCATCGGGCTCCCTGCTCAGCGGGGAGCCTGCTTCCCGCCCCCCCTCTCTCTGCCTGCCTCTCTGCCTCCTTGTGATCTCTCTCCCTCTGTGAAATAAATAAATAAAATCTTTAAAAAAAAAAAAAGAAAGAAAAAAAAAGAAAGAAATGGTTGAATTAAGTCAAAATTTCCAAATTCCAAGAAAACCATAATCCCTGATATGGTTATGAAATAGAAATGCATTCTTGCTTGCTTTCTTGGTATTCATCTTAATAACACTACTTCCTGATCAAGATTGGTTGCTGATCTAATGGAAGCAAAAAGCAATTCTATAGAAACAAGGGTTTTAATAAGTTAGTTTTAGTTGCTTAGTTATTCAGTAATATAAGTCTCTAAGAGTACAGTCAGCATGGGGATGGTTTTAGCTACCAGATATATGGATAGGTTAGATAAATGATGACAATGATGAAGATATAAGATAGATGATAGATAGATGATAGATAATAGATAATAGATGATGATGATAAAGATAGATGATAGATGATAGTAATATATAGTCATATGCATACCTACATATATAATAATAATATGGTTGTTATTACTGCTACTACATTTATCATTTATAAATGTTTACAATATGCCAGGTATTTGGGGTTACCTGGTTAGCTCAGTAGGTTAAGCATCTGACTCTTGATTTTGGCTCAGGTCATGATCTCAGGGTCGTGAGACTGGGCTCTGTGTTGGGTATGGAGACTGCTTAAGATTCCCTCTCTTCCTCTCCCTTTTCCTCTCTCCCTGCCTCTAAAAAATATTCCAGGTATTTTGATAAGCCCCTAATCAATATCATCTAATTTAGTTTTCTCAACTTTCTTATGAGGTGGGCATTATTATTTTCAGAAGAGGAAACAGGATCAGAGAGATCGAGTGACTTGCTGAATGTCACACTGTAAGTATCTGAATCAGTATTCTTGATTCCCAAGTCTGTTCTCTTTCCACTGTCCTAAGATACTGATTTTCGCATAGCACAGTGTTTTGGGGGTGGTCTTGGAGATACTCAAACTAGGCATTTAAGTCTCTTAAGCCCAAGGATATGAGGATCGTTTACAGAAATGAATTACCAAGAACTCTATCAACATTGAACCAACAAAAGAATTAAACAAAGGGAGAGATGTGGTGGGAAATATAATCAGACTCTACTCTTACTTACCAGATCCATGGGAGCTAGAGAGGGATAGTGCTTTTGTAATCATTTTGGAGTCCAGCACTGGTAGCATAGCATTATCTAGGCACAAATTGCTTTGTGAAGTCAGAAGTCTCTTAAAGAGATAGCTGTAGACAATCCTTTCTGTCCAAAGCAGTGAACAGAGTAAACATCATTGAGTGAAAACTGTGAACGCATTTTGAAAACACCAATTTCAGTTGTAAAATTTCTTACTATCTGTATAAAACAGGGAAATCACTGAATTAACAGGTAGAAAATTAGAATTCTAGGACCAGTCCTATATATTGCTACAACCCCCTTGGTGTTCATATTCCTCTCTTCTCAAGTGGCAGTATATAGGTCTAGTCTACTTACTTTATAGAATTTTTCTTACAAGATTCCAGTGACACAGTGAGCCTGGAAATGTTTTAAAGAGTATTAAACATTGTGGGATATATGTCCATTTGGAAGACAGTTTTTTATTACAAATAATTTTTTCAGTAGGAGTCAACTTTTCAAATAACTTTTGTTTGAGTGTTCCTCTTCTTATTACAAAAATAATATATCTTTAGGGTCCAAAGTATCAATATTATAGGAAAAAAATAATTAAAAGTCTCTTACATAGTGGCAGGCTGGAGTTGCCTTGTTCTAATTTGTGAAAGTCAACTGTGTGCATTTCTTTCCAATTACATGATCACTGATATTGTGCTGGTAGCTTGAAATCAATCATGGTGAGATTATTTACACCATGGAAATGGGCAAATGTTACAAAGCAGGTCTTTCTTTCCTGAAGAACCAATTCTTAAACATTTATCAGCATACCATTGCCCATAATCCTAGGGCTTTGTCAATTTGGTGAATCTTAAATCAGATTGCTATCCTTGTAGGAAGTAAAAGAATCAAGAGAGATTCAAAAGAAGAACCAGATAGTCTGTCTTCAGCCTTTAATGTGTCATCATCCAACAAAGAAGGTAAAGAGTATCTGAATAAACAACAAGAAAATGTGCTTTATGAGCCCTTAAAGGTCTGCATTGGCTTAGGTTCTTTGCATTAGTTTGGTATGTGAAAGAGTTACACAACCTGTGGGTTTTCCTCCTTCCATCCTTCCTCCCAGACTCCCACCCTCCCTCCCTCTCTCTTCCTTCCTTTCTCTCCATCCCTCCTTCACTCTCTCCCTTCCTTCCTTCCCTGCTTCTTTTTTTTTTCTTTCAAGATCTTCCCTTCTTTCTTAAAAAAAAATTTAACTATAAATGCCAACAGTTAGAGGTCTTTATAGGCTTTCCCTGTGCCCAAGTTGTTTCATTAGTGTCTCATTCTTAATGAGAGCATTTTTGATCTTGGCATTGATGGCCAAGAAATAAGGTTATTAGCCTTCCCTTAGACATTTGAGTGCCCTGTTCAAGCTCCAAATTATGTTTTGTTCCAAGACACTATTTTGGTGGCAAATAGGACCTGGAGTGCCACCCCAGCTTGCCTTTATCCCCTTATTTATGAAACTATTTTCATTGCTGTCACCACCCCAGGACATCAGGAACTAATTTTCCAGGGATTTCAGAAGTTCAGTGAGGACAATTGAAACATAAGACTTGTTTTCGCCATATTTACCCATGTTCAGTCCATATACACACACTTTAAAGTGACATTTTGTCCACCAGAGGGCACTCATATTGTTCCAAGTATAGAGCTAAGAATTATGACGATTTAAAAAGAAATCTTAGAGTCAGAAATGAAATAACCCCTCAGGACTTATGTCTTCACTAAATGCTAAACAGAAGAATAAAAGTAAATTTTTAAATTCCATTTTATTTCCTCTTCTCCTACCCACTTCCTGGCCCCCACACACACACAACACACACATTACATGAAATCTTTTCAAGTATCTTTGTTAATTCATGAAAAGGGGGGAAAAAAGAAGAAGAAGAAGAAGGGCTCGGGGTGAAAGTCTGTGTTCCACATTTTCAAAGTGCCAGCTTTGGAAGAGGGTATATATTTTTTAAATGTGGGAGCGTTGGAAGTGTGGAGGAATATCAAAGAAATTGGCTTTCATAACATTACATCCTTGGTGCTTTAAGATCGTATGTCTCAAGTTGTTTTTCACTGTGGAGCTGATGAGCTGCATGCTTCAGATGAAAGGGCTCCTGATCTTGTCTTGAAACTTTACACTTTTCAGGCACTAGAAAAACCAGAGCCTGCCACAAGACTGTGGTCTGTTGTGTTGACAGCCTCAGCCACAAGTTATTCCAACTTCTCACAAAAGCAAAATAAACTTGTGATTTCTGAGACATGTTGTGTAACTCATTAGTGGTTTCAACTAAGTGCTGTTTATTGATCTTGAAGTCTCTGTCTCCTCAATGCAAGTAGACTTTCACCTATGTCTCCATCTTTTCCACAAACATTCCAGCGTTATGAATCCACCAGCTAGACCCTAGTAATTGCTCAATTTAAGCCACTATATCTGAGGTAAGTATTCCACCTCATTCCAGTTATGTTACCATGTCAAACATTGGCTTCATCCATTTTTATTTCTCTACAGGGGCATTTTTACGCAGACCTTTCCAAATTAGACCAATTAAAAGATCCATTAAATTGTCTCTGCTTCAGAATTGCTCACCAAAGAAAAGTCTCAATTTCTTCTCAATTTTAAAAAGTTCTCAGTTAAGTCAGCTTGGAATGATCTAAAAATCTAGCTATTTAGTATCTAGGTAGAACAAACACATATCAGAAATACTTCACAAAAGGAAGAAAAAACAAAAAATTTAATTTTTTTGTCCATTTGGAATATTGATGGCAAAGTAATCATCAGAGAATTGCTAAATGAACATTCACAAGCTTGACCTTTATAGCATTGACCCAGTGTTGACAGGTACTGTAAAGCTTTGAAAAAATTGGCCCTTTGGTACTGCCAAGACCGAAAGCAAAATTGCCCACCTTGCCCAATTCACATCTGGGTTCAGTTTTCCATCTTGCTGACTTGGTCTCAATTCAGATGGGAAAGCAACAATGTTATATGAAAGGAACAGAAATGGGTGAATAGCCATTTAAGTCTTTCCTTGAGGGGAAAAGTTTATTTATTATGTTTGGATAGTCCTTATATAATTGCCTGGTATTGGGGAATCAGATGGTTTGTTGTTAAATTGTGCCCACTGAACTTAAATGGTCCATTTTTGAAGTATGCAGTTTACTGGTCAGAAGTCTTCAAAAATAACATACATTATTACAAACACCTCCAACTGAGTAGGAGTAATCTGAAGAGAATTAACTCTCTTTCCAAAACATGAGATAAGATACAGAAAGAATTCCATAATTCAGATTTAATATGAGAAATACAGTAGATATAAAAGTTATTATTTCATATGGGTATATAGAATAAAAATAGCAACAAGATTAAGAAAAATGTAAAAGGACCATGATTTACATTGAATTGTTTTGTTATATATTTTTTCTTTGCTAGTTCTTCTCATGAATGTGTCAGGTGGCAATTACTTTGAGAGTATGAATTTTTGTGGGTACATCAACTTCAAATTTGGAAAGATTTACTGAAGACAAGGAGTTATCATAAGACACACTGTAACTTCACTGACTAGGTTAAAAAAAAAAGCTGAGTAGGCATCCATTTACAAAATAATAGTAATAATAGTATGAAAATAGTACCACATGCATATCCATTCCCTTTTTTTATCTTCCCAGTGACCTAGTTAGCATCTACTCCTTCTGTCAGGTGTCAGTCCAATTATGAATCCTTGGGAAGAATTTCAAACACTCCGATTAAATGCAGTACCCTCTTCTCCTGTACTGTCCTCTAGTCCCATGATAAGCTTTCAAAGTACCATCCCTCTCTCCTTACAAGAGTTAGCAAAATTTCAACTTTATTTATGTAGTTCTTTGACAAGTGTTTAATTTTTGTTCCTCAAAATGTAAACTCCTAAAAAATAGACTGTGGCTAGTTTTGCTCTCCACTGAGTCACTAATGTCTAATACAGTGCCTGGCATGCAGGAGGTCCTCGATGCCTACTTGTTTATTTCTTGAATTATGAATGAGTTACCAGGTAAGGCAACCATGAGATTGATGCCATATTTCAAAGTAGTTAGTAGACTCAGAATATCCAGTTAGCAAACTCAAGATAACATGGCCATTTAGTAACAGAGCTAGGTGGGACTTAATTTCTCATCCTATTTTCTTTTTCCAATGTGTCTTATGAGAAAAACTACAAACCAAAGCATAAATGGCTAAAATAAATTCAACAAAATGTGTAAACTAACTAACCAAATTTGTTTTCCAACCAGGGTAGTAAAATAAATCAAGTGTTCTCTGCTACTTCCACAACCATCAGTGATATTCTGGGTGAGTGATTATTTGCTAAACAGGATTAACATCATTCAACCAAATAAAAATACCTCCTCAGAAAATACTTATTTTTTAAAGGAGAGGAGAAAAGAATTATATCTTATAAAGTCTGCGTCTGCTTAAACTAGGTATAAAAGCAGTCACTTCCTTAAAAAAAAATGCTTCCTAAAAATAGGCAGATCAGTTAAACAAGCACAAGAGTTTTTATTTTCTTTGCTATTCGTTAACAATAACATACACATTTAGTTTTCATCACTGATAGTTAGGGCATCTAAAAGAGGAGAAAATCATGACCTAAAAAGGAGAATTAAATGGCACAAAGCCTGTATGAAGCTTATATTAGTTTCTAGTTTTCTGGGGCTGTCATAACAAATAATACAGACTAGATGGCTTAAATGAAAATTTATTTTCTCACAGTTCTGAAGCAAAAAGTCAAATATTAAGGTGTCAGCAGGATTTGTTTTCTCTTAACCTTTCCACTTGGCTTGCAGATGGTCATCTTCTCCCTGCATCTTCACATGTTTTTTAGCTCTGAGTGTATCAGTGTCAAAGACAGATAACCTTGAATATAGCAAAAATGACTCATCATGGTCAGGAAGTCTCAATGAGATTAACAGATGACTCCTCATTGAAGTTATGAAGGCCAGTAGGCAGTGGGATGACATATTCAAACTGCCAAAAAGAAAATTAAAAGAATTATAAGGAAATGATATGAGCAACTGTATGCCAAGAAAATTAGACAACCTAGATGAAATGGACAAATCCCTAGAAAGACGCAAGCTACCAAAAATCCTCCCCATAACTTTAAGCCCTTTATGTTCTTATCCTACCTAACAACCTCATCTATCACCATGGCCCCTTTAATTTACTGTATCTCAATTACCCTCGCTCTCATTCAGTTCCTGGCCTTGGGAAGTATATAATATTCTACAATTTTGACTTGTTGGTTGTTCCCTTTTATCTTTGAGGACCCATTTAAATGCTATTTCCAGAAAGACTCTTGAGCCCCTTACACTTAATAAGTAACTACTCACTACAATAATACTAACTGCTTTACCAAAGAATATTCCTTTCACAATATCTTTTCCTCAAATACTTGGTTAGCTTCTAATCTAGTTCCAATCAGTTCCATGTTCCAGTAATCATATCCAAAGTTTTTACCTAGGTGAAATTCTCAAGGCTGATTTAGGTTTTTCTTCCAAGTTCCCAGGGCAATCTGTCTCAAATTAACAGCAGATATTATGAGGCCACCTGAAATCAAAGACTTGGTGGGAAGGTCACATACCTTTAATCTGATCCTTTCCCCAAAGCTCTGTGTAAATTAGCCGCTGTCATTCAAAACCCCTTCAGATCTCATCTGTTATGGTTTAGGGTCTCTCTCTAAAGGCAGGATTTTTTTAGAGGATCCAAAATTTGAGATTTTCAATGTTTCCTTACTTTCTGAAAACTTTCCGAAAATTGTTCCTTACTTTCTGAAAGCTTTCTGAAATCTTTATTTTTCTAGTAACATCTTGGTGAAAGATGGAAGTGAAAGCCAATTTACATGATCATTCTGAATCTTTCCAACTACATAACCTGGAACAGAGTTTTGCAGCTTCAGCATCATTGACATTTTATACCAGATAATCATTTTATTGCAGTGATCTATCCCTACACATTATTAGATATTTAGCAGCATCCCTTGGCCTCTACTCATTACTAGCCAGTAACACCACCCTCATATCCAGTTGTGACAAACAAAAATGTCTGTAGACATTACCAAATGTTCCATGAGGTTCAAAATCACCCCTAACTAAGAACTGAAACTACAGGCTCATTAGGTCCATCTTCTGCCTTCAAATTATCAGAAGCAATACCTTTACCAACTTTTTGCTCAAATTTATAGCATGGGTTTCCATTTTTCCAACCACTTAGAGTTTCTGACTTTCTAACACATTACTGAGAGGTCAACGTCACCTATTTTAAATATTTGTCATAGATAGCACTGTGTTTCAAGTTTCAAAACTAGTTTCCATATTAGTTACCATAATTCTAGCTTCAGAATAAGCAAATACCAACATTACTGCGGCTAAACCCAATATAAATTCATTTCTTACATGTATCAGTCCAATTCTGGAATTTGGTGGGTGGCCTTTTATGTAGGGTTTCAGAAACCCAAGCTGCTTTCAGTATGTGGTTATGTCATTTTCAACATATAGCTTCAAGAGTCACCATACTCATGTGTTTCAAACCATAAGGAAAAAGGTTATGGAACGTTATATAAATGGGATTTGATGGACTAGTTTGGGATATAAAAAATACATTTTATTATCAGCTTTCAGTGTCTGCTACTTTTACTCATCCTATCAATGTACTCTGTACTTTTTCTTCATGTTATTTATTGAGTGTATAATAATCATTTGAGCAACTATTGGTTTATTATACATCTTACCTCAAGTGCAGTATGCTCCATAAAGACCAGAATTATATCCATCTTGTTTGAAGCCTGTTCAGTTCCCAAAATCTAGAAGAATTTTTGGCATTTAGTACTTTCTTAATAAAGATTTTTAAATAGATGAATAAAAGAATTAATAAATGGATGAATGAATAAATGACATATATGATCCTTGATTTGGATATGCCCTAGTAAATCTTATAATAGCATATTATCCTTTGCCAGACACAGATCCAAGCATTGGTCAAGAAAAGATAATGACCGGCTGACCTAGCAGAACAGAGAAATATCCTAATGATGGAGGGTGAGGATGGTGATGCAACCAAGCAAAAATTAGAATTCAGTGCAGTAGTCTAGAGCTTTCTCTCCTGAATTCATTATCTCATGCTTACCCTGATTAATTAGAGTACTTCAGCTGGTTCCACTCTCCTTGCTATGGTGAGGAGAAAAGGTGTTATGTAGTCTTCAGAGCCTAGCTCTTACTAATTTTATTGGTTCCTGAGGTACCGTATGCCTAATTGTGATAGTTAATTTTATGTGTCAACTTGGCTGGGTCACAAAGTCTACATATGTGATCACACATGATTCTGAATAATTCCATGATGGTGTTTGTTTATTTGTTTGTTCTTTATGTTCAGTTAGACAGCACACAGTTCATCATTAGTTTTTGATGTAGTGTTCAATGACTCATTAGTTGCATATACCACCCAGTGCTCATTACAACATGTGCCTTCCTTAATACCCATCACTTGGTTATCCCATCCCCCCACCCTCCTCCCTTCTGTAAACCTCAGTTTTGTTCCCAGTGTCCAGTCTCTCATGGTTTGTCTCCCTCTCTGATTTCTTCCCATTCAGTTTTCCATGCCACCACTTTCATCGACATAATTGGAACTGGAGGGGATTTTGCTAAATGAAATAAGTAAAGCAGAGAAAGACAATTATCATATGATTTCACTCATATGTGGAATATCATGGTGTTTTTGGATAAAATTAACATTTAAATTGATGGACTCTATGATAGGCAGAATGTTCTCCATAATGTAGGTGAGCTTCATCCAATCAGGCAAAGACCTGAATAAAACCAAAGACTGACTACTCCTGAGCAAGAGGAAATTCTGCAACGGACAGCCTTCAGACTTGAACTCTTTGGGTCTTCTTTGGGCCTTCAGCCTGCCAGCACAGCCTGCATATTTTATGTCCATAATCATGTGAGCCAATTACTTAAGAGAAATCTTCCTCTAGATACAGATTTAGATATAATATATAGAATAGATATACAGATATAGAGTAGATATAGATGTATGTTGTGTTTTTCTGGAGAGCCCAATACGTTGTTCATGTACATATATTGATTCCAGACTTCATTCTAGGATGACCCCTGCACATTACATGAATACCTACTTTCAAAGAGTTTTTGCATGGAGTTGTATTCATGTCTGAAGTAAAAAGAGGTCTTTAAACCTGTAGGAATTAGATTTTACTTATATATTCCCACATTTATTTATTTCACTTGGTTATAAGCCCCTTGAGGGCACATGCTGTATCATTTCCATCTTTTTATCCCTTGTATTCAGTCCATAATAAAAGATTTTTAAGTGTGTTAATTAAAGTGAATGAATAGCCAGTACACAGTACATCATTAGTTCATCATTAGTTATTCAAAGTGAATGAATAAAGAAGTGAATGAATACAAGAATGGCTCAATATTTATCTGATAAAATATAGGGTTTCATCACAAACCATTCCTCTCATCTGGTTCAAAGCAAGGGAAATCCCAATGTGACCTCCCCCCCAAATATTACCTTTATCTACATTGCCACATTTCTGATTACTTTCAGTATGCTGTGGTTATAGAGAAGTCTTTGAGGGTGTCTCCTTAAGAGAAAAATTTAGCCAGTTAAAAATATAGGGCTTGCACTTCTTTTTTCCTCCTGTTGTAACACTGTGGAGCATGGAGTGGTAAATACCACATAGAGCTTACCAGCATGGGCTGACATGAATTTAACTTCTAGCTCTCCCACTTATGAGTTATGTGACCATTCAAGTCTTAGCTTTCTTATCTGTAAAATGGGGATAATAATAATACCTACATTATAATGTTGTAGTGTGAATTAAATGAGATCAAGCATATAAAGCATTTATCAAAACACCTGGCCATAACAAGAGTTCAACAAACATGAACTATTAATAGTTGTTATTGTGTCCTAGAAAGGTGCCAATTTCAAAGTCAGGACATCAGTCCAAAGAGTCTATAATCACAAGATAAACTAGTAATAAAAACTGCACTGTAATGGCAAATCAGAAAAAGTTGAGGAAGCTAAGGAATCTGAAAAAATTGGGATCTGAGTGAAGTAGGCAAGTGGAAGTGACATAAATGAGTTCTGAAAACAGTCTTTTTGTCTGAGGGACCTGAAATTTATCTCTAGGGTGACTTTATTTGAGCAAACTAGTTTATCTAAAAAGACCAGAACTAGATAGACAGTGACAGTACCTGGGATGGCTAGGTTCAGAGAATTGCATGTTAATGTTAATTCCAAACCCTACATATCCCCAGATATCCCTGTGTATATTAAGACCCAGAGCTTCCTTGCCTTGCATGCTCTCAATATCTTATCGGACTATTAATGATACAAGTTCATTTACTGACTCATTATTACATACCTGTCAGTCGGGGTCCCATCAGGAAACAGATGATATATTCAAACTGGGAAAAAAAATTTTTAAGACTTTATTTATTTGACAGAGAGAAACACAATGAGAGAGGGAACACAAGCATGGGGAGTGGGAGAGGGAGAAGCAGGCTTCTGGCTGAGCAGGGAGCCTGATGCGGGCTGAATCCCAGGACCCCAGGGTCCCGGGATCATGAACCAAGCTGAAGGCAGATGCTTAACGACTGAGCCACTCAGGTGCCCATCAAAATATGAAAATTAAAGCAAGTTGAATAAAAAGATTCTTGCTCCATGCTCAGTGTAAAGTCTGCTTGAGATTCTCTCCCTCTCCTGCTGCCCCTCCCACTCATGCTCCTTCTTTCTTTCTAAAATAAATAAATAAATAAATATTTTTTTTAAAAAAAGATTCTTGCCCAAGTTGTGGAAAGTATAGAACATAGAGAAAAACCACATGAGGTAGTACACCATCCCAAAGTAACTGACAGAGGATCACTATCACCAACACCAGGCTTGAAGAGACAAGATAGGACTGCCAATTATGAATCTGGGGAGACAGAGAGGAGGGTAGAGGACAACCAACAGAGCTATGATCTTCACTAAGAGAAACACCCAGCCTGAGGATGTTAAGGAAACTGGAGTGACAATATCAGAATAATGACCTCATTAATGACCTCTTTTTCTCCTACTAATGGTCCAACAAAACCCAACCAGAAACCAGAGGTCAAGAGAGCCCAAGAACATCTCTGGGGTTCAGAGAAGGACAGAAAAGGATAGAGTCAATCTGGAGGGTCCACAAATATCAGATACCCACCACATTGCCCTATCTTCATAAACATCTGGCAATGCTCCAGCAGGGACTAACTTCATATGGCTGCTCCAAGATAAAACCAACAGTCTTCTTTAATAGCCTAATCCACTTCACAAACCTGTACTCCCAACTCTCTCCCATCAGGCTGAAATTCTTTTGCCTCTAGTACAGTGCTATTTGGACTTTCTTTTTCCCAACTAGAGCATCAGTGGGTCCATGCCCCCAGGCTTGGGGATGGGCATTGACATGTCAGAATTAGCTGGACATGTCCATGCTAAGACCTCCATGCTGAGACCTCCATGATACAATAAAACAGGGTAAGGTGTACTTGGCACTGAACACTGAGTGATTTCAGTGTAATCTTCCTTTGATGAGTTAGGCACATCAAGAATCTGCAGAGCCTCAGGTCATGATTCTGAATGTCAATAGTCATTGCACAAAGCTGTATAAAATATAATTCTGGTTTTATTTTATGGGGTTGATTATTTGCAACCTGGATAAATAGCACTTCACTGCATGTTCCATGTTAATAGCATCTGACATTTTAAAAAAGTTTTTTGATAGTTTTATAAACCAGCCTTGAAATTCCTAGTTCTCAATACTGGCCAGAACCCAAAATGGAAACTGAGAACAAAGAAAAAAAACTGTTTTTATAAGTCAGAAGGCGGCAGCCTCAGAAATCATGAGAGAGGTTGGAAAACATTTTCAGACTGGTTTTACAACTCCTTTTTGCCTGGTTAATTGATATTACCACCCAAATTTACCTTGACTGAGCTTTGAAAACTTTTGAAGTTCACCTTCCTAAATGAATACAATTCTAAACTCCATGAAGAATGCTAAGTGTTACTCCCCCCCAATTATAAACTGAATTGAAATTTTATACCATGTTGGAAATCCTAAAGTCAAGTTTGAAAAATCACCTTAAAGCCATTAATTACCAGATAATGTTCAAACCAAAGAAAAGACTCAACTATACAGATGATTGAAAGAACTCACAGGGTGGCCTAACACTAAACTATTTTCTAGGGACCATTGTGGAGGCAACGTCTCTTGAGTGGCAAGTCTGGCAATAGAAAAAATGAAGCTATTTTCAGTCACATGAGCTCCAGGTGCCTTTATAACTACTATCACTCTCCCACTCTCCTGGGGCCTTCTCTCAGGCCTACTGATAACTTAATCCTCCTAATTTAAATATTCCAAGGCCCAAAGGCTTCCTTATCTGGTTGGATAAGAAAACTTAAATGCTTCCTATTTCCCTTTCCAGATAATATGCTAAAAACTGTTCAGTGTTTTAACTCCAATTTGTGGCTTTTAAGAGAATCAGCCATGATGGAAAGGCCTGGGCAAGGAATCAGGGGAGTTTAGGTTCTGATTTTAATCCTGCCACTAACAGCTATTGTGACCTTGGAATTAGCACTTTATCTCTCTGAATCTGTTTCCTCTTCTGCAATATGAGGCTGCCGCATTATGTCAGTGACTTCCATGTTATTTTTTAGTCTTTGTTCAAGTGAAATCTTACATGGAAGCTCAATATGCCAAGCAGAAAAAGAGCTGCTTTGGCTTGAAGGAAAAGTGATTTATACCAATCCTGTGCACCTGACCATTACACTTCTGTATATCTCTTAAATTAACTTGAATTCAGAGTATAATCTTTGGCCCATGCATTCAGCTCATTATCCCTGAAGTTCTTATTAAAAAGCAAAATTTCTTGATGGCTAATGATGATGAACATGTTTTCATGTGTCTGTTAGCCATTTATATGTCTTCTTTGGAGAAGTGTCTGTTCATGTCTTCTGCCCATTTTTTGACATGATTATCTGTTTTTGGGTGTTGAGTTTGAGTTTTTGGGTGTTTGAGGTGATAGATCTAATCAAAACCACATTGAGATACCACCTTACACCAGTTAGAATGGCCAAAATTAACAGGATAGGAAACAAGTGTTGGAGAGGAAATGGAGAAATGGGAACCCTCTTACACTGTTGGTGGGAATGCAAGTTGGTGCAGCCACATTGGAAAACAGCGTGAAGATTCCTCAAAATCTTAAAAATAGAGCTACCCTATGACCCCGCAATTGCACTACTGGGTATTTACCCCAAAGATACAGACATAGTGAAAAGAAGGGCCCTATGTACCCCAATGTTCGTAGCAGCAGTGGCCACAATTGCCAAACTGTGGAAAGAGCCAAGATGCCTTTCAACAGATGAACAGATAAAGAAGATGTGGTCCATACATATAATGGAATATTATGCAGCCATCAGAAAGGATGAATACCCAACTTCTGTATCAACATGGATGAGACTGGAGGAGATTATGCTAAGTGAAATAAGTCAAGCAGAGAAAATCAACTATCATATGGTTTCACTTACTTGTGGAACATAAGGAACAAAATGGAGGACAGTAGAAGAAGGAAAGGAAAAGTGAATTGGGGTAAAACAGAGGGGGAGATGAAAGATGAAAGACTGTGGATTCTGATATACAAACTGAGGATTGTGGGGGGTGGGGGGATGGGTGAGCCTGGTGGTGGGTATTAAGAAGGGCGCGTATTGCATGGAACACTGGGTGTGGTGCATAAACAATGAATCTTGGAACACTGAAAAAAAATAAAATTAAATTAAGATGTTAAAAAAATAATAAAATGGAAAATGAAAAAAATAAAATAAATAAAAAGCAAAATTCTACAGGGTAGATGGGTGGGGTGATGGATGAAATAGGTGAAGGGGATAAAACTTACAATTATCTCGATGAACACTGAGTAATATATGGAAGTGTTGAATCACTATATTGTATTTACACCTGAAACTAATATAAACACTGTATGTTCACTATGATGGAACTAATATTTAAAAAAAACAGAACTCTACAATGGTATTATAATATGTGTTGTATGATGACCAAAGCTAGCTACACTTGTGGTGAACATAGCATAATGTAGAAACTTGTAGAATCACTATGTTGTACACCTGAAACTAATGTAGCATTGTGTGTCAACTATACTGCAATTAAGAAATAAATTAAAAATAAACAAACGAAAAACTTCCAATAAATTTTGGATAGACAAAAAAAAAAAAAAAAAAAAAAAAAAAAAAACCCNCACCTCTACAATCTACAAAATTAGCCTAATTAGAAGTAGGTCTCACCAATATTTAAGTCAGCATATCAGGTAAACCTCATGAACATGAAAATTTGAAGTCTTTTTCTACTTTAACACTCTAACATTCATTGTTAATACTTAAGTCTGACAAATCCCTTCAAAATCTGATGAAAGCAATAAATCTTCTTTCTGAGAAAAGTGCACATGCATATACACACATGAACACAAAGACACATACATGAAATTTGACTAGAATTTTAGCAAGTTTGAATACCCAGTTAATGGGGGCAACTGGGTGGCTCAGTCAGTTAAGTGACCAGCTCTTGATTTCAGCTCAGGTCATGATCTCAGGGTTGTGAGATTGAGCCTGCCATAGGCTCTGCGCTGGGCATGGAGTAGAGCCTGCTTAAGATTGTTTCTGTCTCCCTCTCCCTCTCCCCTCCATTCCCCCACCCCACTTGCTCACTCTCTTTCTCTAAAAACAAACAAACAACAACAACAACAACAACAACAAACCCAGCCCTTTACCTCCCTGATGTCCATCCATGGACACTATGGGCCCATAGTTAAAACCCCTCTGATATATATGATATAACAGTGATATTTCAGGATGAATGTGGTGATTTATTAGAGAAGGAGCCCTTCTGGGATTAAATCAAAGTCTCCTGACTGCTGGATATTGCACTAAATCAAAGGCTCCTCCAACTTATGACCTCTAAACCAATTTTCAACTTGTTCAAAATATTTGATTTTTTTTTTCGGCTTTTCTTATTCACCAGGATAGTGTCATCCTGAATTTTCCTCAAATATTTCACCACAGGTATGAGGATGAAATTGCTAAACTTCAGCAAACCAGCTGATACTTCCCAAGATTCTTGATGTAAGGATTGTTCAGTTCCTAATTGGTTTGCTTCCCAAATTGTATGCATAGACATTCTTGCCATGGAACAAGAGGGTCATGTCCTCCAACAGGAATGATGTGGCCACCTCATTGCTGGAAGCCCAGACATTCTTTTCAGAGGACCAAGGGTGAGCTTGGAACTAGTTTTCAATCTGCCAAACAATAAAACTGTGTGGTGGCGCCAAGCACCCCTATAAAGGGCTGTTCCATAAATATTCATGGACCATGACAAGAAACAGGATGGTCCCTCCCCAAAAGTCTGCCTCCATTTTTCACAGTGCCACGTGGAGTGGGAACTCCAACATACAACACAGGCAAGGCTCTGTACTACCTACATGATTTCTTTGTGCTTTTTCCCCCCTAAACTTTCTCTTGCAATTTGAGTGATTTGGGCTTTCATTCTGCTGTTGGCCCGACAGCAAAAGTCCCCCTCCAAGTCCACTCCCCCACCTACGTATCCCAGTCAAAAAGGGAACCACTTAACTACATGAACATTAACTAATTTGAAATTTGCTTTTTATCCCAGCACTAATAGGAGAGGAGGAATGTGTTTGTGTTTGCAAGTTTTCCATATGGGTTAAGTAAAGATTGTTTGCTCAAGTTTGAAGCTTGGAAGAGAAAGGAAAAACAAGGCCCATGTCTCATCTTGTCCTTTGGAGGTAGGCAGAAGAGCCATTGTTCCCAGTGCAGCTGAAATCTGTGGGCTGAGAAACCACTAGAGTCTCTTCTCTGAGGTTTCTAAAAAAGTTCCCTACAAACTTATCACTGTCAGCAACGATGGCGGGCTGTTTTGTTTTGCCTTTCATTCCTTAGTTAGTGCTAAAAAAACAAAACAAAACAAAACAAAACAAAACAAAAAACAAAAACAAAAAACAAAAACAAAAAAATACCGGCAATGACAGTTGAGAATGGAAAGAGTGGCAAGAAGGAGTGAAATACAGGAATGAGGTATTGTTATAAACAAGAGAAGTTGTTAAAAAGGGAAAGGAGTCTCTTGTCCTCTAAAAGCTCAAAGTGCCTTTCATCATCTGGCAAGACTGGACCAAAAGCAAAATTAAACAGATTTACCTTTTTAAAGGTAAACAGATAAGAAAAATTACTAATCCAGAATGCCATGATATATTCCTACCTCTTCCCACAAAGAAAATACTGCCTTTTAAATTCTTTGGAATTAAAACAAGGGCCAGAACAATGGGGAAAACTATGTTTGAGGGCAAAAATTACGATATATAATATTGAAGCAGGAACTAGAAGGATTCTGAAAATACAATCCCATCTTTCATAATCTCAAGGAAAAAAAAAGAAAAAAAAAACCCAAACACCTTTGGAACTAAGGGTTTCCTCCACTCCTTAGCTGAGCCATGGCCAAGCTAGGGATGCTGCTATTGATCAGAGCTTATTAGGGATTCTAGGTTTTTGATCTTGGCTTATATCTTTAGTGGGATATACAGCACCTTCCATGCTTCTCCTTACACTATAGTTTTCATAACAAGTCAGCAGCCTCTATGCTGAATGCAGTTTTGGCCCATTAGTAAAAAGAAATGGCAAAGTAGAATGAAAAGCTTCAATGTCTCCCCATCACTGAAACAACAGAATCTTAGGTCTTCAACATGGTCTACATGGAGCACGACAATCTGCCCCTCACTACTGTTCCAAATCCAAGTCCTAATATTTTGCCTCTTATATAAACCTTATGTTAAACAATTTCAGAAACTTTAATTTCCTCCAAATGACTGTGCTACTTTAGGCCTCTATGGGTTTTCTTATGATATTTTAACTCCCTAGGTGGCCCTCTCCCCTTACTCATTCTTTTGTTTGTACCTAATCCCACTGCTCAGTACAGAACTCAGGTGCCATCACATCTAGGAAGTCATTCTTAGCATCCCAAACTACTCCCTCATGTGGAATTAGGCATCCAGGGATGGTATCCTCCAGAGAATTACCATATTTTATTGAAACTACTTATTTTTGTATTTATCTCCTCCATTAAATCATGTGTTCCTCAAGGAGAAAGATGATGTCTAATTTAGTGTCTTCACTGCCAAGCAAAAAGTAAACACCTAATTGAATTTAATCGAAAAAAAAGGGAGCATAGTATGGAATACAAGGGAAAACACTGCACTTAAATTATAAGGACATGATAAGTAACACTTTCTTGCCTCCTCTACTTACCAACTGAAGATGACATTATTGTTGACATCTTCCATCCTCCCAGTCTCCAGCAAGGTTCTTTGGTAAGTTTTAGGCATGGTCTGTGTAGCCTAGTTCTACATGCCAGTGCCCTCTGAGCCCCAATTCTGAGTCTCTGCTCAAATCTTTCAACATGAGCAAATTCATTTTCCAATCTCCTCATCCACCCAGGAACAGCCAGCAGCTGACATCTAGGAAAACACTAACTCAGGACCAGACAGTACCCATATTCCCCTCTCCTATCAGTCCATTATTCCCACTGTGATTATTCAAGTGACTGCCTTAAATTTGAATTTCTTATAACAAGAATGAAAGAAACCGTGTATGGTGGTTTCATGTATTTGACTGAGTCTTATTCATTTCTCTTTTTTTTTAAGAACCCAAAATTTTGCCTGAAACACAGGATACAGGGGATGAATAGAATTAATGAGTTAAACATAACTTCTATGGTCCCTTTCTTTTCTTTTTTTAAGATTTTTATTTATTTATTTGAGAAAGAGAGAAAGCACAAGTGGGGTGAGGGGCAGAGGGATAAGCAGACTCTCCCTGAGCAGCGAGCCTGATGTGGGGCTCAATCCTGGGCTCCAGGATCATGACCTGTGTGGAAGGCAGACACTTAGCCAACTGAGCCACCCAGGTGCTCCCCTATGGTCCCTTTCAAGGCTGCGATTAGGTGTTTTGTAGCAGAGACTGATAATTATTTACCAAAATGTGTGCTCCACCCTTCATAATGTCAAGTCATTGCTGGGAAGAGGCTTCTTAGCCAGAGACTACATTTCCCAGAACTGTTTACATCTACTGTGGCCATGTGACAAAGTTTTACCAATAAAATGGAAGTAGAAGAAATGAATATCTTCTCTGATCCAAGGCTTTAAAGAAGCATTTATAAGTTCTCCATGGTCTTTTATTCCTGCTTGTTCAATGAAGCGGACAAATGGGCCAGAGAGCAAAGGCTGGCAAAGTTCTCTGAAAAGGAATAGATAGTAAATATTTTATTCTTTCTTGTCATATGATCTCTGTTAGAACTACTCCACTCTGCCTTCATAGCGCAAAAGAATCCATGAGCAACACATAAACATTTGAAACCATGTTCTAATAAAACTTTGTTTATAAAATAAGCAGAAAGTCCACAGGACATAATTTTCTAACCCCTGCTTTAGATGACAGCAGAACATGAGATAGAAAAAGGTTAGAAAGATATAAAAGGTTAAATCTTCAAATTCAACATGGAGAAAAATCAGCAACACATGCCAGGATCACAAGACTTCACTCATTACATGAATATAATAGCTAACTTCTAATTTGTTATAGGCCACTGGGATTTTAGAGCTTATTTATTAAATAAGTTAGGATGGCCTTTACTAACATGATTCTAGTACAAAATAAAAGAATTGAGAATTAAATATGTAAAATTGAAGAGCCACCAAGATGGGCTTAAGGCAGAGCTGTAAGATTTTATTCTGCTGCTTGCCAGTCTCCTGATCCATGCTGGTTCCGAATCAGTTATTCGTTCTCATGCTTTTCTTCCTACTCTCCTGTCCTCTATCTCATACTTTAGCAGTTGGTCATATAAAAAAGAAGTAAAACATGATATATTTTACTCCATAAACCTGCTTCAATACTGTACTGGCTACACTTGACTCTGCACATACGTATTATTTCTTTAAACCTTGTAGATAACCTGGTTAAGGAAAAGAGCCACCATGTGCCACACACAAATGTGTTGCTGTCTTCTATAGCCAAAGCTTTACAAAGTAAAAGTCCCGGTGCCTTCTTTTGTGTTAATGTCTATTAGAGGGCCCTAAAGCAATATAGCTTGAACCTAATGTGCCCCCAGAGTGTAGTTAAATTCTTGTTTAACTTCTAATTAAAAAGCTATGTCAGCCTATGCATCAAATATGTATCCAAAGTTTGGGGGCGGGGTGGTTAGGAAGGATGGAGAGATGGTGGGGTGAAGGAGATGGAGTGGCTGACACTTTTGTCAGGAACAAGTTCAAGACACAGGCTCACTCTAAACTCTGCCCTCTGGCAATTAAAACTGTAAGCGTGTGTATTTTAGTATGCTTTCAGTTGTAAGTAATAACAAATTCAAAATCTGAATCAATGATATTTAAATGCCAAAAGGAAGTCATTTTCTCATTTAAGTGAAAAAAGTAGGATGGGGTTTAGGAATGGTTTGATCAGGGCTCTGGCTCTATTTCCTTAAAATTCACTTGTCTCTTCCCTCCTACATTTGATAGCTATATCCAAACATCTTCCTTGTGGCTATAGTGACCTCAGACCTCATAGCTGTACATTATATCTTTCAAAATAAGACAGGAACCCTATCCTTTCTCTAATCATAGACAAAATAATTCCATATTCTGTCTTGACTAACCTAGTCAGGTAAATGGCATATGTTCATTGGCTTAGACCTATGGTTATTGCTAACACTCAAGCATAATTGCTTCGCCAAATGGGATGAAAGAATGCTGACTGGCTTTTGCTAATCAGGACCCAATCAGTCTGCATAGTAACCATGTAATAGGTGAGAAGTGGAGAGGACCTTCAAGGGCAATCACAATGTCTAGCACACTAAGTCAATGTCAACATATATGGCCCCTCTCCTACAGTCTCTCCGAAGATATGCTTCATGTCTTCATATAGGTAGATCCCATGCTACCATACCCTACCAACAACTCACTAGACCTTGCTTTGCTGCCATGTGAATAAGAAATTATCCCTATTTCACTGCTGAGGGAATTGAGAATGTTTAAATCAAATCACCCTTTAAGATATTACAGCTATTAAGCAGTACACCCAGGGTAGAGACACAGCTCCACCTGATTCAATTCCATGTTCTCATGCCCCACTATGATGTCTCCCACCCTGATACTAAGATAAGCCAAAGTTAGAAGATGTTATCACCCCAGTCTGCCCTACTGTGTTAGGAAAGTTCCCATCTGAACAGTGGGATCTGCTTTGCTTTCTTATATATATATGTATATATAATGTTTTCTATAAGTACAGAATCCACAGTTTGAGTCTAGAAAGAATACATTCTTGGTCTTTGTACTCATTTCAGTGTCTAAGTATAATCATGCATTGAATAGAAAGTGTTTATGTGTGGATGTGAGAGTGCACATGGATCTATGCTCTATTTCCTGGTTATCTTAAAATGTTAACCATAGACAGCCTGTATGGTTCTCTTCAATTGTGAAAAAATTCCACAAATCTATGGCATATGGCTAGGCTCCCTCCAGAAATTCTCCAATATGTCCCATAAAATCATCCTGGTGTTGTTACACAGTGATGACACCTGCCTGTCTAACTTGTCATTTCCACGTTTATACCTAAACATACACACACTTAACACAGCCCTTAGAGAAGGTATTTTAAAACCTCCACTTTTTAACTCCATCATCCTCAAAGGTCTGGGAAGTTACAAGGTATGTTCATATCATACAAGTATTGAATATGGCTAAGTGCAAGAGGTGAGAGTGAGATCACCTTAAATTTCCTACTTAGCTTGCCTACTTAACAGCCATAAGTTTGGGCAGGTTATTAACCTCTCTAAATCTCCATTTCTCTTATTTGTAAAACAGAGATAATAATAATAATAATAATAATAATAAATTCCATATGGCTGTCATGAACACATTGTCTAGCACATTGAAAACATTAAAAAATGTTGACTGCAACTACTATCATAATAAATATTAGTGTTTATCTGTATCATCCTTATGATTATTAATTAGAATTAGCATTTTACACAAATAACCAAATTCATTCTCTTTCCTTACTGTTGGATATCAGTTGCATAAAATTTCCATCTACTTAATATACTGCCTTTGGGAATCTAACCTTTAATTTAGATAAAGGTCTGTTTTCCTCTTTCATATAAAAGGAAAATAAACAAACAGACAAAAAACATATTTTTTAATATCTTGGATATTTACTTTCTGACTTATGCTATCCAGCACTGTGCTTAAAGTTTTTCTTCCATTTCTTTTTTTGTTAGCTAAAGTAGCAGATCTTCTTACAATTTCCTTTAGTAATTACTTTTGGTACTTACCAGGTCTAAGCAACTAAGACACAGACCCTATAAAGAAAATGTCATCTCTACACAGTCAATAGACCCAGGTTTCAATGGGCTTAACCTGAAGCTCTGGTCTACCCAGCACTTTAGTGTTACATCCCAAGGGCCCTGGAGCTAATGAAACATGTTGCACTCCTAATATCTACTTAAGCAAATTGAATGTGGCCATCCAAGAAAATTACTCCGTTGTCATAGTAACTCTTTTACTACTTTAGGTCAAGAAGAACAGAAAAAAAAAAAACCTGGTAGCAAACTTTACAACCTAAAATAAAGTTGTGGGAGGTATGAGACAGAAGCAAAGACAAATGAGGGATTTAATTCAATATGAAGGAAAACACCTGAGATACAATGAGTTCCCCATAATATGCTCTCACTCAGCATGCTTAGACATAAGGTTGGAGGTGTCTCAGCAATAGATTCACAGAATGTGAAATATGGAAGAGCTCATAGAATATCTAATTGAGCCCCTCATTTTACAAATAAAGAAACAAGCCCAGAGAGGTAGAACAACTTACACAAGTTAGCATACTAAATTATTGGCCCACACTGAAGCAGAAACAAGGTCTCCTGCTTTCCTGCCCAGGGTTCTTTTATTATCCTATCCTTGTCATTTAAGGGTGTAAAGGAAATATCCAAAAGACCTTTAGGAATCTTTGGTAATATATATATATATAATTTTTAAAAAGATTTTGTGTATTTATTTGAGAGAGAGAGAATCAGAGAGAGAAAGAGCATGAGCGGGGGAGAGTCAGAGGGAGAAGCAGACTCCCTGCTGAGCAGGAGCCCAATGTGGGACTCAATCCCCAGGATTCCAGGATCATGACCTGAGCCAAAGGCAGTTGCTTAACCAACTGAACCACCCAGGTGCCCCTTTAAAAATTATAAAGGATTAGGATGCCTGGGTGGCTCAGTGGGTTAAAGCCTCTGCCTTCGGCTCAGATCATGATCTTGGGGTCCTGGGATTGAGCCTCGCATCGGGTTCCCTCCTTGGCAGGGAGCCTGCTTCCTCCTCTCTCTGCCTGCCTCTCTGCCTACTTGTAATCTCTCTCTCTCTCTGTCAAATAAATAAATAAAATCTTTAAAATCTTTTAAAAAAATTATAAAGGATTGACTCAGTGCAGAAGAGGAAGAGAGGTTAGTCTTAAACTGATTCCAGGACTGGCCAGTTATTGAAAAGTTGGAAAGATTTCATTCATCATACAACAATTACACATTAGCACTGTATTAGGTACCACGAGGGCTCCCAGAGATCACAGATGATATAGTCAAATAAGGCCCCTCACAGTTCTTGTAAAAGCAGAACACTTTTTATGATTACGCTGAGAGTCAAGAGCCTGAAAATCTCCACTTCCTTTTTTTTAAAGATTTTTTTTTATTTATTCATTTGAGAGAGAGAGAGCAGACAAGCAGGGGGAGAGACAGAGGGAGAGGGAGAAGCAGACTCCCTGCTGAGCTGGGAACCAGACGTGGGGCTCAGTCCCAGGAAGGGATCATGACCTGAGTTGAAGGCAGACGCTCAACCATCTGAGCCACCCAGGTGCCCCAGAAAATCTCCACTTTCGAAGGATTTATTCTCCATTTCACAAACCTTAGAACATATGGCAAAATTATGGTACTAACAAGCAATAGATATGCCCTGATTTTAATTCAATGATGTTATCAATACCAAGAAAGAGTAGAAATTGTAAAACAAGTAAAAGAGAGGCATTTTAATGTTTTCATCAATGAAAAGGTAATACTAGCTGGTTAAAAAAAGAGGACCTAGGAAATTAAGCTAGTACATAGTAGGAAACCAGTAACATGGAAAAGGACTCTTCTATATGCAAAATCTCTAAGATGTGTATGTAGGTTAAAATCACTTTATCATGTCCATCTTGACCTAATGCCAGTCCATTTGTTGGTCAGAACAAAAACAGGTGCTTTAGTCTTATCCATTAATGGTGCTCCTTGCTTTTCTTACTGAACTTCTCCCCAGCTTGGAGGAATCCCTGGATTCCAACTGCTGACAGAGGAAAGAAGTCTTGGTACCCCATTCTCAGGCCAGCGTTTCCTAAGACCAACAGCAATCTGATGATTATTCTGACTTAAACCAAGAAGGACTTGAAAGAGTTGAGAGGGAGCCTATTTGTTGATGATTATAAAAGGAAGCGATTTAGGGATAGGCTACCCCATAGAGATGTGGAAACATCACACCAAATGAAAATATGACCCTGCCATGGTACTGTGTAGTGGATTCCGTTTCTGTAATCAGACTATCACCTGGGCAAAAAAAACAAATGTTCCTTGGATGGATGGATAGGTAGGTAGCTAGAAAAGAACAAAGCCATGGGTACAATTGATAGTGTTAATAAATTCTAAAACAAGGATAACTTATGGGTACATTCACATAATCAGTCCCTCACAGAACCAGTATTTGTTGTGAAGTTATTACATACCAGATTCTATTCTAGGTGTTAGAGTTACAGCACACTCTTCTTCCTAGTGACTTTTTAAAGAAACCCTAAAAGCACACAAATACCTAATCTACTGTCATTACTCAGTCACTTTTTTGTAAGCCAAGAACCTACAATATTTCAGGGGCCACACAACTGACTTATGGAGCCAACCAGACAGCAAAATTCAATTCAAGTTGGCAAATACTAAGTTGAGTATGCAACGTGTACTAGAAACCACCTGTGATTTTCAAATGAATAAGAGACACCCTTGCTACCCTCATGGACTTTACTATTCTGTAAAGAAGTAATATAATATGAACACACATGCACATACACACATACCCAAGTATAAGACAGAACAGTAATGTCATCAGAGAGCTACAAAGAAAATGTTCTCAGAACTCAGAGGAGTTAAAAATATCCTGTGAAGGAATTAGAAAATGCTTCATAAATTAGCTTTTTTTCTTTTTGTTTTTGCTTTTAAAGAGAGGATTGGCAGGGCAGAGATTAGCCAGGCCAGAAAGAGCACTCCAGGTAAAGAAAAGCAGCAGGAAACTATGGCTTATGTTTAAAGGTCAGCAAACCTTTCTGCCTTCAATGATTTTTTAGGAAAGATGGCCTGGGATGAGGCATTTCCATACACTTCTTTTTTTTTTTTTTTTTTAAAGATTTTATTTATTCATTTGACACAGAGAGAGAGATTACAAGTAGGCAGAGAGGCAGGCAGAGAGAGAGGAGAGAGGAGGAAGCAGGCTCCCTGCCGAGCAGAGAGCCCGATGTGGGCCTCGATCCCAGGACCCTGGGATCATGACCTGAGCCGAAGGCAGAGGCTTTAACCCACTGAGCCACCCAGGCGCCCTATTTCCATACACTTCTTAATGATTTTCCAGCTCGAAAGTTTTGATGGTGAGTATGTTAGAGGCGGCAAGACCTATTTGAGAATTTGATAAAAGTAACAGTTCTGCCCCCAGAAGAAACATACTTGAATGCCAGGTAAGAAGTCCCAAGTTAGACTCTTTCCCAATTCCTTTAAAAACTTCAGCTGTCACCTTTCCAGGAAAAGCCTTTTCAGCTAACTCTCCACCAGAACCCAGTCCTGACTACTTCTACTAGATGCAGATGTGACTAGCTTTAACTGAAACTGGGAATGGACTTTCCATTTGTTCTGCTGTAATTAATGCAGGTCAGACTACTTAGTTTGATGGTGTAGCACAAACTGAACTGGAAGGCACTGAATCATCCCCTTCTTAGGAAGGCTCCTCAGTGCCACACTGTCGTCTGGCCAGAGAAAGAAAGAATTAGTACGTACTACATGGCAGCAGCTTGTAAGTATGAAATTGCTCCATGGCTCTTTAAACATTTGAATTGGCTCGAAATCAAACGTGTATTCACAAACATGACCCCAGTGTATACAAACATTTATACATCTTGATGACAATCATTTGAATTCAGTATTCAGACTTTACCAACACTGCATTTTCCTGCTGCTTACCAGAGATCACACACAGACTTGGGCCTTACCTACCTAATAATATGAACATTATTCTCAATTTAGTGTTTTGCCAGCAAACTGGTTAGACTCCACCAGAAGACCTCGTTAAGAGATTGTAAACTATTGTTCTATGGGCCATGTTTGGCCCAGAAATTTATTTTATTTAGTGCATAACTTTTCTTTAATCTTGGATTGTTCTTAACATTTTGAAATCAGGAAATTCCACATTAAAATTTAAATTGCTGAGGACTTTTTAAAGAATCTGGAGATCTGATAAAAATGAGCATAATTTTACATAATAACAATCAGTTTAAGATGCATTACGACTGCCTGCTTAATACATAATGTGGACTTTGCAGTTTGCCCCAAATTGTTTTATATACAAACTACTTCAAAAATTTGTATTAAGTGCCTGGCCCCTGAACACATTTGAGTCTGTGATCCCCAATCTAGATACTACATATGATTAGGACAATGTAATATAGTACTTAGGAGTACAAGCTATGGAATTAGGCCCAGCTGAGTTTAAATCTTTACCATTTTCTGGCTGAATGAAATGAGTTCATTCCCAAGTTGCCCAATTTTCTCATCAGTAAAATTTTGATGATGTCTATCTTACAGGGTCTCTGAGTAAGGATAAAAATAGACTGTGCTTTGCACAATGCTCAGTATGTCATCACCTGACAATAGTAGTTGAGCTATATTGAATTGCTTTTCATTAACAATAATTTTTCCTCCCTGGAGAAGAATCATACTTTTTTTGCCCTTTGAAGTTGGGCTTATCATGTGACTGGCTTTGGCCAATGAAATGTGAGCATAAGTAAGGTGTGTCACTTGCAGGGGAGGCCAGTTTGTACTTTCTCACTTACTGAACCACTGCAACTGAAAATGTTCATCTAATGCCTGAGTCCAGGAATGAGCTCAAGGACAATGTGAAGGAGAGCCTCTAGCTGACTCTTGACAAACAAGGAGGGTGAATGAGAAATAAATTGTTTTTGCTTTAAGCTACTAAGATTTCAGGTGTTTGTTACTGCAGCATAACCTAGCCCATCCTGATACTGTAGTGATAATTATTATTACTCTTATTATTATTAATATGATCATCACCATCTCTATCATAATTATGGCTGTTATTGAAAGTGATTACAAGGTATTTTGAAAGTGATTGAAAGTATTTTGAGGTCTCCTGGTAAAGAGACCAGGAGACACAGAATGTGTGCTCTTTTCTTGATTCATTCCTCTCTGGATTAATGACCACTGACACAAGACTAGCCTTATTCCTGAGTGTTCTGTTGACATTCAATGCCAAAGTTTGCAACTGGTAAAACTCACGTTCTGTTCTTTTCCCTGGTCAGGGTGTGATATTTTCCATGCTGACTTAACTACTGGTGATGTTGCAAACTCCATCAAGAGCCAGCTGTTACCCCCATGAAATCCTCAACTATAGGACCACTTTTTCTTTATGCCAAGAATCCCTTCTGGCAACCCCCCCCCCAGACAAAATCTCTAGTAACCTCCACATCCTGTCTCAGGGACATGTGGGTAATTCTGGCTCCTTCCCAAGCTTCATGGGAAATAAGGATAGTTTGAGAGGGCTACACCCAAGTTTTTCCCCCCACTTAACCAAACTGTGATGCTTAGTTGCAAGAGGGATAGATGGCCTATAAGAAAAATACCTTCTAGCATCCTAAGTAAAAAGGGAGCAGAAATCTCTTAGCCTTCAGCATTCACTCCTACCCATCTAACATTCTTCTCTCCTCTGATATTTCATTCTAAAGGAGGAAGAGTGGGACACATGACTGACCATCCGCTGCTTCTACTTCTCCCTCTCCTCATTCTCTTCAAATCCCTCTAGCTGACATGAGTATTTCCACCTGGATCTTCCTATATATTAAGGATGTCTATAAAACTCCACAATCATACCTATCAGGTTAGATTCTTAATATATTAATAATTCATAGGCAAGATGGGGGAAAAGTGAAGATACAAGGCATTCAATATATTAGTTTCTCTCAACAAACTCAGGCATGAAGATCATTATATTGTTAAAGCTCTGAAAAACCCTAATTAGGATGTCAGATGCTGAATTTTATCTTTCTTTTCATCCTTGCTGAAATATATAATAGATGTAGCTCTTGAACTTACTGGAAAGTCATATACACTGAAAAGCAGAAGAGAAAAGCACATTAAAAGCATTAAAAAGTATTTTTCACATTACATATGCACAGGATCAAATCCATTTGAAGAGAAAAGGCATCCATGAAAAACATATAACAAATTAAATGTGGAAACCCTACCACCAATACAGAGGGATCACCTTCAAGCCTTCTTTTAATCAAGGTTGTTGGATTCCCCACCTCACCCCAAGATGTGGACTAAGTATTTTACAGGGTGAGATTTTCATTCAAGTAAATGGGCATTTCTTAGCCCTCATCTCTCTCTCTTTAAAATGAAATAGTTGGATCAGAAGCTGATTGAGTTTATTCTTGGCTCTAGAATCAATTCCGGAATGAGGCAATGTAGAATAGAACAGTGTCTGGGGTCTTACAGTCCGGGATTTGAATGCTTTCTCTGACACTTAGTAGCTGTGTGTAACCTTTCACAGCCAGTACTTGAGCTTCTATATCATGAGTCTCTGTTCCTAAGGGATTAGGATCTCATCATAGTATTTGATTATTTCCTCCCATCCAGACCACATTGGTTTACATTATGGGCTTCCCACAGGCAAAAAATAGCAATCCCAACCACCCTCCTTTAAACAAAAATGTATTTAGTACTTTTAACTAAAAGGATAATTGCTCTACCTGGGATATCACATGCATCAGCAAAGTTAAATTCCAATTTGGCAGACTGTCAGAATCTCATCGAACACCCCTCTCTTCTTATCTTTCCCATATGATTGTTGAAACCCCAGTTCCCAGACTTGAGCCACATAAGGAACTTGGAGGCTGAAACTTTTGAGGGTCCTCCATATTTACAGTTCCTGATGCCTGAAATTCACCAAAATGTCTTTTTTTGTGATCATGTTATGATTTCTCCAGACTGTGAAGTCACAACTCAAAATGATATCTGATCACACATTCAATGGTCACTTTAAGAATTATTTTGTCAAGTGTTGAAAAGTTGGGAAGAGACAGTGATGTTAACTGTTACAGACTTCATGCCATGGGGAAAATCTGGGATTGACCACAATTTTGATCGACGTCAAATCTTGGCATGGAAATTGAAAGATCAGTATCATCCAAAGACTAAAAAGAACGAAAGGAAAAACAGTTCTACTTTTTACTTTTGCTAAAGTATTCCTAATATTTTTTTAGGCTAGAAATCACACCATTTCTATAGTTAGTTACAAAGACCTTTTTATTATTAGGGGAAAAAAAGTATGAAAGTGCTATGCCTAGGGGTTATGATGACAATTATCGTGTACGTGTGTGTGTATGTTAAACGCTCCTCAAGAACTATTATCCTTTGTGACCGTCAACACAGACTTTCCCACTTTACCCAGCAGAAGAGGACAAGAAGAGGCTCAGGGTCAGGAGGAGTGGGGAGAACATCGGTTATACTAAAGAAGGAGTCCAAGGGCAGGATAGATTCAACAGATCTCCTTGAGACCATGGGATGGGTGTGAGCCTGAAGCAAGGAAGAATGCCAGAGGTCACATGAAGGGCAAAATAACATATACCAGGTCTCATTTACTACTCATACCAAGCCTGTAAGTTAGGAATAGACAAGTTAAATAAGTTGTCCATGGTCATACAGCAGAGTCCAGATGCAAAACCACACAGACAGAATCTAGACACAGCTTTTCCACTACTCGGATTACTCCCTCCACCTCCTAGAATATGGAATGCATAAATCATAAGAAAAGAAATAAGCCTGGTGGTGGGTTTTAAGGAGGGCACATATTGCATAGAGCACTGGGTGTGGTACATAAACAATGCATCTTGGACCCCTGAAAAAATAAAGTAAAAAAAAATTTTTTAAAGAAAAGAAATAAGAAGTAGCTAAGATCAGAAAAGTTGAGAAACTGAGTAAAATAATTTAAGGCAAGAGAGTGCAGAATGTAGGCCATGCACAATATCTAGGTATCTATGAATGTTCTTTGTGGGGACCTTTCTGTATCACAAAGAATCTGAAGTGCATCAATAATCGGATGTTAGGTATTTCATAGATCATTAATCCAAGAACTATTGCCTTTAATGAAAGGGCGCTGGGAAGTAGGCAGCTCTTATATAAACAAATGAATCTCTAATTAATGAAGACACCTGGACCAAAGGGGGAAATTCTAGTGAGGTCAATACAAAAGGAAAGGACAAATAGAGTCAGGAATGGGATTGTAGAGATTTGAGAAATTGCCATTTCTTTGATAATCACCAATATAGTCGCTCAATTTTTTAGGATATAGATATAATTCAATAAATACTATTGAGTGCGTCTGTTAGATATTTAAGTATGAGTCTTTGTATGGAAAAGAAAAAGAAGTGGTTGTCCCTGGACTAAGAAGGCTTATAATCTAGTAAGATGCATATATCCATAAAGAAAACAACCAGATTTTTTTTTTCTTTAAAAAGGGGACACTTGAGGGAGTGCCTGGGTGACTCAGTTGGTTGAGCATCTGCCTTCGGCTCAGGTCACGATCTGAGGTTCCTGAAATCCAGCCCTGCGGTGGTTTCCTGTTTAGCAGGGTGTCTGCTTGTCCCTCTCCTTCTGCCCTTGACTTGCTCATCTCTCTCCCTCTCTCCCTCGCTCCCTCTGTTCTCTCTGTCAAATAAATACAATATTTAAAAAAATAAATAAATAAAGGGGCACCTGGGTGGCTCAGTCGTTGGCCGTCTGCCTTCAGCTCAGGTCATGATCCCAGGGTCCTGGGATCGAGCTCTGCACCAGGCTCCCTGCTGGGGGTAGAGGCCTGCTTCTCTCTCTCTTACTCCCCCTGCTTGTGTTCCCTCTCTCCCTGTCTCTCTCTGTGTCAAATAAATAAATAAACAACCTTTAAAAAATAAATAAAATAAAAAAAAATAAAAAGCAGACGTGTGAAAGCATGTTCATAGTGTGCAGACTGCCTTTCTCTCTCTTTTTTGGGCACTGATTAAAATTAAGTTCCTCTCACCGCAACATGTGCCCTTATACTACAGCTTTCATGGGGACTGAGAATTTATGTTGTGTGACAAAAATGTCATTAGATTTAAAAATCTTAGTACATGAGGCAAATACTAATATTTGCATCCACTGGAGCCATCAGGAGAGGTGGCTAGGGGTAAAAAACTAAAGATAATTGAATAACATTTACTCCACTTTGTTAAGATTTGTCCTTTCTCTGAACTCTAAAACACAATTTAGCTCTTTATCATAGTGCCTTTCTAACTGCTCTCCAGTTGTTAACTTCATGTCCTTATCCCCAAACTAGGTTACAAAAGTCTGAAGAGCAGAGACTGAGTCTTCGGCTTCCCCTGTATTACCCTCGATGCCCAGCTCAATGTCAAATACAGAGGCAGTGTCTGGTACTGACTCCCTTGAACTGAATGGGAAAGATCTCAGTCAAGAGAGAAGAATGTTCAGAGGTATTTGGTAAGGAAAGATTAGGATAGGTTTTGCACTTTACAGCCTCACATTTGAGAAATATCTGAATTTTCTGGGAAAGGTATGCAGATAGCACAAATCAGAGACAAAGTTAAAGGCAGCCTAGAGAGTCAGGGGACTGGATGAGACTCAATTCCATGCTTATATCATTATTTACTTATATTTATTTACAAGGAATATATGTGTTTTCCCTTAGTGCTGTTTCACTGTAGAAACTATTAACTCAGGAGGGACACAAACCAAGAAATTGAAGTGTTCACTAAATACTCACTGATCCCTATACTGTGTCCAGCGGGGCACTGATTATGTATACATAAAGCTCCCTGGTGGCCACAAAGGGCAGCAAAAGCCACAACCCTTGTCCATTCAATACCTGTAGATTTAGTGGTGGCTCAAATAGCCCCCAGGATATTCACCTGTGTTTCTCTCTGTCTTTGACTCACTCACTGATCATTTATTTTCACAGTATATTACTGAGACTCTAAGATGTGCCAGGTCCAATAATTATGCCATGTGACTAAATGACAAAAATTTATTTATTTTTGTTATTATTAACGAAAAGTATGGAGCCCCTCATGCATTCAGAAGCCAATGTCTGAGGAATTTGGTGAGCCGTAAGAAAAGAAGGGCAGAGTCCAAAGGAAAGAAAGTATTGCTGTATTTGGGCTCATTTCTCAGCAAGGATCTTTTCATGCTCAAATGTATTTTTCTTTTTCTCTGAACTTTCCCACATAATCTCTTCTTTAGACCTGGATTGTGCCTGAGTTTTTCTTTAACTAAAGACAGCAGAGATTCTGGTGTGAGGGCCTCACATAGCTTTCAGAAAGATGGCAAGTTATTAGCCAAGACTACGGGATTTTTAACTTTTGTCCTACCCTCTCTTTTCCAAGGGATTTGTTCAGAAGTCATCTGAAATCCTTGACTTTTCAATGCATAACACACAAGCATAAACTTTCATACTCTGACATAGCAAGGGACTGTATGTTATAATTCCTCACAATTGCATGGGACAAGCTAGAAACAATGTGGAGGACGGGTGAGATGGTAGTGAATATACCCATTACTGACATGCTCATCACCTCAGCATCTACATCAGGGGAGGGCTCACAAATTAGAGGGACCAGCCAGACTTTAGTTACTAAAGATCCAAAGCCAGTCTGTCCTTTTCCTCCTTTATCCCTTGCTGTCTTCCTACAGCCTGTGCTCCACCCCTTCTAAGCCACAGCAAGTGTCTCAAAGACCTTTCATGAGCTGTTACCTCCTTTGCATCAATTCTTCCTTCTGTCTGTACGAACACCTCCCTCAGAGCCTTAGCACATGTCATCACACTGTTCTACAAGAGTCTTTACTTGGCTGTCCCTACAGTTTCTCTCTCCCACTAGCCTAGGATGCTCATGAGGGTGTGACCATGTGGCATTCACTCTGTATCTCTAGAATTTAGCATAATGACTGATTCATAATAGATGCACAATGGATATTTAAAATAAATGAATTATAGGATGCCAGGGTGGCACAGTCAGTTAGGCGTCCAACTCTTGGTTTCGGCTCAGGTCATGATCTCAGGGTCCTGAGATAGACTCCCACGTCAGGCTTCATGCTCAGTGTGTAGTCTGCTTCAGACTCTCTCTTCCACTCCCTCTGCCCCTCTCTGCTGCTCGCTCTCTCTGTCTCTCTCTCAAATAAATAAATACATCTTTAAAAAATGAAGTAAATGAATTTATAGTAATAATTTGATATTTGTTCCACACATACTATGTGTCAGTTACTATGATTAGTATTTTATGTAAATTAATTCATTTAATCATCACAAAACTATGAGGCAAAAACTGTTATTTTCCACATCTCAAAACCCTCTTTGTGCCTCAGTTTTCTCTTTGTTGAAGGTGATGACAATAGGACCTATAGAGATAACTAAGGCACGGAGAAGCACAAAATGAATTGCTTAAGGTAATTGCAAGAACCTGGGGCAGAATTTGAACTTGCGCCATTGGAACACAGAGCCTAAGCTCCTACTCATCACACCACACTGAATGAATGAGAGTGCTCAGGCCCCTCTAAAATCCAAGTGTCTTTTCACAAAATAAACTCAGAATGATGTAGTTAAAAACTGTCGTGTTTTGAAGACATATTTTCAATACTAATTTGACTTCTAGAATAATAGAATGTATAACCAAAAGAAAGATGGGAACTCATACTGTCCAGTGGTTTTCAAACTTTCTTGGCAGTGGGACTTCTCCCAGGCAAAATCTTTAGCAGAATCTCAAGAGGTAAACCAAATGGCAGTGATTAGTTGACGTGGGCTAGGGATGGAGAGATTGATGTCCCTATTTAAAAACCTCTTCCCCTCCTCATGGGTGAACTTAAGCATCTCAATGTAGAAGTAGACGTAGATGTAGAACAGTTTAGATGTTACTGCTCTAGCCCAGATCCCTTCAATTAAAAGATGAGAAATAGAAGATCCTGAGATACTGCACCATTTGCTCAAGGACACACAGCTAGTAGGTAGCAGAAATTAGGTCTTCTGGCTCCAAGATCAGTGTTCTTTCCACTACATCATGCCGGTAGAATTGATTCCCAACCCTAGTTTCATGCTACCAGAGGCTGTCCTAGTTATCTCATACTGCAAAGGATGTAGCAAAATTCTCAAAGCAAAAGTGGTAATTCACTTTAAAATTTTGTAAATGCCTTATTTTTGGTGTTGACCAGGGAATGGGATGAACTTCATACAACCAAATGATAATAACATAGTATCAATGCTAAGGTATTGAACATCTAAAAAGGTTGAAGTCTACAGTAATATTCAACCATGCAAACTACACCCACATATTCAGACTCTGACCTTGAACAACTAATCCTTAGCAAATCCACAATCCATTAGCTTTACACAGTTGTATTTGGTGGGAGCAATGAGTGAGTCGATGTTTTTCAAAACAAGGTGATGAAAGCCCAGTGTTTACTGTACTAACGTGGGTTCCTCTCTGCTCAGAATTTTCAGAATTTTAATAATAACCAACGTCAATGTTTAATTTAAAGCTAGAGCACACTGGTTAAGAAACTGCTAAAAATAATCTGCTTCATATTGATGGCTTTGGCTTTGTTGACTCATAAAATGTCAGGATTGAAGAAAAATAACTAACGGAAGCTTCAGCTGTGATTGTACCTTTAATTATTGATGCTCCATTCTTAGTCTTCAGGCCCAACAGCTAAGATCCGATGTGCTGAAAAAGAGGCCACATGATGAACTAAGCATGGGTGGCTCAGTCTGGATTCTGTCCACAAGATTTTCAAACTTAGCAGCTTACCGTAAAAACAGTGTAGTCCAAATTTCAAGTGGTTTCATAGGATCCTTCACATTAGATGGTAAAAAGAGAGGGAGGGCATGAGCTGCCAGATCGGAGAAGTAGAGAGAAACTAAGAGATCCCCACGTCCTTAACACAACCAAATGTGAAGATCTGTGCTTGTAAATCTACAAGATTGGTTTCCATGTTCTTGTCATTTAGAGCAAAGACTTCAGAATCACCCAGGAGATTCAGGATCCATTACTGTTCAGATGGGGTTGAGGACCAGTCAAACTGAGTTCTGGTGCTGGTTTTGCCTTATGTAAACTATATATATGTGAGCTACTAAATCTCATTCGGTGCCTCCCTCACTACCTACCTAATGTACCTAAAAATCCTTACTGACCTTCAACTACCATTTACTGAGCCCAGACATTGTGTTGGGTGTTTTACATACATTAAATTACTCCATTCTATACTCACATAAGGGACTAATGTTTTTATCTTTGTCCCCAAATAATGCTAGTCAATTCTGTGAACCTTGTACTTGTACTTATAAAGTGAAAAGCCAGAATTGATTTCTAAAAATCACGAATGGAGACATGACACAGGCTTTCCAGGAGGTATCAACATGCAGGTGAATCACGAATTGCTCATGACAATGGGAATAAGTCAGCATTCAAAGTATTTTTTTTGTCTCCAGTTCCTTTTTCTAAAATTTATCAATTTCTGACATTTTCACGCAGCAAGAACATAAAGTCAAAGGAAACCTATGCACTCACCACCCCCCACGGGATCTGATTCAATGGTTTGCAGCTTTGAGGTACAGCAGGCAGACAGAGCCTTTGGACATTTCAAGAGCAGTTAGAGAAGCGCCTGCCACAAGATGTGCCTCTCAACTCTGCTGGCCTAACAACCCAAACCCAGACCCACCATGGGGTGGGAAGGCATCACAAGCTGCTTCATTGTGCTTCTAGAAAGCCAGAATAGAGAGGGTGGTTCTGAATAACAAAACTCAGACCAGCCTCAGAAATATTTTCATGTGACACCAGTGTCAGCTGCACATGGAATTGCTTCTCCCAAAGCAAAAAGGAGTTTGTTCTGAACCAGCCACAGTCCTAGGCTCAGACACATTTGTTCCATTCATCATCCATCCAATCAACTTTTTCTGAGAGCCAACATGTACCAGCTAACTGGAGGCCTGTATCTTATGCAGCAAAATGGGGAAATGGGGGAAGTATTAATAACTAACGTGGTACCAGGTGCTAAATCCTATAAGAAAACAGAAGAAAGGAAATGAAGATAGAATATGGGAAAAAAGAGGTCCAGAGGAGTTTCCCAGATTTGGAAAATAAAAATAGAAGGTTCCAGTTAAATTTGAATTTCAGACATACAAAAAATACTTCTTGAAGTATAAGTATTTGGGGACAATATAAGAAACACTCATACTTTAAAACAATATTTGTTGTATATATTAAATTCAAATATAGCTGGTCTCCAGTATTATATTTGGCAATGTTCTTCCCAGAGGAAGTTGCCTGGCTTTGTCTTACTTTGGGAAAATGTTGGAGATGTTCTACCCATAGACTTGACTTATTAAGGATGAGATAGAGGTACTTCCTGACTGTACATAGGAGTGACCTGCCAGACTCTGTCCCTCCATCCTAGTATCTGATGGTGCCATTTAACCTTGACCTTCAGGTTCAAACCCACCCAGGTTCTGATCCTATTCCTCTAATCGAAGAGTCAGTAGGACAGGTGACTTAACATCAGTGACTTATTCCTGTTCCTGCTCAGTAACTGGCATGACCAAAATAAGATTTGTGAGCTATATGAATGAGTGAGGGTCTGAGTTACTACTTAGATTTTTTCTTTAGTTTTTGTGCCTAAGCTCAGAAAAGGACTCCTTCTAGAATCGGGTGCATGATAGATACTTGATAAACACTGATGTTTAATTCAGCATCATGAAGAAATGAATCAAAAGGTAAAAGCTTTGGTCCCAACTTTGCATTCTTATACAACTTCTCCCACTCCCTAACCTTTGGTTTGCTCATCTGTAAAATTACTGGGTCAAATATATAGATGATCTGTCTCCGTAGCCCCCTTTAAGTCATCTGAACTGTTTTGCCTATGTGTATATCCATGGCCAGCCCTGGGTATTAAAAAAATTCATAAAGCTGTTCAATTTCCCTTTTAGGGAGGCCAAGATTTAATGTGTTACGGTAATATTGAGCAATAACTCATTGGGAAATTATTTTTGCTAAACTTAGACCATGTTTTAATTTCATAATTCAACATAAATCCTTCCAAATTTCTAATCCTGGGACCAGTTTCAAATCCTTGGAATTTCTCTATCTTTATAATGCCCCAAATAATAAGCAAGCCTTTTGACAAAAAAAATATCTATTTATGCATAGTCTTGGTATAAATGCTGCCTCTTTAGCCTAGCTATTTTAAAAGGCAAACATTTTTCTCTCAATAAACACTATTTTTTCTCCATTAAGTTTCTTGTTTCTTTTTCTATATATTAGAATTAACAGGCAAATTATGGCTGAAGTTTTCCTCTCAAAATGTATTCAGTTAAATTAGTGGTGCTTGACCTTAACTGCACTTTAAGAAACACCTGGAGAGCTTTTAAAATGACTGAGGCCAGGGTCTCATCTTAAATAAATTAAATTAAAATCCTGAGGGGGAGGAAACCCTGACTTGCCAGTGATTCTAATGTGCAGCCAGGACTGAGATCTACTGAATTAAGACACCAAAGTTGTTTCCATGGCATTAGGACTATATTATCCTTGCAAGATACGTGAGGTGAAGAGTAGGTCATTCACTCTGGGAGTATTATGGAGAGGGGCATTTGGGGGTGTGGGGAGGGCTGGTTAACATAGAGGTGACTCCAAGGGTCTGATGCCACAGAGGACATTTAGCCATCATTATCACTGGGTGCAGATGAATGTTCACTGAGAGGCCTCTGGGGTTTAGGAAGAGTATGATTCTAAAACTACTACACCTGCAATGCCACATGAACACGTAAGAGAAGAACTTGCCATCTCCTTCCATGGACCAGATTACAGATGCCCTTTCAAAAACTTCTTTCTGGGGTACCTGGGTGGCTCAGTCAGGCCTGCTTCTTCCTCTCTCTTTGCCTGCCTCTCAGCCTACTTGTGATATCTCTCTCTCTCTCTCTCTCTCTCTCTCTCTCTCTCTCCGTCAAATAAATAAATGAAATCTTTAAAAACAAAAACAAACAAACAAAGAAAAACCTTCTTTCTTAGCCATCACATTTCAATACTGGAAAAGGTAAATTCATTGCTTCAAAAAACCAGATCTTCCTCCATCCTTATCCATTGCAAGCTTCCTTTGACTTCCTCTTCCTCTTCATTCTCCTTCTCTTCCTCTCCCCAGCACCACTGCTAGTGTTTCTGAAAGGATAAGGAAGAAAAGGCAGGAGTGGAGGACGAAGCAGATGCAGGGTCATCTGCACAGAGTGACCAATAAATAAAAGTTTACTTTTCTTTCTTCTCCAGTCTCCTTCTGAGGGCATTCGGAGAGTTAACAGTTATTGAGCACTTACAGTGTTCCAGCTTGAGTTTCTCTTCATTTTCTTACATTCATCTAATTCTTGCTGCAATCCTCTGCAGAGTGACCAATGTTATCCTCACTTGGCATTTGAGGAATCTGAGGCTTAGAGAGGTAAGAGCATGTACAATGTCACACACCTTATAATCAGCAGAATCTAGGTGCATCTTCACTGCTACTTCCTTTACGATCAACATTCCCAACCTTTGGTGGGAAGTGGTATCTTTCTCTGGACTTCCACAGCACTCAGTTTCCCTTTGAAGCACATGCCTCGTTCCGCTTCCTGTGGTAATTTGTGAACCTCTATACATCTTTACTCTGTGAAGGTACTGATTCTGTCCTGTTTATTTATGCCTCCAATGCCAGCACAATATTTGGTATGGGACATGGGCAATAAATAATAGGTGAGAGCTAAATGCATCAGGGAGTGAAGGAGTGTATGCTTAAATAGCTGACAATTTCATTTAGCAATTTATGGTCTGAAGTGCCAAGGATGCTTCTGAGTAAAGGATTTGATATCTGGAAACTCTTGTTTTAAAATTACAAGTTCAATTAATCAAAGATATCCATTGCAGAGGAAGGGGCTGGGGCACCAACCAAGCAGCCTGTGCTGGAACTGGATTTTAAAGGCTCTAAACTTGGGGAAGATATGATACTAGCAGCTGTCCAAAGCAAGAAAAGTTAGCAGGATCAGTCCAGAAATGGCGAGTTGATTTTGTCTCACGTATCTCACCCACTGGAAATGGTAATGATTGCTGGAGGAGCTCGACTGGGAATGATCTGAGACTGCATCCAGGCTCAGCAGGAACAGAGTACCGTGTTTGATTAGCAATGCCTACCCTGGGTAAGGGAAGGGGAGGGAGGGTTGTAGCCATGCCACACAGTTATTACCTCTGAGCTTACTCACACAGGCGTTTCTTAATGAAGGACTTCTCAGCATTTGATTCACTGCCAAACACAAATGCTAAATCCTAAAGATTCAGTGGATTGGAGTGAGGATAGAGAAGAAAGAGACAGCATGAAGAGGGAGTAAGGAAAACAGGCCTAAGAATATCCACAAATACCATCTTGTAGGGTCAGAGCTATTGAGAATCAGATGAGGTATCCAGGTGTGTATGACTGACTTAATGTGTCATGAATCAGAGTGGACAAAAGTCATGTGGTAAGAAGGACTACAGAGCCGGGCAGAACACAACCACAGCCTCTGCATCTCAGACTTCCATATCCCAGGGCCCACCTCAGAACTATGAATTCAATACCTTACATGGAGAAGCATGGTAGTGTCAATGAGGACATAATGAAATTAGTTCAGTTAGCTTTAGTGGGTGTAAATAGATTAGATCCTGTGGAGAGCTAGGCTGATATTCATTTAAATTAATTCCAGATGAGAAAATAGAAGTGACAGAAAACAACACAATGCTCTTATTGCAAAACTCAGTCTTGTGTTATCCTTTAGAGACACATAAATGTTTTTAAATAAATGTAAGAATAGAAAGTCAGTGCCAGAATTCAAATAATTTGCTATCGCTTGGTTTGAGATCACAATAATTAATATTTTGAATACATACAAGTTAGCTCGTGAAATGTGCTTCATTTGAAACTTCTGTTCCCAAAACTAACATTTTTAAGGAGAGTAATCTTGCTTTAATTGGAGTTGTTACCTCAAAACATTTTAAGACTTGTTCTTGAAGAGGAAACACAATTCATTGGTGAAATGAGCATATTTTCATTGCTAGGTTGGAAACCCTTATATAAATAAGCATATAAGTCAGTGCAGGGGTACCAGTCCAGGCAGAAATTGCTTGTTGTCCTGTCCTCAGTTGGACACTAATCAGTTGAGATGTTATGATTCTCCATTGTAACCAAAGGAGTTAAAAATTCTGCCTTTCTTATGACACAAATAAAGATAAGTTGTTCCTTTCTCGTGGTTCCAATAATCCTAGTAAATGTGTCCTCCTTCTAAACTGTAGACAGTTTATCAAAGTTTCCACAATATCACCCAATAGGACTGTGCAGAGTTACAGACAACCAAGGAAAGGAGCTGGATCATGAGAGAAAGGAGAGGAGAAGATAGACAGAGGGAAGAAAGTGGGTGGGTGGCGATGGGGCATTCAGTAGGGCTAGATGCTATACCTGTGCCTTTGGTGCTGTGTACATTCTAAGATATTGTTTCCTTCTGTAACTTTATTTTTTTTAAGACTTTACTTACTTATTTTTCAGAGAGAGGGAGCACAATCAGGGGGAGCAGCAGGCAGAGGGAGAGGCAGGCTCCCTGCTGAGCAAGGAGCCCGATGAAGGACTCTATCCCAGGACTCTGGGATCATGACCTGAGCCAAAGGCAGACGCTTATCTGACTGAGCCATCCAGGCGCCCCAACTTTCTGTAACTTTAAACTTTTTTTTCTGTTAGAAAAATGAGAACTGTTTATTGTATTAAAATTTTTAATAAAAATATAGGAAGGCAAAGAAAACTACAATCATATACCCATGTATGGCTATTGAATAACTTAGGCATATAACTTTACAGTCTTTAAATGTATGTAATACATATAGTAGGTATAATAAATCATACTGTATATACTGATTTTAACCTATTTTTAATTTGAAACATATCATAAGTATCTTTTTATATCAACAAATATTTGGTATCTCAGGTTCTCAATGTCTGGATATTACTCCATTGAGTTAAGGTACCACAAATTACTTAACTCTGCAATTGTTAGCATTTAGTTATACCAGTTTTCACTATTATAATTGTTACAATAAATGTCTCATAGCAAAATCTTTGTGAAGGTACATGATTAGTTTACTAGAATAGATTTTTTAAAGTGGGTCACCTGTTCCAAAGGGTAGGTACTTTCTTTTTTATTTTTTACCATTTTATTTATTTATTTCCTTCCAAGATTTTATTTAAATTCAACTTAATTAATATACAGTGTATTATTAGTTTCAGGGATAGAAATTAGTGATTCATCACTTGTATATAACACTCAGTGCCCATCCCAACAAGTGGTCTCCTTAATGACTATCACCCATTTATTCCATCCCCCCACTTCCCTTCCAGCAACCCTCAGTTTGTTTCCTATAGTTAAGGGTCTCTTATGATCTGCCTCCCTTGTTTTTGTTTGTTTGTTTGTTTGTTTGTTTTTGCCTCTTTGTTTTTACCTTATTTAACTTTTCCTTCTTTTCCCCTAGGTTCATCTGTTTTGTTTCTTAAATTCCACACATGAGTGAAATCCTATGGTATTTGTCTTTCTATGACTTACTTCACTTAGCATAATACCCTCTAGTTTCATCCACATCGTTGCAAATAGCAAGATTTCATCCCTTTGATGGCTGAGTAATATTCCATTGTATATACATACCACATCTTCTTTATCCATTCATCTGTTGATGGACAGTTGGGCTCTTTCCATATTTTTGGCTATTGGGGACATTGCTGCTATAAACATTGGGGAGGAGATGCCCCTTCAAATCACTATTTTTGTATCCTTTGGACAAATGCCTAGTAGTGCAATTATTGGGTCACAGGGTAGTTCTAGTTTTAACTTTTTGAGGAAACTCCATACTATTTTGCAGAGTGGCTGTACCAGCTTGCATTTCCACCAACAGTGAAAGAGGGTTCCCCTTTCTCCACATCCTCACCAACATCTATCATTTCCTGAGTTGTTAATTTTAGCCATTCTGACTGGTGTAGGTGGTATCTCACTGTGGTTTTGATTTGTATTTCCCAAACAGTAGGAAGTTTTTGAAGACTTTTGAAACATGACGTCATATTTCCCACCAAAAAAAAAGCTGTGAAATTCAATGCATTGAGCATTTCACTGCAATCTCACCAAAACTGAATATTTTGCTCTCTTAAAAAATTCTTTTACCAGTCTGATAAAAGGAAATGGCACTGTATTTCTTCTCTTAATTTTCATTTTCTGTGTGCCGTTTTAAAGGTCTATTTGCAGATCTATTCTTAGATTCCCATGCCTGCCTATCTAGAGCTCACACTGAAGAATGTGGCCATGGTTGACCTAGCTTGGAGCTTTCTCACCCTCCTTTTCTCTTGGAAAAGCTGATTCTTCCTGACAAGGTGAACAATGCCCATGTGCACATTTCCAAGCTGAATGGATAAAGAGAGATAAGTTATCACCTACAAATTCCTGGCATGGTGAAAAGACATTCTGAAGATTCGTTATGGAGAAGACAGCTGAGATTGTAATTGTTCTTTCTGTCAGACAGGCTCCCAGCTTGGACTTATTGCCACAGACAATGAGAAGTTACTTACAGGCAACCAGATAGATGACGTAGAGGGCAGATGGCCACCACTGCCACCAGAGAGGTGCAGGCTTCGTTAACAATCCTGGAAGCACTGGGTGAAAAAGAAACAGCAAAAGGCTCATTCTCATTGGCACAGACAGGAGAAAATCACACAAGTCCACTCAGTATCTCCAGGGCCTGCTAATTTCTCTACAAAGTGACCGAACAACTGCTTGAACCAATAATCTAAGAAACGCAGAGAAAAAAAAAAGAGAGAGACAGAGAGAGGAAAAACACATTCCCATTATCCTCCCCTAAGAAGCCATACCTCACTGGGACAAACTAACACAGGCCTAGCTCAACCCCAGGACCACAGAGGGCTCCCATGGACTTGCCCGCACTATCCCCACAAGTGGCTGGGGGAGTCAGAGTGCCTGGGTTCGAACCTTCCTTTACCATATCCTATATGTGAGGCCATGGACAAGTTATCCCTGCCTCTGAGCATTAGTTTTCTTAACAATAAACTTAAATTAAGAATACTTTTCTCATAGTGTTTGCTGTGGACTGAGTTGTGCCCCTCCAAAATTCATTATGTTGAAGCTATAACCCCAATGTAACTGTTTTTGGAGATAGGACTTTTTAGAGGTAGTTAAGGTTAAATGAGTCATCAGGGTCAGATCCTAAGCTGGTAGGATTGGTAACCTTATCAGAAGAGGAAGAGAGAAACTTTTCTCTCTCTTTAACCATGCACATGCATCAAGGAAAGGCCATGTGAAGACACAGTGAGAAGATGTCCATCTATAAGTCAGGAAGAGTGTCCTTACCAGAACCCAACCATGCTGGCACCCTGGTCTTGGACCTCTACCCTCCAGAGCTATGAGATATAAATATCTGTTGTTTAAGTCACCCAATCTGGGATGCCTGGGTGGCTCAGTTGGTTAAGCGGCTGCCCTCGGCTCAGGTCATGATCCCAAGGTCCTGGGATCAAGTCCCACATTGGGCTCCTTGCTCAACAAGGAGCCTGCTTCTCCCTCTGTGTGCCACTCCCCCAGCTTGTACTCTCTCCCTGTCTCTATGACAAATAAATAAAATCTTTAAAAAAAAATAATAACTCCCCCCAGTCTATGGTATTTTCTTGTGTCAGCCTAAGCTGACCAAGATTGTGTTGGTAGGGGAGAGCTAAATCACATTTTGTGTAGGAAATACATATCACATATTGAGTATTCAATAAAGCTTACATTTCTTATTTTCTACCCTCTATCCTCCCCATAACCCTGTCACCAAGATATCTGCCCAGCATGTATCAGGCTTTCCAATATTATAATTTATTCTGTTCCTAGCACTTCTTACTCCTCCTCTGACCTTAATGTTTCTATCCTCATATTAATAACTAGTCTGAATTTCTGAATGTTCCCTCTTCTTGGCCATTTTGTTTTTATGTTCTTAATACTGAATCGGACTTGATCTTGACTAATGAATTTGTCATTGGTAAGAAAAGACGTCCAGTACCTTAGAACAGTGCCTGGCACATAGAGAACCCTGTAAATGTAGTTATTGTCATTATTATTATCCAGCATCGTGACATTATAATTAAACTATTTTTCTTTGCTTTGCTACCTTTCAATAAGTGTAGGCATCGTTAGTCATACTTTCCTCCAAATGAACAGCTGAAACAATAATGCCCATGCTAATTGTGGCCCTTTGGTGTGTATATGGGGTTGTGGAGGGTGGGAGAAAAAATTCCTTTTTGGATTATAAGATATCACAGACGAGGAAAAACTTGATACCAGGACCCAGCACCAGAGCAAGGGAGAATCTGAAAAGAATCCAAGAATACTCCCTTTCCAGTCCTCAGGTTTACCTTCTGTTTGCCTGGAAGAGAAAAATAAGCCATCAGAGATACCTAAGACTCATGAACAGATGGAGCACTGACATGGGACACAGGACAAACAGCTACAGACGTGGTCAGTATATACTGAGGCAGGACACCAGACTCTTCAGAAACTCCTTGCCACATACTTTGGGGAAATCCTAGTTGATGTCTTGAGGATGAATCTCATCTTCTGTGTCTCTATATCTCCACTCAGAACTACTGAGAACCCAATAAAATAGCAGGAGTTCTGGTGAAAAAGAAGTGAGTGTGTTGATGGGAGCCAGCAGAGACATTGGCAGTGTCATTATGAGTGTCTGTGATGTTTTGAAGCAAGGGACGTAGAGCCAGGGTGCAAAGTCAAGAGCAAACTCCTGAGAGGAGCATTAGACTGGTTGGCCTAAGTACAGACTAAAGAGAGAATGGAGATGGGTAGACAGCAAAGGACTTGGAAACCCCACATAAGTGCATACCTCAAGTTGTTCGGGGTTGAAAGCCATGGGGGCTAGGCATCCACTGGGAGATTTCTTCTCTTTAGTATTCAGTGTGTATCATCAGGGAAGTGTGCCTTCAAGTTGCATTAGGGAGGCCGTATTGCCTAATGTGTAAGAGAGTTAGCTCTGAGAAAAGACTAAGTTCATATCTGAGACCTGCCACTTACTGGCTGTGTTATCCTGAGCAAATTACTCACCTTGTGTCTCCTTGATTTCTTTGCATATAAAGAGGGCAAAAGATAGTATATAACTAATAGGGCTGTTTGTGAGAATGAAATAAAGTACAGGTAAAGTACTGAGAATAATTCCAGATTAGAGCACGTGCTTAATATGTGTTCTTCCTGTTCTCCTCCTTCTCCTCCTGCTTATAATCATTATTATCATCATCATCATCAGCTCAAATATCCCTGGTCCTAACAGGAAGGATAGCTAATTAAAAACAAGGTTTATAATCTTGTCCTTATTCAGAATGTCAGTTCTGTCATCTAGCTCTCACTTTTCAAATATGTACCAATGTGCCATTTTGATATAGCCTACAAATATAATAAATACCAATTGTTGTATACCTATTTTATACAAATAATATATATATACATATATGTGCGTGTGTGTGTGTATAATCACATTTAGTCTTCAAAATAAATGTAAAGAGAAACACCATTATTTCCTCTAGAGTAGGGGTCAGGAAACAACAAATTGCTGTCCAAATCCAGCCCACTGTCTATTATAAAAATAAAGTTTCATTATAGAGCCACACCAGTCATTTACACATTAGCTATTGTTATGTTCATGCTACATACGTGGCAGAGTTGCTTAGTTGAGACAGAAGTTTTCAGGAAAATTTTGCTGATCCCTCCTTCAAAGAGATGAAGACATGGAGACTTAAAAATAAATGTAGGGTCCAGGATCATGTAGCAAGCTTCAGAGAAAAGATTCAAACCCAAGTCTGCCTGTCTTCAAGCTCAGGCTCTCAATTACTATTACACAGTCTCCAAAGTTACTGGTTTTAATGGAAAGGCCAAGAGGAAATCTCTAAGGCTTGATGAAATAAGCAGATGGAGCTTTGAACATCAATCAGTCATCTAAATATCCGACATCAGGCCCATGAGTCAACAGCATTTCCCGCCATTGCCACCCACTACATAGCCTGGCTGTCTTCAATCATCTTGCCAAATGCCAGGCAACATGGAGTGAGCTCAAAGCACATATTTCCCCTTATGCCCACTGTATTGCTCCAGCAGCACAGTTCTTCCTTTTGGTGTCACATCAAAGAGATTCCTATTAGTGGTCCTTCTGCTATAGCTAATACAGTTTCTGGTTTGGGGCTGGGTCGACAGCATTTTTACTTTCACGTGAGTATGCCTACGTATGGACAGGAAGGAGAGGGGAAAAAGAGTGACGCTGATTCCAGTTGGGTCTCAACATGGTCAGTCATATCAGTTTAGCTTTAGATTAAATTGTCCAGATGACAACAACAGCTTGGAGCTGAAGCTAGAAGTCAGCAAGCTATATTGTAATGAAATCTGGGTCATAAATTCAAACAGCACCTCTTGAAATTAAGAATTATCAGGAGAGCATTTTTAAAAAAAGATTTATATATTTATCTTACAGAGAGAGTGAATGCACATACACACACATGCACACAAGCAGGGGGTGGGGAGCAGAAGGAGAGAATCTGCAAGCAGATTCCCCAATGAACACAGAGCCAATGTGGGGCTAGAGCTCATGACCCATGAGATCATGACCTGAGGAAAAACCAAGAGTCAGATGCTCAACCAACTGAGCCACCCAGACACCGCAGGAGAGCATGTTAAAACATCAGTTCCTGGCAAGATGGCGGAGGAGTAGGAGACCGATTATCATCAGGTCCCAGGAATTCACCCACAG
>LNAC01000370.1:1690456-1715501 GCA_002007465.1 Ailurus styani | reverse complement strand
CCCCCCGCCCCACGTTAGATTAGTGCATTCTGTGGTAACAGCTCACCTGAAAGCTCTAGTTTCCCCAGAGTCTTTCCTTCCCTAGGAAGGTATCATTTTCCAAGCGGCCAATGTCAGCTCCTTAGTTATTACTATTTTATGCCTTCTGAAAGCCATCAAAGGAAGCCCTCTATTTGGATATATACTTGATTTCCTGCCTTGATAATGAAGCTGAACTGTTTCATTTCACATTGTGAATGGCATCCATTTTGCCCAAGCCACTCACTGGAAGCATCCATCCTGATGGTAACATTGTTACTTATCTTTAGCACTGGAAGGGCTCTCTCGAGACCATTTCGAGCCGCTATCACCTGCTTTTAACTAAGACAACCAACAATCTATAAAAGAATATATGCCACAGACAACCTCAGCTTTGCACTACAGAGCGTAACAGCAACGGAACAGCTGCTGTGATCTCTCTCCTTCCCAAGTCTAATCCCCTGGGCTGCAAAGGAACCCACTGCTTCTCAACTACTTTTCAGGGAACTTGATTACCTTTCCATTGGGGCTCTTCTTGTTTGCGGGGTACAGAAACACCCCTCCATAGACCAGAGTGCGGTGGACATCGGCCACCATGGAGCCCACGTACCTGGCACCGTAAGGGGCTGTGTTATCCTGCAAGGTGAAGACCAACAATAATTAGCATCATGGAAGAGAGTTGTGTGTCCTCTCTGCTCATCCGGTTCAATGATTGTTTAATGAGCACCTACAAGGTGTGTGTTTGGAGCTGTGCCAGGAAACGTGATAAAAATCCTGAGCCCCAGCAGCAAGACAGCCTCTTACACTTCTCATAATAAAGTCAAGTTACCTGCAGAAGCGCCCAGGAGGTGTGGCTGATTCGGACTATGGGGTTGGGACAGACATCACAAAATCATACCTTTCAGTGGAACCCTGCAGGCTGAGGACTTTGCCAAGCTAAGGAGCCAGGCAAGGGGGTGTGAACTGCCCAAGCAAAGCATGCAACCCACAGGCAGACACTGTCCATCTGGGGCCTGGGGAGGAAGCCGGCGTGCTGTGTGTGTGCAGATTCAGGGCAATGCAGGGTAAGGTGGAAGGAGAGATAAGGAAGCTGGAGGGCGAGCCTAGGGCTGGCTTGGAGGCCCTGAATGTCACCCTAACAAGATCTGGGCTTCCTCCTCATCACATAGCAGCCTTCAATGGCCTTGAGTATGACAGAATTGGCTATTCCTACACAGAACCAGCTCTGTAAACAGCCATTTCCTCTCTTTGTATTTGGTGATCTGTAACCTCTTCAGAAAGGTACCAAGATGGACAATTTTTTTTTAATTATTTGCCCCAGGGGTACAGGTCTGTGAATCATCAGGCTTACACCTTTCACAGCACTCACCATAGCACAAACCCTCCCCAATGTCCATAACCCAGCCATCCTAACCCTACTCTCCCACCCCCCCATAACCCTGTTTGTTTCGTGAGATTAAGAGTCTCTTATGGTTTGTCTCCTTCCCCATCCCATGTTGTTTCATTTTTTCCCTCCCTGCCCCCCATGATCCCCCACCCTGCCCCTCAAATTCCTCATATCAGAGAGATATGATAATTGTCTTTCTCTGATTGACTTATTTCGCTCAGCATAATACCCTCTAGAGTTCCATCCACGTCGTTGCCAATGGCAAGATTTCATTTCTTTTGATGGCTGCATAGTATTCCATTGTATATATACACCACATCTTCTTTATCCATTCATCTGTTGATGGACATCTAGGTTCTTTCCATAGTTTGGCTATCGTGGACATTGCTGCTATAAACATTCGGGTGCACGTGCCCCTGAGGATCACTACATCTGTAAGATGGACACTCTTAATCTTGAGATGGCTGCTAGAAATCCATTGGCCACCCCAGGGCAGGAACCTATGTACAAGAACTGTGTTCTGTACCATCGAGATCGGGAACCACAGAAATGGAATGTTTTACTGGCAATGGGCCCAGGACTTTGACACCCGTGGGCAGGAGTTCCAGTCCCCAGGACGAGGTGGGAACCTCACCATGTGGTCTGTGCACAGTAGACTCCAACCCCCTGCCATTCCTGCCACCTTTAGCCTCCAGGGTAAATCATGAACCAACAGATCTGTGCTAACTCAGGGCCCTTCCGCAGAGCCCTCACTCACCAGGGGGAACTTCTTCCTCTGGACATACTCAGTGACGGCAGGGTCGAACTCCCTGGCATAACCCTCATTGAGGCTGTAGATGTTCCCTTTCTTTTTGATTTTCACATCTTTGTCCACCAAAATAAACTCTCCGATGGCCTGGAAACAGGAAGGAGATGGGGAGGTGAGCCTCCAGGCCTGTGGGGGGGCGGGGCGGGGGCCCTGAGGCTGGGGCCCAGGGTGCTGCCTCTCCTGGCCCTCGGACACTCTGTCCCCCGCCTGCCACTCCAGGAATTGTGAACAGGCCCAGGGAAGAGGCAGCAGGAGAAAGGAGACAGGAGGAGAAAAGAGGCTGCTGCTGACGTTGTCTGGGGATAGAAACTTTAGACTTGCCTTTCAGAAGGTTTCAGTAAAATGAGAAAGAAAACACACAAAAAATAGGGAAGGCAGAAGTACGTAAAACAGCAGCAAAACCTGAGGGAGAAGAAGCGTTGTGCATCCCCTCATTTGGAATTTAAGAAACAAATGAGCAAAGGGAAAAAGAAAGACACAGACCGAGAAACAGGCTCTTAAGTATAGAGAATGAACTGCTGGTGACCAGAGGCAGGGGAGAGCACAGGGGTGGAGAAACGGGGGGCGGGGATTAAAGAGTACACTTAGCATGATGAGAAAATAGTCATAAAAAAATAAGACAATAAAGAATAAACAGCTGTGCCTCTGAGGGGAGGACATGTGTGTCCAGAGCAATAGACAACTTTGGGGGGAAAAATGTGTTGGTACAGCCAGAAGGTGGGGTGTGAGGCGAGGTGGGTGGGCACTGAGTCACACCAGCGTTCCCCTTCTGTGTGCTGCCACAGAAAAGAGGAGAATCAGACTCACAGCCTCTGTTAACTCCAAGTGCTCTTGCTTACCGATCTGCAAAATGTTTCTCAGAACTGGGTCCTGCCACCAAGTTCTGGTGCTGCGTTGATGCCTTTAGGACTGAGGTGCTTTAGAGGATTAGAATCTGGAAAGTGTCACCTAACTCCTGTTGTTCTGAACCAAGGATGGTTTGGGGCTCCCATGTGCCCGTGAAGCTCTGCCCTGGTCGGGAGGGGGCAAGAGGTAAGAAGGAAGGAGGTGCCATACACCTCTCCCCAGCCACTTACCCCCTCACCCCCACTGCAGAGAGTGCTACCTGCAGGTAAGGGAGTGTGACCTAGAAAGGAAGGAAGAGAGGAACGGACGGACAGAGGACTAGGAGGGCAGGAAGGCGGATGGAAGAGGGGAAGGAGAAAAAGAGACTAGAATTAACAGTGGTCACTGAAAGGTTTCACGTGAGTAATTTTTTTCTTTTGCTTTTTTTTTTAATTTCCAAAAATTCTGACCACAATTCAGTAGGAACGTTCTTTTATAATCAGAAAACTAACTAACTAGGTATCTTTACAAAAGAAATCTTGAAAGCCAGCCACCGCACCATGGGTGCTGCAGGGCTCCCAGAACCGTGCTCCTACCCCCCCACCCCTCCACGGCCCGCCCGGGCACCCGGCCAGAGCATCTGAGATGTGAAGGGGGGGGGGTCTCCTGCAGGTGCAGACAAGAGCCTGAAAGCCTCCTGAGAGCTCAAGCCTGCTGGAAAGGCGCACTGAGCAGAAGCCGCCAGCCACAATGAAGAGAGCGTGCTGAGGGGGCCCGAGGTCCGCCCCGCAGGCAAGGGCGAGCGGTGGGTTAATGAGCCCGTGGTCCCAGCAGGGGACTGTTACAGCCGACCTGCCCTATTTTTCCAAACGCTGAGGGGCCGTGACGTCCCGGGTGGCAAAAGCCTATTACTACACAGAAACTGACTCCCAGGGACACCAGCCTACGACCTGGAAACCAGAAACGATTTCATTTCTCCTACACATCTACCAACTCAAAGGTAACAGAAGTCACTAGAAGAATGCCCCCAGGGAAGCAGTAAATCTCTGGCAAACCAGTACATGTGCAATCTTCAGTGGTTCCAGAAACACACACCGGGCTCAGGGTGAACTTTGCTCTGGTTCTGCCACTGTGTTCCCCCGAGGTCGCCCCATTTGGAGGCTTAATCTAATGTTGTTCCCCTACTCTTGTTTATTTATTAAGCACTGGTACTTCCAAGGAGCCAAAGTCCAGTTGTGCAAGAGGGCAGGGGGCCAAGGCAACCTACGTCCTCATCGCTAGGAACTGCCATGCACACAAAGCCAGGAGCTACCTGTCTCCCGCCTGATTCCCGCCAGCGGTGTGCACCTGTGTTCAGTGTGTCCATAAAAAGCACCGAATAAATAAGGTCTCATTACTGTCATAGGAGGACATGTCTAAAACTAAAAGGTATTTATAAAACCAATTCTTTTCCCTTTGGGCCACGGGATCAAGTTCATGACAAACGTGCCCACCTACTGAACTCTATATTCAACAGTAGGTTGACTAGGGCCAAATAGTGAAAGTGTTTCTTTCTGCAATTCATCAGCTCTGCTGAAAATTGTCATCTACCTGAGTAAGTAACTCCAATTAATAGACATATGGAAGAAACTACCCACAAATTCAAGCTGTTAATGAATTTTTTTTTCATGGCACCTTGGGCTCTTGTCACTAAGCTTTTCTCTATAAGGCGGAACTGAGGACTTATCTTCATTTCATTATTTTCTCTTCCTTGAGTTTATCAAAGCCTTATCAAGCATTCACGGAGCATATGCACAACATCAAACAGATTTGGTAGCTATGCTTGAAAAAACAACGCAATCCACTGCATCAGTTGGGACACCCATTCACCTCTGTGAAACAAGCTAGTCATGGACATAGCGGGTGGCAAAGAGACCATCTACAGGCTCCATCTGGTCCATAAATGTGTTTTAGTTGGCTAGCACGTATGTTTTACAAATCTAGAAATACTACATTTTTTTAGCCCAGTGTTTCTGGAGACATCGGAAGCCTTGGCAAGACTGGGCCCCTATTCCCAACAGTAACAACTGCCAAAGCTCTCCAGGTTACCCCCGCCCTTGGCCTTCCTTCCCTAGCACACCTCACTCATTTATATGGCCTGCTTGGACTCAATGGGCATTTGAGGCAGTTGAATAATGTCTGTTCTAAAGAACTAATCTTGGAACAAAGACTACCCTTTTATGCTCTGGAATATTATTATTCCATATTATTTTATTTCTCACCGCAGTAATCTTCTCATGACATACACATGGTTCCTCCATCTCCCTCACCCCCTTGCCTACTCCATCATCTCTGGCCCTCTGTGGGTCTCATTTCCCACCTCCACATACCTCCTCTCACCCTCCCACACAAGTAATAGACCCTTGCTAGGAGTCACCCGCCAGGCCCCCAACCTCCCACAGGGTCTCTCACCGGGTCCAGCATGAAGCAGTTGACGCCATTCACCATAGCCAGGACCAACATGGTGGCACTTCCGTACAGGGCATAGCCAGCAGCTACCAGGTTCCTGCCTGGCTGCAAAGCGTCCTTCTCAGAAGGCTCATCAGTTGAACTCTGGGAAAAGAAAGGAAACAAAACAACATGTTTTCTGTTTTGTGTTGCGTTGGGTTTCTTTTTTCCAGTTCAATCAATGCATTATCAAGATGCGCTCTCCTAATGCCACAGGGCATCTTCCCAGAGGGGCCTTCCTCCACACATCAGTAATATCCTGATTATATTACCACGGCAGCCTCTCGCACCCCCTCCACCCTCCCCACCCCCCACACTGCAGATTTCCTGCATCTGGATTCTTCTTTCCAATCAGGGTCCTCCTCCAATTTGACTAATTTGATATTCCCTCATTTCTCCATTATCACTTTCAAAAAAAAAGCATGCCTTCTTGCCAGCTCCCACTAATTTAATTTTATTACAGGCTTCGACGTCTTCCACCTGCCTACTCCATCTTTGTTTAAGCATATTAAGACTGGGCTGCAGGACTGCTAGTCCGGTGAGGACATCAATTTCATGAGTTCTCACTGGTGGCGGCACGTGCTTCAGCGGGCACTCACGCATCCAAGCCGTTCTCAGAAATGCAGGGACTTGGAAGAGCTCTCCAGAGTCAGGACTGAGTAGAGCAGTTGCTTTCTATTTTTTTTACCCCACCCACCATAAAAAAAAATACATTTACATCACAAACCAGTACCAACACACACGCACACACAACTACACAGAACAAAGTAAAGCTTACACTGAGAAGGTAACATGCACTCTAATCTTTCCTATTTTGTTTCATTAAAAACACAGCCCAGGGAGTCTTGTGACCATAGCTTGATACTAAGGAGGGGGACACCTTAAGGGGATGGCTCCTAATCAACAGTTGGTAACTGGTAAGAAGATAATGTTCTTTATTAATACTTGATTGGCTTATTCAAGCCTCAAAACAAACCCAAACAAATCTCTCAGCTCAAATACTCTCCACTTGAATTTAATCAAAAATGAAAATGGGCAATTTCTGTCAATTTCATTTATTTCCTTCCCCAACCAGAGATTCCAGTAGCTAAAAATAAATACGGGACTCTGTATCACAATGCTAGGGATGGAGGTCATCCCAGCAAAAACATTCCTGGTAACTTTTTCCCAGAATTTTTAATGCATATCCTGGGGGTGCACCCTAAGCTTACTGAGCCCGACTTTCTAAGGGGGAGGGTGTTCTGAGAATCTGCATTTTATTCTGCCCCACACCTGACTCTGGCACTGAAGTTGATGTAACAGGCAGAGTCATAGGACATTTCTCTCCTTTCCCCTCTCATCCCCACTCCTTGTGTTTAATAAATGGTTTTCACATAGGTGGCTGGTTGGTTGGTTGGGTTAGGTGAAGTTATTTGATTTAGTTTGCTTTGTGTTCACAGAACAGCGTATTGCATCTAAACACACACTAAACATACTATCAAAAATTGGAGTTGTTTATCCCAACTCCAAATTTTACCAATGCCCAGCCTTAAAAAAAGAACCAGCTTCCTTCAAAGCCAGTGGCATAGGGGACAACTTGAGCTTCCAACTATCCCCTATCACACCTACTTGACCCTGCCAGGGCAGTGAGAAATCAGACCAGCAATATGCAGATAAAGGAGTTGACTGGGAGCCACTAAAGGCTTGGAATAGCCACTTCTCCACTAAGAAAACCCCTCAGAGGTCCACCTCGCCCAGGACCATCCGAGCCTGCCTGTGCCAAAGGCACAACAGTAAACAGCCTTTCCTGAAATGTTGTCACCTAATAATCTCATCCCTCTGACTTCCTTAGGATAAGAAACTGTACCATCGGCCATGATCCACACACTCAAAGAGAAAATAGTGCCATGAATCATGGATGAGGAGAACTTCTTTCCTAGCCTGTTCTTTCTAATGCATGAATTCCTTCCTTCAAACCCCACCAGGGAAGGCCTTTGCTCCAACGGATCCATCACGTGCTGATGCAGGGGCTGATGGACCGCCCACGTCACATAGAGCCCGTGGCAAAATTAGAAAGCTCCCAGACCCTACCTTTCTCTGCCTATCCCAGGCCACAACCTGGGAGATTGTGGAGACTGGAGGTATTGTCTTATTCCCCACCACCTCCTAAGGGGTCTAGAGGAAGACACCACGGATTCTGGAGACTTGCAGAGGTGGAAGAGAAAATCTGGTGGATGTGGGGACTGGCAATCATGTCACCAGATGGTCTTTCGGGGTAGCCGACCCTCCCTAGAAAGGCTCATGGAACATTCTGAGTTTCCCCCACAACTCAGCCAATATTGGTCACCTAATATCACGCTAGGCAACCAGCCTACAAAAAATGCACTAGGCAACCAGCCTACAAAAATACGTAAGACAGGGCCCCTGCCCTCAAGGAGTTCATAACTGGCAGGGAAGATGTGTTGGTTTTGCGTGGCCAGAATCCACCACCCTTCCGTTGGTATCTACACGTTAATCTCACTAAGACACTGCCTCCCGGGCGCCTGGGTGGCTCAGTGGGTTAAGGCCGCTGCCTTCGGCTCGGGTCATGATCCCAGGGTCCTGGGATCGAGGCCCACATCGGGCTCTCTGCTCGGCGGGGAGCCTGTTTCCTCCTCTCTCTCTCTGCCTGCCTCTCTGCCTACTTGTAATCTCTCTTTCTATGTCAAATGAATAAATAAAATCTTTAAAAAAAAGATATTAAAAAAAAAAAAAAAAGACACTGCCTCCCTTGCCCTAATCTGGGGGCGGGGTGCACATGACCCTGGCCGGCCAACCAAATCACTGCAAGCCTCAGGCCATAGTGATTAGCTATGGCGTGGCGTCGTGACCTAAGCCAAGCCAATCAGACCCAGTGAGATGACATTCCTGTTGGAACTGTGGGAAGAGAAGCTTGCGTCTTAAGCTTGACTCACTGACAGGGCTGGGTATGAGCCTGGCCTTGCTGGGCACCGTTCTCCCACCAGAGGGGAGGAACTTAGTAGAGAGAGGAAGTATCGTCCTGATGGTGTGGTCTGAGTCCCTGAATGCAGCAGCACCTGAAGCAAATCTACCCACTGGGCTTTCTGGTTATGAAAACCAATTATTCTCCCTTCCTTCTTCCTTTCCTTCCTCCCTCTCTCCCTTTTTTCACTTCTCTAGAGTTAATCAGAATTCTGATATTGTCCACTGAATAATAAAACAAGAAACAAGTAATATTAATAGCTAATACTTATGAAGCACTTTTTATGGGCCAGGTACTATTTTCAGGGCATTATTTCTAATTTTCCGTACCTCCCCTTTATAGATAAGAAAACAGGAGTCACAGAGTTACCTTGCCCGACGTCCCACAGACCTGTGTCAGGGTCAGGAAACTACATTCCATGTGGTTATTAATTAATAAGTCTCCCTGTGCTCAGTTAAAGGACTTGAATTGGATTCTGAAACTGCTAGAGCACTTCTGAAACTCTGTGTTCAGTTGTGAAAACTGGGTATTTTTAAAGGATGCTGCAAATCGGAATATGTCCAGTACAGGGTGACCACACTAGAGAGAGGTCTAAAATCTCCTCATACGAAAGACGTTTAGCTTAAAAATGTATTTTTTAAAAGGCAGGCAGGGCAGGGCAAGGGAGGAAAGCCATTCACCAACATGTGACCCAACACCTTATTTTCGGATGCTCTAAAAGGCCAAATGAGCAATAGGGAGATATGTTGATTCAGTGTGTGGACAAGCAGTCTCACCACGATGGTCACTCGACCTGAGGAAAATTCTCCCCCTTCTCGGTGTCTCCAGGGCAGGAACTATCTGGGACACTGGAGCATGGGCCTTTTGAGATACCTTTGGAACTTGTATCCAGGCATCACGTGGGCAAGGCCTGATCACTGTTGCCAGGTTCAGTTACCAATGCTGTGCCCCAAGGAGATGACCTCCAGCCCAGAACCAGCGCTGCCGAAAGCAGGAAATGTGTCACTGAAGCATCAGACACATCGATGTTTGTGCCCCATAAGCCTTCAAATGGTTTGAAACATCAATAAGGTGTTTAAAAACTGCGATGGCATAAAGGTAGGTATCACACTCATTTTTTTAGTCTTTCAGACAGCCACTACAGGTAAAGCCAAACGGATTCCAGTGATGAAAGAAAACCATCCCGTGGTGGTCCATGAGTTTGGAGCAGATTACATGCAATACTAGACAAAAAGTCACTCTGAGAAAGAAGGTAGGAACTGTGGTCTCCCGTCTCAAGCTGTGGCCTCTGTCTCCTGGAACAGGAGGGCTGGGAGGAAACTCAGAGGCCTGCTGAACTAAACTGCCTCATCCACTGAGGCAAAGAAACAGGCTCCGACTCAACCACGTCTGTGAGGTTTTATTTCTAGAAAACACAAGAAGGGCTGAAGCCAAGATGACGTATTTTAGATTTTATAATGTTTAGGATGGGCCCATGGGTATTCATTCTGTTTTTCACTTGTCTGCGTACTTGAGTGGTTGCAACACACATGCGCATGCATGTGCACGCACGCACACACACGCACGCACACAAAGAAAAAGGAAGGAAGGAGAGGCTCACACAGGTGAGACAGACCCACGGCAGGAGTCCGGGTTCCCACGCCGCACCATCACGCAGCAAGCTCTCCGCAATGGGACAGACAGTAAACCTTCCAGGCTTTGCTATCACGTCTCTATCACAGCTACTTTACCCTGCACAGTACAGCTCAAAATCAGCCAAGGGCAATATGTAAACAATGAGCTGACCATATGCCATTAAAACTTTATTTATGGACAGTGAAAATTAAATTTTATATGAATGTCACACATCATAAAACATTCGTCTTTAGACTTTCAGCCATTTCAAAATGAAAAGGGGATATTTTCTGCTCCCAGGCCATACAAATCAGACAAGGAGCTGGATTAGGCCCCAGGGAGTCTTGGTTTGCAGACCCCTGATTCAGAGGATTTAAAGGACAATTTTGACATAAATAATCTCCTGTTATAATCGTAATTCTTGGTTTATACAGTATGATCATTGTAACTAATCTATACTCTAATTTTTACTCTCATTTTCCATCGTAAGAAAAAGCAAGATAGAGTTAAAAAAGTGAAGTATCTCTTTCCACCCATGTTTTACTGTATTTTCTTTTAAACCACTTAATGTATCATCAGCTAGCAGGCAAGGCCGGAAAAGTCAGAACCTGAGATATAAACCTATTTCAAGCCTCAGAGAGATTCATGGCATACATTCTGGCTGCACCACCAATAGTGAACTAGTACTCAATGTCAGCCTTAACTTTTTATCTCAAACCAGGGCTTGATATATTACATTTCACCTTTTTGTAGATGCCAAAGATTGTTCCAATGGACGCAAGGCAGTCGATATTGGAAGATCCATCGAGGGGATCAAAACAGACCACATATTTGCCCTGAGCAAAAAAAAAAAAAAAAAGGGAAATACAACTTTACTTTTCAAATTATAACATAACAGAGAGCAAACACTAAGGGGATAAAACAAGGGAATCCAGGAGAAAGTTTAAGAAATGTGAGTCTGATTTATACTCTGTCATGGAAGTTATGAGGTAGCATACAGAACGAAAACAACGGGGCACCTGGATGGCTGGCTCAGTGAGTTAAAGCCTCTGCCTTCAGCTCAGGTCATGATCTCAGGGTCCTGGGATCGAGCCCCACATTGGTCTCCCTGCTCGGCAAGGAGTCTGCTTCCTCCTCTCTCTCTGCCCGCCTCTCAGCCTACTTGTGATATCTCTCTCTCTCTCTCTCTCTCTCTCTCTCTCTCTCTCTCTCTGTCAAATAAATAAATAAATAAAATCTTAAAAAAAAAAAAAAAGAAAGAAAACAAAAACAAAGTATCTATCCCAAAGGATCACTAGGCAGAGAAAGCATAACTTAGAAGTGCTGGTCTGGATGAAGATGATAAAATAAGTCATAGATGATAAAATAAGTCATTTCTTCATGAAGAAAAATAAGTCATAATATCAACAGTGTAGTTGATATAGATGAATCATAATTTTGGTTTGAGTTTCCTGGCAGCCAAAGGAAAAAAAGAAACAAGGCTCATCACTAATTTCTCTTTATTCACAAGGGAAAGAAAAAAAAATGTGACAATTCCTTAGCTGAAGCAAAGATAACATTAAGGCTATTTAAAAAAAACTTCTCATGCACGTCTTACAAATGACATGGGGTTGCAGTGCACAGTTCCCAACAGCAGCCCTACTGGGACTATCAAAATTTCACTCTTTGAACCGGATTTTCAGTGGTGTGCTGGACCTGGCTTCTGTAGGTGTCCCAGAGCTAATGGTGCACATCTCTTCCCAAACTCTGCTTTCAGTGAGGTCGTGTTAGCAGCTTGAAATAAACCATGGGGCGCATTTACACAGCTGAAATTGGCGTGTGCTACAAATCAAAGAGATTCTTTTTTTGAGAGCACGTGTGCAGGATCTGGGTGGAGGCGAAATAATGGGAGAGGCAGAGAATCTTAAGTGGGCTCCATGCTCAGCACACAGCCAAATGCATCTCACAACCCTGAGATCGTGACTGGCTGAAATCAGGAGTCCCACTTTTAAATGACTGAGCCACCCAGGCGCCCCAGAGATTTTTTTTTTTAAAGTATTAACTAGTGTACTGCTGGGGATTTTCCATCTCCACATTAGCCACCTTCAGATGTGGTTTTTAAATGCTCTGCATCAAATTAAGAGGTTTTGTTTCCCTGATTCCCTGACCTATTGCTCTTAACAAATTACCCTGCCCCATGCAAAGGAAAATGTCATCTGGAAAACAGAAACATGCCTATTATCAAGGTACATTATAGTCGGGAGAGTTTGGGGTAACTGATAGAGGATATTAAACACAAAATTCAATCCACATGCCTAAAACTGCCAACTACCTTGAGAAACCCAGCAGAGAAAAACGAACTTTGAATCATGAAGTGGTATTTTAGCAATGATGTAAAACAAGCTAATCAGATGTGGCTCCCCACCCCTCTTATAAGGTCAAAATTGAATATCAGGCAACCTCTTTAAGTTCACCTTCCAGTTGCTTTTTTCTAATGCTACTCCTTCCTATCCCCAATTCATCTCAAACAGGGAAAGATGGTAAGCCCATAGAACTGCACATCACATCTCAAACTTTTTTTAATCATATGATTGTTCTTCAAAAGCTGGCTATAGGTGGTGCCTGGGTGGCTCAGTGGGTTAAAGCCTCTGCCTTTGGCTCAGGTCATGATCTCAGGGTCCTGGGGTCGAGCCCCAAATCAGGCTCTCTGCTTAGCAGGGAGCCTGCTTCCTCCTCTCTCTGCCTGCCTCTCTGCCTACTTGTGATCTCTCTCTCTCTGTCAAATAAATAAATAAAAAATCTTTTAAAAATGTTTAAATAGCTGGCTATACTCTTTCATTCACTTTTCCAACAACAATTTGAAGTGGCCACATACTGTGCTAGATGCTAGGATACAGCAAAAAATATAATCCACCTCTGTCTTCCAAGAAACAATCAAATTAATAGGTTCCCAATAGACTATAATGCATAAATCGGTGATAGGAACTGAGAGCAGTTTAGATTGGCAGGAAAGGTGAATGGGAAGGTTGCCTATTTGGTGGGTGGAGATGAAGAAAATAGGCAGTTAACAGAAGCCAGACTTTGAAGAACCTTGAACATGAAAACAAAAATTTAGGGGTGGGGGTGAGTATGAGCACATAGGAGTCTCTCTAGTGCATGAGTACATAGGGGGCGGGGCGATAATGCATCGAACTATGGTGGTACCATGGACAGGAGAGGATAGATTTGGGATATGGTAGTAAGGTAGAATCTGTGAAATGATAACTGATGGAGAAGGATATAGGATGATTCCTAGGACTCCGCTTGGCTGAGCAAGTGGAGTCATTTACAAAGCTGGCACACTGGTTACACTGAACCCTCCCCCCAGGCAGCAGAAATTCAGACCCACCCTTTTCTCGGGCTCTACTATAATGGCGTGCTTATCTTCTTCTGACACAAGAACACAAGTGGCAAAGGATGACTTTAACATGTTAATAACCAGGTCATTGGAGAGGACATCTAGCTTCTTCACTTGATCACCGGTCACGTTGGTAGAGCCAGCAATTCCATAGCTAGAAGGAAAAAAAAGTCACAAAAATATAAGCCATGACCAACAGAATACGCCAATGCACCTACAAACCCACAGAAAGCAGGTGTTTGGTAGGATTTAGAAGACAGGAAGGAAGACACAGGGTCTGGGAGACACACAAGACGACGAATGGTCATCCCCCGGATTGACTCCTCATCAAGTGCAAATACTCACCTGTCCAGTACCTCTCAAGTACCCACACACCTTTGTGGGTAAATCCGTGTTTCTCAGTCTTTCTTTAATGGCCTCTAAAAAAGACTTTTTAGCTTTTTTCCCCTAATCACACTCCTCCATGAAATTTTAATTTTAACACCACAAATACAGTGTATTATCTGCACTTTGTATGTTTAAAAGATTCATTTCTTTTTCACCTCTCCCCAAAACCAATTTTTACCCCTGAATGCACAGGTTAGCCCAGAATGAATCAGCTGAGAGGTACAGCAAGCAAGGAAACTTCTGGAGAGGAGGGCGCCTGACATGTGAGCTAAGCCAAGGGACACTATGATTTTATAGCTGAAAAGTTCCTACGAGACAATACAGACTGGGCCCACCACCTCACTTCATAGAGAAGGAGGCTCATTTGCAGACACCGACAGGCTTGTCCAAACCGGAGAAGCTGAGCAGAGGTGAGCAGCTCACTCCGACTCCCAGGCCAGTCCTCCCTCCCTGGCGTGCCACTGTCTCTGGCAGGAGTCCTCGGGCTGCCAGGGGAAAAGTCTGGAGTCTCCACTTTATTTTCAAGGTGCCTGTAAGTCAGTTGCTGCAGAATTCCCGGAACTGGAGTGGCTTGCACAAAATGCAACCTAGTTTGTGTGAAGGCAGGAAGAGGCAGGTTGTCCTAGCTGGGCTGTGAAGGGAGAGGAGGAGGGGGAAGACACCGCCCCACAGCTGAGAGCGGCTGGCAAGGGGGCTCCACAGAGGCCTTGGCTGAGACGGCCAGGAGCACTCGCCTGGGAACAGGCGGTCCCAGCGGCCCCTGCTTCAGCTCCTGCCAGTGCCATCTTCCCTCAGCAGACAGAACTCGCTTGTCTCTGGTGGAACAAAACGCCGCCACCACCAGGGACTGTCCCATCCCAAATGCCTGGCCTGGCCTGCCTGGCTCCAGCAGGTAACTCTAGTGTCACAGCCAGCCCACCTCCAGTGTCACCTCCACGTTGTTCCCTTGTCCACCTGGAAACACCATCTTGTCCCACCAGCCCTTGGCCTACTGCCCCCCTTCCCGGCCTGTCGCTCCTCATGAGTAAAAGACCAAGGGATCCGCCAACTTGCAGCTGTAGCCCGGTCCTCTTTCCAACCAACTGTGAAGCCGATGCTGGCTGGTGGAGACAGAAGGCAGCCAAATTCTAGGTGGTAAGAGAGGGCTTGGCAAGGCCACCAACCCAAATACATCTCCCTCACTTGCCCCACAGGCCCTAACTGTTGCTCCTTCTTAGCCCGAGATGTCCCCACTGAAAGTCACTAATTCAGGCGGGTGACAGGCTGATGGAAAGGAACCCGAGCTTTCTAACAGGGACGTGGCTCAGACCTCACCTCTGCAAGTCTCTGTGTCTCCTTTGGTGCGCGTGCCCACTGAAGGCAAGGATGCTTTGTGCGATGCTAGAGGATTCCATGAAGGAAGGCATGCAAAGGGCTTAGCACAGCCCTTGGCATCTAACAGGTGAGGAAAACTGTGAATTACCTTGTTTGCTCTCTCAAGGGAGCCCTCATTAGGGATCTGCACCTGCTGTGGCAGGGGAGGGAGGGTCTCGGAGACCCCCAAGCTTCATCCCCCATCCTGTTAGCATGGCTGGTTTATCCTTCACTCCCATGAGGAAGACAAAGGGTACATTTTCTTCCATTGTGTCCCAGGACATAGTAGGTCCTCAATAAATACTTGAGGCACAAATGAATGGCATTCACTAAGGAAAGCAAAAAACCTGAGTCTGGAGGAATGAACATAGAACCAGTCGACTTTCAAAGTCATTGCACACCTTGGAGTGCCAGGGGAAGCCATCGGCACAGTCCCCAGAGGGGCAGGCCTATGGACACAGCACCACAGAGCCTGGGGAGGCTGGGACAGAGGGACAGCGGACCAGAGACAGGCACGGGAAAGGCCTATTTCACACTTGGGCCCAGGTCCCACCTGCTCAAGTATCTTGTCTCTCAAGATGGGTGAGGAGTCAGGCCACGGTGCCTTTTCCTCAAAGGCTTCCAAGAAGCCTGTGTGAGTGTTCCTTCATTTCCCAGTATTTATCATCCTTCGGGAACTGTTCTATGGAGCGGAGTAAGACAGAGGAGACCCTTGCCCTCACAGAGGTTGTGTTCTAGGGAATGAGACAAATAAGAAACAAGTGCATGCTTTGGAATGTTCGAGACCTCCCACCAGGTTCCTCACTGCTGTTCCAGGGTTCTGAGCTATGTGTAATGGGAGTCAAGTGCACCATGTAAGACACTGCAGGATGAACACTCTGGATAAACACCTAGCACCCAAATAGCCATCTTCCCTGATGAACTACTGCAGAGATCCCCGGCCACTTCTCCCATTCAAGTCCCCTGCAAGGCCAGGCAGTTACCTTCCCCGCCTCCTCTTGACCCCATGGAAGGTCCCTCCTCTGTTCCAACCAGAAGGACCCTTCCCCAACTATCCTCCAGTTGCCTGTGAAGCATTAAAAAAACAAAAAACAAAAAAACCCACAAAAAAACCCAAAAAACCAATATAGAGATAGAATATTCTGGGCCCCTCAAACTCAAATTTCAGTTATAAAGTTACTTTATAACTTTCCTAGGACATCTGGTGGGAGGGTTTCCCCGGTGAGACCCAGTGGTAAGAAAGTCTTCAAGTGACGCCAGGTAGAATCACAGGAAAGTGATGCCAAGGCAGAATCAGGGTTCAGGAGAATGAGTTCCCAGACCACCATGTCCTTAATAATTACAGCCAAGTTTACAGCCTCTCACTGGGTACTCCTTGCGTTTTGTCTTGGCACATGGAGTTAGTTAGCCTTGACTCATGACGGCCACACTGCCCTGGGGTCCTCGCTCAGGGATGAGGAGCCGGGCGAGGTGAATGCCCCAGGAGGGGCCTGCAGAAGAGCTGTAAGGTCTCCCTGAGGGAACAGGTTTCCACAGCTCAGTGAAAAGCCAGAAGCCGGCAAGGCTCCTGCAACTCTGACAGAGAAAAGTCTTCAGAAATATCCTCCAGGAACTAATTAGCTGAAGAGCACAGGGAGTTTATTTTCTCCCCAAGTTTTCGGAAACCCCCTTGAAACAAGAAATTTCTGCATTGTTACTCAAAGGCCACAAAGATAGATGACAAAGGGCCTTCGCTGTGTATTCTGATGGCCACGAGGAGAGAGCAGTGTCACCTGCGGACAGAATGGAGCAACATGGGCCTTGGCTTCCAGGGCCTGGCCACTTGAACTAGGGCTTGCGAAACAAATCAACTGTGTCACCTAAACTCCAATTCTAGGCAGACTCCAGGATTGCCCAGAGGAGGCCGGAAGCCTGGCCTGGTTCAGAAGCAACTTCTGTGCCAGCTGCCATGGCACCAACCACCCTTTCACACACCACCGAAGAAAGAGCCTTAGATCGGTCCCCAATGTGCTGTTCCCTCGGGCCCAAATCAGGCAGCAACCGAGGCTGCAGGGATGTGGGGAAACCATTACACCATTCTGTCCAAAAAGCCTTTCGGAGGCCAACTCTGCCTCACAATCAGTGGAGAAAGAGAAGCCAAAGGGTGAAGGAAATGGGTTGACTCAAGCATGTTGTAGCCGGCTAGGCTAAACTCCTGCCTCCACCCCACCCAGAGGAGGACTGAGTAGCAGCTGGGCACTGGTCACGCAGCAACTAGAGACATCCGTTTGCTAACTTGATTAGCTAAATCAAGTGACTTGATTTGCCAAGGAAGCTTTTCCTAAATTCAAGTTATCCCAGAAGGAAAGGGAACATTATTGGCTTTACTCCACAGGCTGGGGCTCTACATAACTGAAGTTCAAATCCTAGCTCTGTCACATGCTAAGCAAGCCTGGGAAAGCCACTTAGCATCTCTGACCTTTTGGTTCATCTGTAAAATGGGAATGAAGTGTATCTACTTCGTAGTATATGGGAGACGCAGGGCTTAGAACAGAGCCTGGCATATACAGGCAAGTGAGCAAAAAGTGTCATCGCCCCATTCCCATCCCAATTTTCCTTGGCAATAATACAACCACGCCAAGCAGCAAGGCGGGTCCTAGCAAGAACACCGCCCTACCGACACACGGGTCCAGTCTATCTTTCCCTCGTGCTGATTATGTATCAAGGTGTCTCAACTCCCTGATAGATTCTTTCTGCTTCTAGATTTTGTAAGGATGAGGGTTAATCCCTGATGCGACCTAACAGCAGCCATGCTGTTCTCATCGGAGCCCCACAGGCATCCAATCCACCAGGTAAACTTTGGTTGAGGAGGGGGAGGGGAAAACATGACCTCTAGACCAGTTTGGCAGGCAACTTCTGGAAGTCACCCAGCGCAGAACCATGTCACAGGTAACTGACAACAAAGGAAAGTGCTTGAAGTTTGCATTTGACCGGCGTCCTACTGAGGATAGTGTTTCATTTGAAATGCCTAGACATTTCACTTCATTTTTATTCAAATTAGTTGGCCCGGCAATCCAAGCAGTTCAAGGGTGGGAAGCATTCCTGTGAGGGTTTGAGCCCTTTTGATTGTTCCTTTTTAAACCCCGAGAGACACAAGAGCTCTCTTTCTGGAGGTTGGGAGCAAGAATCAGTTCGAAGAGCTGCTACCTACACAGTATCTCTTCTTTCCCTTGTACCATAAACCTCACCGAAAATTTTAAAAAGCTACGTCGCTTTAATTCATGTGATAGAGAACTCCTAAATGAATAATCCTTTAATTCATATAAAATCTTAGGTTAAATTTGGCCGCTATTTTAAAACCCTTAGAAATTTGGATTAAGTATTAGCATTGTGTTTCAAATTTGCACATGATTTCTAGAATGGATGAGCCATAAAGTTTTTGATTTACGGTAATCAGGGGAAAGCCGCCTTGAGCAACAGGGAAAGCCGCCTTGAGCAACATTTCCAAAGACACAAGGGTTGGAGGCAGGGCTCCTCCCCGGGAAGGAAGCTCCCTTAGCATTTCCTCCCGTGTCCCGGGCAGCATGAAGCAGGCAGCACACTAGACACCATGTAAAAGAACCAGGGAACGAGCTCATTTTCAGAACACCCAACAGAAGAGAAAGGAGGTTAGATTATTATGTAATCCTTATCATAAAAGTCGAAGGTAACATGACCTGATACTGATAAATAACCAACCGTTCACTCGGACAGAAATATCCAAGGGTCAGAGCAGAAATTCCTTCAAGAAGAGATGGCAACCAGAGCAGCTTTCAAAGGTCACAAGCCCCAACCTTTGCTTGTGTTCATGCCAGCCCGAAGTGGGCCAACAGGATGCCCTGTGGCGGGCTATGCTTCTCGTGTGGAAAGGAAATTACAAGTCAAGTCTTTGGTAATATGGAGAAATTCAAGAAATATGTAATAAATCTGATGAAGTTCCAGGAGTTTAATGTCAAACTCTGCAAATTTGAAAATAAACTTTAACAAGTTACCGGATCTATCATTTCAAAATTAAAATTTAAGTGATCCATTATTTTCTTCCATCAAACAACTAGGAGAGCCCCATATAGAAAAGCAACTTTTCTGGGCATATACAGAACAAGATTTCCTGTAATTAATCTGATGGTGCCACACTGCTTTTATATGTAACATTCTATCCCCGAATACAGGCCTGTAGATGTACCGAGCAACTACTAAGGATTAAAAAACAAAAGAGAAAGATCAATTTGCAAAAATATATGTAACCGATCTTCACCCTAGGAAAATGATGATACTGGCACCTGTTTAATGAACTCAGTTCATCCTTACCCAACTCCCTGAGGTTGAAAAAAACAGTGGTCTCCATCTTACAAGTGGAGAAACTGAGGTTCAGAGCCCATTACATCAACGGCCAAAATCCTCACAGAAGCTGAGTGGCAGAACCAGAGCTCTGAGCCCAGCTCTACTGCTCCCCAAAACGTGCTCTGAAGCCCTGCGTGTTCCGTTCTATGAAATCGGCTCTTGGTTTTCTTCTCCTCTTCCACTCTGCCTCAGGGCAAAGGTGCCAAAAGCCAGTGGCCGAATCTTGCGGCAGGGCTTCATGCCCTAATTCCACATGGCCCATCCGACTGCAGGCTGGACGACATCTCCAACTGGACTGAGTTCCAACGCTTCAAGTTCAATGTTTCCAAAATGTCAGGATCACCTTGACATCCATCCCCAGCCTCTAAAACCAGCTTCTGTTTTGGAATCCTGTTTTTGGTTTTTGTTTTGCATCGTGTTTTAACGGTGTGACACGGCTCTCAATTGCTAGAACCTGCTCTTTGAGAACCTCACTGCTCTTCTCACTCAGTCCACACTCAAGACTTCCCCCAGGCTCTGTCTTTCCCTCAGGCTCTCCCCTCCAATGCTTTTCCTCACCCCTCCACCCTCAAGGGGTTCGCCCCATTCAGTTTTGTCTCCCAGTTCTATACTTCCAGCCACATCCTCCCCAGGTTAGCCACTAATCATACCAATGACCTACATAAAAACTTGTACTCTCCCCCCTTTGCATACCCCCCAAAATAGAGTATTCATCCCTGCCACCAAATGCTCCCCAATGCACTCACAATTTCACAACCACAAACAGCCCCCACACACATACACGGGCTCCAGGCTTGAGTCTCCACAAGTATTTTCCCACCGCTTACTTTTCACTGCACAACTGCCCAGCTCAAAACGTTCTCCAGCCAGCAGGCCTTAGGACCGGTGCCCACTGCCAACGCTCATCTCAATGCCCCACAATCCTTTGCATCCACCCATATTAAATTTTTGGTACCTCGGGCGCCTGGGTGGCTCAGTGGGTTAAAGCCGCTGCCTTTGGCTCGGGTCATGATCCCAGGGTCCTGGGATCGAGGCCCACATCGGGCTCTCTGCTCAGCAGGGAGCCTGCTTCCTCCTCTCTGCCTGCCTCTGCCTACTTGTAATCTCTCTCTCTGTGTCAAATGAATAAATAAAATCTTTAAAAAAAAAAAATAATAAATTTTTGGTACCTCTATGAAAGCACCTTTCAGGATCTCTATTGTGTTTTATAATGAATTCCATACTGGTCTAGCAGCGTCAGCTCTGTTGTTCTTGTCTCTCAATTTCTTCTAGAATTTTGTACATTGTGGGTGTTCAACACATTTTGTTGAATTAAACAGAACCAGTGAATTCGTCAAGCAGTGATTTGGAAACATGTACAAAGGAAAGTCAACTCCACATGCCAAAGGAAAAGCCCAAGCCACTGGAAAACTTTCCCCCAAAGGAGTGAAAACAAAGACATGAGCAAACACTTCATTTGAACCATGAATTCATCAGATCCACTTAGGGGCTGCCGTCCGTTCTCCTGGGAGAACAAATCGCTGGTCGCCCATTGTAGGGATGGCATCCCTTCTCTCTGGGGAGTGGGGAGCCAGAAGCACAGAAAGAAAGCTTCAAGGACAGGTTTTCTAGAAGGCAATGGCTCCCTGAGGTACAATTCTTAATTCACATCAAAAATAAAATTAATATGGTGCCTGGGTGGCTCAGATGGTTAAACATCTGCCTTAAGCTCAGGTCATGATTCCAGAGTCCTGGGATGGAGTCTCACATCGGGCTCCCTGCTCAGTCAGGAATCTGCTTCTCCCTCTCTCTCTGCCCCTCCCCGTACTTGTGCTCTCTCCCGCTCTGTTAAATAAAAAAAATCTTTAAAAAATAATAAAATAGGGCGCCTGGGTGGCTCGGTTGGTTAAGCGACTGCCTTTGGCTCAGGTCCTGATCCCGGAGTCCCAGGATCAAGTCCTGCATCAGGTTCCCAGCTCCATGGGGAGTCTGCTTCTCCCTCTGACTTTCTCCCATCTCATCCTCTCACTCTCTCTCTCTCAAAAAATGAAATCTTAAAAAAAAATAAATAAAAAGTAATAAATAATAAAATAAAATAGGTGAGATTTACAATTGGAGGAGTTTTAATAGACCTCTGAAAAATAAACTCCAACACGCATGGTATACAGCGTCCTCAGCCTGGGCAACAGGCCTGCTCACCTCATCTCCCCTGCCCTCAGGGCCCTCAGCTTGTATGAAGGAGGGCTGGACTGGGTGACTTCTGAGTCTTTCAGCTTAAAACTCTATGATTCTATGAATGTCTTACTAACCACAAGGAAACTGGCTACAACAGCAACTGTTGGTTGACACACACAGAGAGAGAGAGAGAGAGAGAGAGAGAGAGGATGCTCCAGGCTCGAACTCCTGATGTGTCCCTGGTGCGACATCATGGCTGAGCTCCAGAAGCTGGTCCCGTGAGGTTCTTGCAAATCTGCAATCATCTTGTGCCTCTGGGGACATGCCCTTGTAGGGCAAGCCTTCAGCCTTAACAAGTCGCTTGCAAGCACATTGGCCTTTTCATCCAGGATAGCGAGGCCAATGATGAATGTGATTTGGAGGCCTGGCTTAAGATCTTGTCTAACTGCTATCTGTCCGACTGACTACATGTCATACTGAGACAGCCCAATTTTTATTTTGCCACAGGAGTACAGGAAGTGTCCAAATTCTGGGACATGCTCTGTCAACTACCCACACAAGCAGGCATCAAGCCCTGTTCCATAGGTACATTATTTGAAACAAAGATCTACGAAACAGCCAAACCTAGAGGAAGAGTTAAATAGCTCATGGAACACTACACACTTACAAAGAAGGAGGTGGATTTATTCGTCCTGACATTGAAATGTTCAATGTCATTATTATGTTACTGAATGACGAAAGACAAGTGCAGAAGAATATATTAAGTGTGATGCCATTTGTTTGCTATTTACATGTAGGCCTACATAAATACGTACCCATGTCTAAGTTTATATGAGCATACAGGAGTAACTGGGAAAATGACAAATAAATTAATAGTTGGTACCCTAGGGAATAGGTAAGAGGTGGGTTTCACTTTTTCCTTTGTGTTTGAGTGGTCTGAACTTTTGCCAAGGAGTGCAACTTTTTTAGGTAGCTTATAGTAACAACACCACCAGTATTTTTTTTAAATCAACTATGGAGCCTAAAAATACACATTTTACTTAGCCAAAATTAGCACCCTTTGTTCAAGTCCCTCTATGCAAGATCCCAATATCTGAGGTTATTTAAAGCTGGGAAGATACACCTCAGAGCAGATCTTATGTTTCTGGGTCTTTTTGGCCGGGTGGGGGATGGGTGGGGTGGGGTGGGGTGAAAGGTACTGACACATTTTTTAAATAACACAAGGAATGCCAAGCACTCTTTTTAACAAGGTTCCCTGGTCCTCAAAGGCAAAGAAGGCGATGAAAACACCTACACTCCTTTTAAATTAAATGTGAATTCAGATTTTAACTGACTGTATTTCCTAGGGCAAAACTCCATAGAAATGGATCATTAAGGGGGAGCTCTAGATGAAATAGTAAGGTAGCCACCACCTTCCTAATATACTTGTCCCAATCCCAGCAAGCTCTGTCTCTGCTTGACATCTGAAAATGTCATCAACCCTCATTTCTTTCTTTTTAAGATTTTATTTATTTATTTGACAGAGAGATTACAAGTAGGCAGAGAGGCAGGCAGAGAGAGAGGGTGAAGCAGGCTCCCCACTGAGCAGGGAGCCCAATGCGGGGCTAGATCCCAGGACCCTGAGATCATGACCTGAGCTGAAGGCGGAGGCTTTATTTAACCCACTGAGCCACCCAGGCACCCCCAACCCTCGTTTCTTAAGAGTTAGTTCCACCAAGCCAAACGGTTTTGTGTGGGTTCCACTTTTCCAGATCAGCTATGAGCATCACACACATTTTTACAGTGTTCCAAAGTGCAGGAAATGTTAGGAAGCAGTGTGGGAAGTATGAAAACCCTTTAGCTTCAGCTAAAGGGAGAACCAGTCTAAATATAAAATACAGGTGCACACCAAATAAACCAAAGTGCATTTGCTACTTACAAAAAGCCTCATAAGGTGCCCACTGAATCCCCATGTTCCATGATTCCTTTGCTACCCACCATGTGACCTGCAAAACCTCAGCATCTGCTCCACCTACCACAGACCTTCGTAGAAATGCAGAATCTCGGGCCCCACCCCAGACCTACCACAGTCCATTGCACACAAGCATTGCCGTTCCTGAGGGCCCTGGGCATGCAGGCTTCCTCCCGACTTGCCTTGGGCTTCCTGTGCTCCTATCGAGAACTTTAGGGTCAAGGAGATACTAAATCACAAACCTGACTTGGGACCCCAATTCCAGAGGGAATGAAAGAGATCAAAGGAGAGAAAGAAAAAAGAAGAGCACCCCTGAAGGCACTTTCCTGTGTGAGGCTAAGTTGGGTATGGTGGGACTGGGCGGGGGCTCAGCCTGGCCAGCCTGTTTCATCAGGATGCGGCTGAGAGCCGGTGCAAACACAGCCAGCTCAGCCCAGGAGAAAGGGCTGCAGGATTGACGCAGGCATGAACTGTGAGCCAGGTCCCCCTGTGGGGGCACTCCCAAGCTCAAGGGAGGAGGAACCAGGGTTTGGGTGCAGTTGGACAAGCTTTGTGAGAGAGGGGCTACCAGGGAAAGAGAAAGAGAGAGACAGATTCCCATCTGCCAGACAGGAAGGCAGGTTGACAGCAGCCAGGGGACCACACACCAGACTGCCAGCCAGCTCCCCAACAGGACAGACAGACAGGACGTGGCCCAGTGGCCTGGAGGCCTGACTCACAGGTGCGCAATGCCCGCCTTGCGCACGGCCGTGGAAATGGCTTTGACAGCTGTGCAGAGCGAGTTGAGCAGCTGGGTCATCTCGCCCGTGCCGCGGGCCTTCCTGCCCTCCTCCATGACGAAGCGGGTCAGGGTGACGATATCCGTGTCGAAGGCCGCCTGGTCCGTCATGCTGAGGCCGGGCTGCGGGGCGCTGGGCGGCAGGTGCGGGACACAGGTGCTGGCGGCGGGACGCGGCGAGAGACCGCGCCGAATCCCCGCACCGCTCTAACCGGCCAAGGCCAAGTCCCCCCGGGCCTTCCCGGGGAAGCTTATATGCGCGGGTCGCCGCCCCCCGCCCCCGGGAACACCTCGGCTCCCGGGCCTCCTCCCCGCTCCGAGTGCGGCTCCGCCCACGCCCATCCCGGGGTGACGTCCCGATCCCGCCGAAGGCTCTGCCCGGGTCGCCGCCCCACGCGCCACTCGCCGCCTCCTGTCCCTCCGCTGTCGCCCCCCCACGCCTAGGCGCCGGCTGCCCACGGCCCCCGGCAAGCGGAGCGGTGCTCAGGGCCACCCGCAGGGCTTCCTTCGGTGCCCCCCCCGGACGCCGCCCCCGAGGGCCGGCCCCGAGCCCTCCCCACGAGGTGTAAGACGGAAGTTCGGCAGG
>LNAC01000370.1:1346469-1690260 GCA_002007465.1 Ailurus styani | reverse complement strand
CTGCTCCCGCCTGCCGCTGCTCCCCGCCCCCCGCCCTCCGCCTGCCACCTGCCTCTTCTCACCAGCCTCCGGAGAAGTGGCTTCTCTGTCCCTCACTGGTCTGATGGCCCATGGCTGGAGCCTGTATTCAGGCCTCCTCTTTTCAGGATTCCTAGAAAACGAAAACTCTGCTGGAGACCAGTTTTCCGAATCTGTGTTTGGCAGGAAAAAAACAGTCGTAGAGACAGGGAAGTTACCCCAGAACGCTCACCGAGACCAGAGACTCCGTAGACCACATCCTGATCTCTTTGTAGCCACCACACTGTTGTCTTAAGCTGGTTCATGCAATGATTCGTGGAACAACATTTACTGAAGACCTACTATGTGTCAGGCACCGTCCTGTGCTGCACTAGAGACAGAGCCTGAATAAAACAGACAAAACTCCTGCCTTTGGGGCGCTTGGGTGGCTCAGTCGTTAAGCGTCTGCCTTCGGCTCAGGTGGTGATCCCAGGGTTCTGGGATCCAGCCCTGCATTGTGCTCCTTGCTCAGCGGGAAGCCTGCTTCTCCCTCTCCCAGTACCCCAGCTTGTGTTCCCTCTCTCGCTGTCTCTCTCTGTCAAGTAAATAAAATCTAAAAACAAACAAACAAAACCCTCCTGCCTTTCTGACCTTACATTTATCAGAGACAATAAAAAAATAAACCAACCATAGATTTGTATGTTAGATAAGCTGTAAGAGCTGTAGAGGAAAATGAAATAGGAAATGGGGACAGGGAATGTTGGGGCAAGGGATTAAAAACTCGAGTAGTGAAGGTAACCCTCACTGAGGAAAAAAAAGGCTCAGAAGCGAAGTATTTCCTCAAATGTAACATCCGAAATGTACTGACGGCTGCTGTGGCCTAGAAACCAGTAACAGGAGTTCCATTCAAGAGTTTGCCCTTTTATGTGTCAGACCTTTGATGTCTGAGGATCTCAGATGAGCTGGGACCCTAGAAGCCACCTCCTCCAATCCAGTCTCCAAGCCAGGCCCAGAGGTGAAGGGCTTCAGAACCGTGCCCAGCCCGCGGAAAGTACACGCCATGTCTGCCTGTCCTTCGTTAGATGCACTGTGAACAGAAGAAAGACACTTCCCTTGCCGTCTCAAGGGGGCTGAAGGGACATGGGAATGTCGGCCTCAGCCTATATTTATCTATTGTGCAATAGGTTGACTGTGTCTGGCTCTTTTCTGGGCCAAGATGCATAAACCCTTCACCTCCATGGCAGCCAGACTGGGCGCCTCTGGCTGTGGCAGGCTTTCCCCTTCCTGTCTTCCCCTGCCCCGCCCCCCCCGCCCCCCCAGAGAGCTGCTGCAACAGGGGTGACCCGGGGACAAAGCACCAGCTGGTTGCCGAGAAAAGGATTGTCATGGGATGGTCCTTCCTTAGGTGAATCCCCAGCTCTCATGGCCTCGTGCAATTAATGGAGGTGGGACAACCTCCCAGTCATCTCTGGGGCAACAGAAATTGAAGAGCCAAACTGCAGAGCTGACATCTACTTAACACTTGCTAGATGCCCAGCACTCACTGAGGTCTTTCCCAGTCGAATCACCCCAGCGCCCCTGTGGGGTGGCTTTAGCTCATATGCCTTGCAGATGAGACAACTGAGGCTTCTCAAGGTCAAGGGATCTGTTGAAGGCCTGTGGCCAGCTGGGAGGTGGCAGCGCCAAGACTCACATTCTGATCTATCTGTCTGTAAATCCCACATTCCCAGTGGCCTGTGGGTTCCCTGCTAAGTGACGTTCACCTCCGTGGTGAGGCTTTGAGCCAGCCAACCACAGCTGCAACAATCTGTTATATAAATTGCCCACCTAGCAGCTCTCGAGCTATTCTGAGGCCCATGCTCTTACATTCTTTTACTCAACTAATAGTTACTGAGCGCCTGCTTTGTCCCAAAACCATACCGCATGGCAGGGTTACAGTAGTGAACAGGTCAGACACGTCTCTTCCCATGGGGGCTTGCATTCTTTGTGTGAGATAGTTGGGAAACAGAATCACATAATAAGAAAAGATAACAAAACCTTTTTGAGGAGCAAAGAGAGCTACGAAGGGCATAAAACAGAGCACTGAGGTAGGAACTAGTCAAGGGAATATTTCTTAGGAAATGACCTTTCCTTCAAGACTGAAGAAAAAGAGGAACCGGGTGAGCAAAGAACTCATAGAAGAATAGGCAAAGAGAGCAGCAGGTGCAAGGCCCGGAGGTAGCAATGGGCTGGTGTATTCAAGGAATAGCAAGAAGAAGTCCAGTGCAGCTAGAAGGGTGGGTGAGGGGAAGATACATAAAAGATAAGGTGAGAAAGTGAAGCAAGAACCAGATCATGAAAGATCTCCAGATCGTTAACAAGACACTTGTGTTCCATAAATAGAAGCCACTGGAGTGTTTTAGGCTGGAGTGATATGATCTAAATGCATGGAAATGAACTGCAGGGGATCAAGGGGGAAACTCAGCTGGAGCTTGATCTGGCCTCCACTTGATTGCCTTCATCAAAAGATGAGGAATGCTGTCATAATCCTCGTAAATCTTTCCGTCTCCACTAAATAGTTTCACTTCCTTCAACTGTTCCTCGGAGGGCATATCCTGCTTTGGGCCCATTGACTTCTTGGATCTCCTTCCCACGCCATGTTCTATTTCTATGATTCCTCCTCTACTCCATCTGCCCCACCCCATATGCCCCAATGGTCTGTTCTCTTGTATAAGAAATTAACCCTGTTTTCTTACCCCTGCTGATAGCATTAGCAACAGGCTGGTTATTACAGCGGCAGGATGGGGCAGAGGGGGGAAGCTGAGCCAAGGTGCAGTTGTAGTAAAGAGGGTAGCAATCAGACCCCCATGTCAACCTGTCCTTAGCTATAGCCTGCCCTGGAAAGGGGCATGGCACAGGATAGGTTGCTCTCTTCTGCCAGGACAATCATCCCAGGAGCTGGAGAACAAAGCTTATGTCTTGAGTGAAGAACTAAGTGGCCTATCCCAACATCCACTATAATAAGCAAAGAGGGGTGGAACTGGGGAGAGAGGCAGGGTCTGTCCCTGCATCTCTTGGCTTTCCTCTCCTCTGTGCATCATCACTTCCAGACATCCCTCCCCTCGCAGGAGCATGTATGACCACAGGCATTTGCAGACCTATGTTCCACCAGCTCAGCCCATCCCCTGATCCCAGCAAAAACCCAGGGTTGAACTCTTATTGACTCAGATTGATGACCTTTCCTCCGCCAGTGATTGTTGTTATAGTGATAACAGTGTATCTGCTCTAATGTAGAGAAGGCGTTACAAATGTTAGGACTTAGCTGTTACTCAGATCCAATGAAGTCATGAGTAAAAGCATAGTGCCTAGAAATTGGTAGATGCTCAATCTACAGGGTTGCTGGGGCTGCTGTTAAGAATTAGATAGGCATTGAGGGTTGGTAGACGAGATGGAACATTCTGGGGCCAGGGGAACATGAAATAGCATGAGAAAGACAAAGATGAGTTGAGGGACAGTGCACAAACCAGGTTGACAACCTGGAGAGTTTCAATGACAGACCAAGAGCTGGCAAGCCTGGAAAGTAGGTTGACAGAGACTACAGAGGCTTTTTTTTTTTTTTTTAAGATTTTATTTATTCATTTGACACAGAGAGAGAGATTACATGTAGGCACAGAGGCAGGCAGAGAGAGGAGAGAGGAGGAAGCAGGCTCCCTGCCGAGCAGAGAACCCGATGTGGGCCTCGATCCCAGGACCCTGGGATCATGACCTGAGCCGAAGGCAGCGGCTTTAACCCTCTGAGCCACCCAGGCGCCCGACTACAGAGGCTTTGAACAAGAGAATAAGGAGTCTGCAGATTGTCCTGTGGGCCATTGCCACTCTGCTCTGCAAAGTCACCTGTCCACGAAAAATACAGAAACTGAGAAAAAAAAAAGTTATAGCAATTGGACAGAACAAATGCATGCCTGTTGGATCTAATAATAAATATTTGGGACCTGTATTTTTCATCTTTTCTATTCCATTTTTCTAGAAACTAATTTTTATGGGATTTTTATAAAAACAAGGGCCCATGATGGATTGCAAAAAGAATTTTTTTTAATTAGTCCTTCCCCCAGAGAGTTTGAGAAGCACCCCTGAGGCCCACAGAGGGCCATCAGAGTGTTAGGACGATTGACATGTTCGGGATACTACTTTTCCTAGATTGAAGTGGAGAGAAAATGGAGCGCCCGTGACTGTCGGGGTGAGCGTCTCTACAGGCCAGGGGCAGCGGAGATGTTGGCAAGGAAGGAATCAGGGCAGGGACTCCACAGGGCATCCATGTGCAAGGAGAACTATGATGCAGCTGTGAACGGATCTACCAAGAGGCCCCCACGCGGGCGCCTGGGTGGCTCAGCGGTTTAAAGCCTCTGCCTTCGGCTCAGGTCATGATCTCAGGGTCCTGGGATCGAGGCCCACATCGGGCTCTCTGCTCGGCAGGGAGCCTGCTTCCTCCTCTCTCTCTGCCTGCCTCTCTGCCTACTTGTGATCTCTCTCTCTCTGTGTCAAATAAATAAATAAAATCTTAAAAAAAAAAAAAAAAGAGGCCCCCACGCTTCAGGCACCACATGGAATCAATCTGGGACTCCAAGCACGGTATTCGGGCAAGACGACATTGCCACCTGTCTGATCACCCAGACCCACCATCCCGGTGTAGCCTTGGCCCTGCTGCATTCTGGGGCCTCACACCCAATCAGGTCACCTTGGTTTGGCTTCTGAAACATCTCTCCCATCCCCCCACGTCTTGCCAGCCCCCTTTCTCTCATGTCCCATCTCTGCCCTCAATGCCTTATCTCCCCTGAAGGCACTCCCTCACCCCAGAACCTCTCCTGGCTCCCCATGGTCTGGGAAAAACACACCTAGCTCTTGAGCGGGTCATTTAAGACCACCGCCGAATGTCACCAAACCCCACCTTTCCACCGAAATTCCTTCTTCCCCCTCTCCCAATGTCCCAGCTGCTCCCCAACAGCCCCTTGCACTTTTGCCTTTCCTCCCACATCGTGCTCTGCGGCAATGAATTAGTATGGACTACGCTGAACAAACTCTCCAAAGCCACTCCCTGAACCAAAGGATGCATAGGGAAATGTGACCCTCCCACGTCACCTGGGTGCCCACCCGAGACCTGGCTGCCCTGTGATGCCTTCTCATTTTAGGAAATCAGAGGAAAAGTCAGAAAGCAGGCATAAGGAAGTGACCTTGGTTGGGTTTCTTGCTGGTGTCTTGCGGTTGAACTTAATCCCTTCTTGAAAAGAAAAGGATCAGGGCGAGGCCCCTTCTTCACCTGGGTTTGGATGACATAAGACCCTGGATGTGTAAGGGGAATTACGATGACTTGGGTACATAGGTACTGACCCACTCAGTAGGCGCCCACAACCTACTGGGGTGTTTAACCCCATTTGTAGCAGAAGTTTAGACAGGTTTACTCGGGTCTCCAAAGCCATAGAGTAGTCAGTAGCAGAGTGGGAATTTGAACCCAAGCACTAGGCAGGTTTCTTCCTAATCGTCAGATAAGACCAAGAAAGGAAAGACCCAGAAGCCAGGACAGCTCTGCGGGAAACCAGCCCACCTAAGGAATGTCACTTAATCTCTTTTAGCAGAGTGGGGATTTGAACCCAGCCACTGAACGCATTATTTCTTTATCATCAGATAAGGCCGAGAAAGTGAACACCCAGATCCTGGACAAGCTCCTCTAGAAACTGGCTCACCTTCGGAAGGTTACTTAATCTCTTTGAAAAATGAGGTAGAACTAGATGTTTTTGCAAGATTCCTCCCTTCTCTTACATTCTTTGACCCTGAGTAGTAATAACAGCTGATATTTGTTGAGTGCTTGTCACACGCGCTAGCATCATGCTAAGTGTGCTTTTAAACCAATTATCTCATTTGATCCCACGTGCCCTTATGAATAAGTGCCGCTGTGATTGCCCTTTGACAAAGGAGGAGATTGTGGCTCGGAGAAGTTAAGTAGCTCTCCCAAGGTCACACTTTGTAAGCAGGGGAACAAGGGTCTACCTCAGACGAGCTGACTCCAGAGTCCACGCTTGGCCTGTCTGGCTTCCAGAATCACCAAATCCCGGTCTTCTTTGAGGCCTGGCTTTCTCCAGCCTTCTGGGCCACCAGATGCTTCCTCGCTGAAACAGTCCACCCACCTCCCCAAGCTCACTAGCCCTTGGGAATCTGGCCACCAGAAAGGTCTCTGAAGGCCCAGCCCATCTACGCCGGACCAGCTGGCCTCCCCCAAGGCCGTCCTGCTGCCCGGACCTCCTCCCTCATCTCCTCATCTCCCTGCTTTTTACTTTCCCAGTTACTTTTCTGCCCTCCACCCTGGGCTATAGGCTCCAAGGAGGCCAGGAACTGCCCTTGCTTCCCCAGGGCCTAGAACAATGCACTGCACCCTAAAAGGAAAATGTGGTCACTCAGAGCAGCACTCGCTGAGGAGACACCAAACGTGAATGCTGCGTCACCTCAACTGGTTCTAATCGGCAGAAGCAACACTGGTTGCTAGGCCCAACCCGGAAGTCACTGAAGACTCTTGTGACTGACTGCTTCTAAACTGTCCTCTGCAGGGTGCCTGTTGTCAGTCAGTCCTTAATTAGCATAGCCACTGCGAAACCTGTTTTTCCTAATTCTTAAAAACACAAACCCTGAGTTTCCTTCTCCCAGAAAAGATGTCAATGAATTTCTTCACTGGTGCGTTCCCTCGCCCAGTGAGTAAAAAAATGCAGCATTATTATTATTATCATTATATTTATGAATGGCTCTGATACTCCGCCTTATTCTTTGACAGCACATAGTGGGTTCAGCGAAGTTTCGTTGAGCATCACAAATACAAACAACTGTTGCATCGGGTGAGGGAGGGTATGTCCCTGGCTGCCTGAGAAACCAGGAGGAAGGCAAAATCACTTCTCGCCCAGATAACAAGGGGAACGTTCACAGCAAGTGAGCTCGGTTTTGGTAGCCATCGGTTACTTTTTCCTAATGCAGTGCCTCCCTTGTTCCATTCTCCCATTTCCAGCTCGGATCCCACGAGGCACCAGTTCAATGTCATTCTTTTTTTTTTTTTTTTTTTTAATTTTTTTTAAAGATTTTATTTATTTATTTGACAGAGAGAGAGAGAGATCACAAGGAGGCAGAGAGGCAGGCAGAGAGAGAGGAGGAAGCAGGCTCCCTGCCGAGCAGAGAGCCCGATGTGGGCCTCGATCCCAGGACCCTGAGATCATGACCTGAGCCGAAGGCAGAGGCTTTAAACCGCTGAGCCACCCAGGCGCCCTCAATGTCATTCTTGGCAAGTGTCTCAACGCCTTGCCCTCCTGTCTTCCATCACCTCCCCCTAAACGTACCCAACCATCTGCTCTCACCCTTGGACACTGTCAGAGAAAGTCGCACCAATTAGATACATGGGACTCTCCACAAATTCATAAAGCCATGCTTTGTTCTCAACACTGTTGGACGTTTCTCCGCTCAATTCATTCCCCTATTCTAAAACTTGCAGCCACTCCCCTCCTCTTTCACTGATTAACTAAAAGCCTCACTAGGAACTCTTCAACTTCTCCTACCTCAGCTAGAAATCTAACTACATCAGCCCCGGCCAATTCTCCTTCCCTTCTGCTAAAGCCAATCCCGCATCTGAGCTTTGGAAACCATCCACTTGCCTTCTCAGCAAAATGCCCTACCTCCCCCGTGTCCTTGTTCATTCAGCTAACCTGCTCTCGAATGGATCCATCCCATTATCAGTTAAATATGTTCAAATCCTTCAACCAAATCCTTCTCTCGTTCTTGCTCGTTTGTTCTTGCACTCTGTTGCTTCTCTCTCACTCTTTTTTAAAAGATTTTATTTACTTAACACACAGAGAGAGATGACAAGTAGGCAGAGAGGCAGGCAGAGGGAGAGAGGAGGAAGCAGGCTCCCCGCTGAGCAGAGAGCCTGATTCGGGACTAGATCCCAGGACCCTGAGATCATGACCTGAGCCAAAGGCAGAGGCTTTAATCCACTGAGCCACCCAGGCGCCCATGCTTCCCTCTCTTTGTTTTAGTAATCTCTACACTCAATATGGAGCTCAAACTCAGAAACCCAAGACCAAGAGTCACATGCTCTACTGACTGAGCTGGTCAGGAGTCCCTCAAAATCCTTCTCTTAACCCTCTTACTCCTCTCCAGCTACAGCCTCACAGTCAAACCTCTTGAGAAGATGGAGAAAGGGTCATTGAGTATAAAAACTCCCTTCTGGGGCGCCTGGGTGGCTCAGTGGGTTAAATGGGTTAAAAACTCCCTTCATTTCATCACCCTACTGGAGCTTAGCTTTCACTTCCATTTTCCCTTTGAAAGAACCCTTGCCAGGGTCACGCATGACTTCCATGTTGCTAAACTTAACAGATAATTCTCAGTTCTCCTCTTGACTTCTTAGGAACACATATTTGACTGCTCCCTCTTTCTTGCAACACTCTGGGTTTCTTTGTCACACTCTCTCTTGCTATGCCTGTTACCTCTTGAGTTCTTCATGGACCCTCTCAGTGGGTAGTCTCCCAAGACCAGCTCGTGATTTTAATTAACATCTGTTTTCTAATGGCTTCTAAGTCCAATCTCTATCTTAGATCTCCCCTTAGAGTTCCAGACCCACATATCAAATTTCTTCGTTTTTGTTAAGCCTATTTCTTAGAGCAGTTTTAGGATCATAACAAAATTGACAGGAAGGTATAGAAATTTGCCTTATATCCCATGCCCCACAGTTGCCTAGTCTACCCCGTTATCTGTATCACTCACCATTTGTTACCAAGGATGAATCTACATAATCACTCAAAGCCCTTAGTTTACATTAGGTTTCACTTTTGGTGTTGTACATTGCATGAGTTTGGACAAACATTTAATGACATATATCCATCATTACAGTATCACAGAGTATTCTCACAGCCCTAAAAATCCTCTGCCTGTTCATCCCTCTCCTCAACCCCTTCCCTGACAACAACTGGTCTTTTTTAGTGTCTCCATAGTTTTGCCTTTTCCAGAATGTCATGTAATTGGAGTCTACAGTATGTAGCCATTTCAGATTGCCTTCTTTACTTAGTAATATTCATCCAAGTTTCCTCCATGTCTTTTCATAACTTCATAGCTCTTTTCTTTTCAGTGCTGAATAATATTGCATTGTCTGGAAATAGCACGGTTTATTTATCCATTCACCTAGAGAAGGACATCTTTTTTTTTTTAAAGATTTTATTTTATTCATTTGACACAGAGAGAGAGATTACAAGTAGGCAGAGAGGCAGGCAGAGAGAGAGGAGAGAGGAGGAAGCAGGCTCCCCGCTGAGCAGGGAGCCCGATGTGGGGCTCGATCCCAGGACCCTGGGATCATGACCTGAGCCGAAGGCAGTGGCTTTAACCCACTGAGCCACCCAGGCACCCTACAGAAGGACATCTTGATTGCTTTTGCGTTTTGACAATTGTAAATAGAGCTGCTATAAAGTCCTTGTGCTGATTCTTGGGTGGGTGTAAGTTTTCAACTCCTTTGAGTAAACACCAACGAACCTAACTGCTAAATTAAATGGTAAGAGTACAGACAGTTTTGTGACAAATCACTAAACTGCCCTCCAGAGTGGCTGTACCATTTTGCATTCCCACTAGCTATGTGTGAGAGTCTATGATTTCACATCTTGCCAGCATTTGGTGTTGTCAGCTACGATTGCTTCTTGACTTCCCTACCTAGATGCCTCAAAAGGCATACCAAACTCAAGACTCATGGTCTCCCCACCTCCTCCACACCAAACCAAATCTTCGGCCAATAGTCGATCTTTTGGGTGATGACATCACCAACCAGACAGAAACCTAGGATTCTTCTTTGATACCCTCCTCCCTCATTTTCTATATTCACCCCACACTCAACTTTCTTAGTCATTTTATCTTTGTAATGCCTTCTGGATTGGTCCAGTTCTTTCCAGCTCCTCTGGTGCCAGTCCAGCTCAAGTCACCATCTTTCACCCAGACTATGGCAAAAGGTTCCAAACTCTCCTACCTACCTTATTCCCTGTGTTGCAGCCAAAGTAATGTTTCCAAAACCCTGAAATGATCATGGAACCCCTATGTTGAAAATATTTCAGTGGCTTTGCTTCTTTGTCTGTTTTAAATAAAGACCTGGCCTACAGAGCCCAAGCCATCTGCTCCCCCCCACTCTCAAGTGTTGTTATCCATATTCCATCACTAGCCCCTTCTTCCCTCTTTCCAGGTCAGACAAATTGTGCCCCTCCTTCCACAGGACCTTCACACATGGGGTTGCTTCTGAGTAGGATACCCTTCTTCCCCTGTTCTTTGCCTGGCTCAATCCTACTCACCCTTTTACATCAATCAATATCACGTCCTCAGCGAAGTGTTCTCTGACCTGGTCCAGACCAGGTTTTAGACATTAAAGAAACAAGTATTCTTCCTTCAGAACCTTCCCACCAGTTTGTAAAACATACACAGTGATGTACTTATATGATTGATGCCTCTCTCCTCCCAGTAGCCTGTCCTTCTTGCTGAGAACAAGGATATATCTATTTTACTCATTGTTTGGTCCCCAAGTATTATTAATATAGGGCCGGAAAGACTGTAAACCCTTAATAAATACTTGTCAAATTATAATTGAACGTGAGGGGAAGCTGATGGTTGTGAGTTGTCTGAAGAAATGGACTGTGATGAGTTCACTAATGCACCTTTGTAACCTGGTAAATGGTTAGCTCTGTGCCTTGCACCTAGTGGGAGCTGAATAAATATTGGTAGGACTGAATTGAATTGAATTGAATTGAATTGATGTGCCATACCATCAATCAGAGTGCCATACCAGCTCCACTCTGAAATATGTCTTGAGCTATCATTTACTGAGCCGAAAACCATGTGCTCATTATTCTGCTGAGTGCTTTTCATGTGTTATCCCATTTAATCCTGAAGATGTCATGAGATGGATATTATTTTTTTGATTTTCATAAATGAAGGAGCTGCATCGGTTAAGATCTTTATGGGAAACAGATGGCACACTCAAGTCAGGATGATTTCAGAAGAATTGCATGAAGGGACTCTTGACAAGGCTTTGTGGAGGGGGAAAGTAAGACACAGGAGAGGATGTAATACTCCATAGCAAGTAAGGGCTGGGAGGGCTTCATTACTATTTCTAGGCCTGAAGTTTACGAGAACCCATACACATAGAGGGCAGGGAGGAAGGGGTTGCTACTCAGGAGCTGAGAACTTGGGTGGAGGGATGTGACCAGCCATTGGTGGCCCTAAAAGAACATGAATAAAATGCCCCGAACTCATTTTTCTCCCTCTTTCTGCAGCACTGTACTGGCTGAACTCAACAGGGAGCCAGAGAGCAAGGGAATCCTTGATGCCATCCTAGAGTTCAGCTTCCCAAGGCTTACAGCAGCTGGGGAAGGATGGAGAATAGAGCTGGAGATGCAAACTAGAAACACCCAGCTCAAGTCCCAAGAGCATAGCCCACAGAGACAGAGCTCTCTGTCCCAAGGTCCAGGCTGTCCACCTCTAAAACCCTCAGAAAACAGACTCGCTGTGCACAAAAATACCTTCTTGGAACAGAGATCTGAGAAGTTAGAGTTCTTCTCCCAACCAAGTACCGATGAGTAGATATTCCAAGACTGAGTCATTGGCTGGGACAGCATGGGCAGTGGCCCAGGGGATATTGGAAATACAGAGAGGACATACCATGGTGGTCACCAACCCAGCATCTTCCCACTATCCATGGCCAGGAAGTTCCAGAGGAAGGGAGAGTTTGCCCTGAACTTATTCATCAACAGGGTGGAAAGAATATAAAATTCAGCCACCTTTATGACCCATACTTTGCATCTAATCATATACTTTAAAACAGATCAGCTGAGAACAGGCTAACTCAACTAACATCCATTTCATTCTGATTTATATCTGGTGGTTATGTGTGGTAATGACACATCCCTTGTCCTTAGACTTCCTTGGTGGCTCAATCTCCAAAATGAGGATCGAGAACATGGAGACATCCACACTTGCATAATTTTAATGACCATCTGCAAACGAAGTACAGTGAGCTGCTATTATCTATTTCCAACATCTTCCCCTTTCTATCTTCAACTGAAGCTTTTTAGACTAATAGACTTCTACCAACTGAAGGAGAAATCCAAAAGTCATTAACCAAGAAGCACAAATTCTAGCAAACTCGACTCAGCAGTGACAGTTGTTCCTCCTACTTCCTTAATAATTAAATCCAGTTCCTGCTGGCCAAACATTTTTGTTGTTGCTGTTGTTATGGTGCCGAAGGCTGCTTGAATTTTTCTATTTCTTTGTCCAGTTTGTATAAATTTGTCATCAATAAATTTTTGTTCTCTGTAAAGCCCCTATTCCCACCATACATAGCAAGTTATTGGATGCATTTTTTACATGGAAATACTGAAAAAAACATATTTTAGAACAATATGAAAATGTCAAAATTGGTCATAGCTTTTATAATACTCTGTAGACAACTCAAGCTCGAGCCTTTTTTTTTTTTTTTTTTAGAGAGAGGCATGGAGCCCAACACGGGTCTCAATCTTACAACCCTGAGCCAAAATTTAAGAGTTGGACACTTAACTGACTGAGCCACCGAGACGCCCTTCAAGCTTATTTAAGTTTGGCCAAATATTGACATCAAGAACAAAATGGAAGGACAATAGCGCTAAAGAGGACTGTAGGGAGTCGAATTGTGGCCGCTGTCAAAACATATGTCCACCCAGAACCTCTGAATATGGCCTTCTTTGGAAAAAGGTTATCTGCAGATGTAATTAAGGATGCTGAGATGAGGGTGCCTGGGTGGCTCAGTGGGTTAAACCCTCTGCCTTCGGCTCAGGTCATGATCTCAGGGTCCTGGGATCGAGCCCCACATCTGGCTCCCTGCTCAGCAGGGAGCTTGCTTCCTCCTCTCTCTGTCTGCCTCTCTGCCTGCCTCTCTGACTACTTGTGATCTCTCTCTGTCAAATAAACAAAATCTTTAAAAAAAAAAAAAAGAAAAAGAAAATCTTAAAAAAAAAAGGATGCTGAGATGAGATCACTCAAGATTACCCAGGTGGACCCTAAATCCGAGGACAAGTGCCCTTATAGGGGAAAGGCAGAGAGAGATGTGAGATACACAGAGGGGAAGGTGATAGGAAGAAAGAGACAAAAGCTGGAATGATGCAACCACCAAACCAAGGACCACTCGGAGCGACCAGGAGCTGAACCCTTCAAGGAAGGATTCTTCCCTAGAGCCATCAAAGCAAGCGCAACCCTGCTGACATCGTGATTTCAGGTTTGGTCTCCAGAAAAGTGACGGAATGCATGCATTTCTGTTGGTTTAAGTCATTCTGGTCGTGGTACCTTGTGATGGCAGCCACAGGAAACTAACACAGGGACCATTCAAATCCCCTCATTGAATTCCTTCACTACAGATGAGGGAATAATAGTGCTCGCAAGTATGAAGTGCTTCCCATAGCTGATCATGTTCAATCTTTATAGCAGCTCTGTGAGGTGGCTGTTAAGGGCTCAAGAAAAGAGAACTTAAGCCCAAGGAAGTTCAAGGATTTGTTCAAGAAGTAGCTGAGCAATGGTAGCATTGGTGGATTCTTCTTGCAAAGCTGGTCTTTTCCCACAGAACCTCCCTGTCTGTGGCTCAGAGAGGTCCAGCAACTTGTCCACATCACACAGGGGGAAGAAGCAGTCTAGAACACAGATCGTTGGGGTTTTTTTTGTTTATTTTCCTTCCTATGTCTGCTATAGGAGTCTACCCAGGTACAGCATGCTGAATCATAACGTCAAAACTGTTGAAAAGTAAGCTAAATTGATGCAACAGGATGACCTCAAAGCTCATCACCGGGCACCTGGGTGGCTCAGTGGGTTAAAGCCTCTGCCTTTGACTCAGGTCATGATCTCAGGGTCCTGGGATCAAGGCCCACATCGGGCTCTCTGCTCAGCGGGGAGCCTGCTTCCTCCTCTTCTCTCTGCCTGCCTGTCTGCCTACTTGTGATCTCTCTCTGTCAAAATAAATAAATAAAATCTTTAAAAAAAAAAAAAAAAGCTCATCACCTAGATCCTGGGGCTAAATAAACATTGATGTCTCCAAACACAAGGGTAGTAAGCTGCAGGTTATTTGAATGGGTGATACAGGCTGTTCATTTGTTCATGAAATCTGCTTTAAGATATTCCAAACACTCAGAAAATCAACAAAATCAACACCTCCCCAAGGCCCAGCTGGTTTGGGGACCCTCCCTTCTGGTCCACCTTGTAAAATGCTTTATTTACATGCCACTATGTCACCGCTTCAAAGTCCCAGTGGTTCCAACTGTAAGGAGTGAACAATCCAGTTGAGCAAGTAATCAAAGAACAATAACAATTGTTCTTACCATAAAGCCCCCCAGTTTACAATTACTTAGCAGTTTAAATTCACTTCATTTAGAAAATTTTGCCTCTGAGGCAGACTGAGGCTCTCATTCAGAGGCCAATTAGATTAAATTAGGAGTGACACATTAGCTGGGGAGACTTAATTCATTTTGGGTTATGTGCAGCTTTAATTATAATCCAGATACAGTCAGAGCCACACTTTGTAACATTTTCTCGCTTCTACGGGTGCTGGAGGTGATTGGACCCCTGGAAGAGATGCTGCTGGTGGTGGGTGGCGAGTCAACTGACCCAAAGCCACTTCATCACCAGATTCGGCTTCAGACTTCCTCTCCCAGCTGCTACTGAAGAGTCACAGGAAGTGACTTTAACAAGATCTTCCTTTTTATTTATTTATTTTTAAGATTTTGTTTATTTATTTGACAGAGATCACAAGTAGGCAGAGGGGCAGGCAGAGAAAGAGGGAAGCAGGCTTCCTGCTGAGCAGAGAGCCGGATGCAGGGCTCAATCCCAGGACCCTGAGATCATGACCCGGGCTGAAGGCAAGAGGCTTAACCCACTGAGCCATCCAGGTGCCCCAGATCTTCCTTTTTAAAAAGTAGCTTTATTACGATATAATGAACAAACTGCCTACATTTAATATACACAATTTGATAAGTTTTGACGTATGTATATACCTGTTTAACTACCCTCATAATCAAATAATCGACATATCAATTGCCGTCCTAAATAAATTTCCCCGTGGCCCTTTATAATCTCTACCACCTGGACCCCACACAAACTCTGCTTTTGCTACCATAATTTGTCAGAATCATACAATATGTACTCTAATTCTTTCACACAGCATAATGATTTTGACATCTGTCTACACTGTTTCTAGTGTCAATAATTAATCCCTTTTTATTGTTCAGCAGCATTTCATTGAATGGATGTACCACAATTTGTCCATCTATTCAGGTGTTGAGAATTGGGGGCTGTTCCTGGTTTGGGGTTGTTACAAATAAAGTTTCTACAAACTTTATGTGCATATATTTTCATTTCTCTTGGGAAAATACCTAGAAATAGAATGGCTAGCTCACATGGTAACCACACGGTTTGCTTTTTCAGAAACCACCAAACTGTTTTCCAAAGCCATTGTACCATTTTACATTCCCATCAGCAGTGTATGAAAGTTCATGCTGATCCATGTTCTTACCAGCACTTGATGCGGTTAATCATTTTAATTTTAGTCATTCTGATAAGTGGGTAGTGGTATCTCATTGTAATTTTAACTGGCATTTCCATTATGACAGTGATATTGAGCATCTTTTCATATGCTTATTTGCCGTTTGTCTTCCTCTGTGAATTGTCTCTTCAAATCTTTTGTCCATTTTTTTCTTCTCCCCATTTAAAAAATTTAGTTGGTTGTGTTCTTACTGAATTTTGAAAGTTCTTCAAATATTACACGTACGAGTTTTTTTTAATCAAATACATGATCTGCAAGTATTTTCTCCCAGACTGTGGTTTGCCCTTTCTCTTAACCATCTCTCTCTTTTTTTTAAGATTTTATTTATTTATTTGAAAGAGGTAGAGAGCACAAGTAGGCAGAGTGGCAGGCAGAGGGAGAGGGAGAAGCAGGCTCTCTGCAGAGCAGGGAGCCCGATGCAGGACTCGATCCCCAGAGCTTGGGATCATGACCTGAGCCAAAGGCAGCCGCTTAACTGACTGAGCCACCCAGGCGCCCTTAACCATCTCTTTTGAAGAGTTAAAGTTTCTAATTTTGATGAAGTTCTGTCAACCAGTTTTTTGTATAGATTACGGTTCGGTGTCATATCTAAGAAAATCTTTGCTTAGTGTAAGCTCACAAAATTTTCTCCTGTCTCCTTCTATATGTTTTACAGTTTTAGGTTTGCCTTTAGGCCTATTATAGTTTGAGTGAATTTTTCTATGTGGTGCAGGGTATATAGATCCAAGTTGAATTTTTGGCTTGTGGAAATCCAGCAGTTCAGAACCTTCCTTTCTCTACTGAATTGCCTTTACAATTTTGTCAAAAATCAATTGTCCATGTATGTGTACATCTCATTTCTGGACTCTGTATTCTGTTCTATTGATCTATTTGTCTGTTACATCAATACCACATGTTTTGAATATTGCAGCTTTAAAGATTTTACTTATTTTTTTTTATTTGGGAGAGAGCATAAGCAAGGAGGGAAGGGCAGAGGGGTAGGGGAATGGAGGGACAGAGGGAGAAGCCAACTCCCCAGGGAGGGGAGGGGAGAGAAGGGGTGAGGAGGTATGGGGGGGCAGGGGGGAAGGGCAGAGGGGGGAGGCGGAGGGTGAGGCAGAGAAAGAGGGAGAAGCAGATGCCCCAGGCAGAGGGGGAGGGGCAGAGGGAGAGGGAGAAGCAGACTCCCTGTTGAGCAGGGAACCTGACCCAGGGCTCGATCCCATGACTCCAGGATCATGTCCTGGGCCAAAGACAGACGTTTAACTGACTGAGCCAGCCAGGTGCCCCAGAATATTGTAACTTCAAAGTAAGTCTTGAAATCAGGTAGCATTAGTCTTCTGACTTTGTTCTTGATTTTAAAAGTTTGGGCTCTTCTAGGTTCTTACATTTCCATATGAATTTTATCAAGTTCTACAAAATCCCACAAGAATTTTTCTTGGCATTTCGACCCATGAATACAGCATATTTCTCAATTTATTTAGATATTCCTTAATTTTTGCCAACAAGTGTTTTGTATTTTTCAGGTGTACCTGTCTTACTCATCTTTTGTCAGATGTAGTTCTCAGTATTTTATAATGATGTAATAAGTAGCATGTTTTTTAAAGTTCAATCTCTGATAGTTCATTGCTAGTATATGTAGAGAGAAAAACTGTTATGATCTTATATCTGACATCTTGATATTTTGTCCAGCATTTTCCAGGTATTTCAGATGGTGGGGCAAACCTAGTCCCTGTTACTCTCTGTTGGCTTAGAAGTCCTAAAGCTCTCTGAAATTTCCTAATTAGAATTTGGATTCCTTTCTTCTCTTACATGGTTGTGTCCCTTTCCGTTCCTAACACCTAACTGCCTTTTTATTATATCATAATTATCATCATTCCCATTATCATTCTTAAGCTCCAAACTGCATTGAAATTTCTCATTTGCTATAATCACTCCCCAGAGTCAGGGCAATTGGCAGGCACCTTGAGAAGGAATTTTCAGATCAGGAGAGAAACTTGCTTTTCTATCGTTTTAATTCTCCTCTTACTGAAAATTCCTACAGGATAGTTTTTTCTCAAATTCTGGTGTGCATCAGAATCATCAGAGGAGCATATTTTTAAAAATATGGATTCCCAGCATTCCCTCTACTCAGCCCAAGGAAGCTGAATCCAGGAAATGTGTACTATATTTTTAAGCCACTACACAGGAGATTCTGTTATATAGCTAAGTATAGACACCTCTGTTACAGCCAAGTCTTGTGAACTGCCACTTGGAAAATCCCTAAGCTGTAAAATTTGTCTCCTCAATGTTGCTATTCTTCATTTTTTTTTCCTCTACTCATGCTCTTAGGTTCTGTAGCTCTCTCCCTAGCAAAGCAGACTTGGGCAAATTATTGTCAAGTGGTGTTCTAGGGGTATCATGCTGGCATTCTTCCTTCCAAGAGAGACTGCACAGTCAACAGCCTGTCCTTCCTGGGAGGCCCTATGATCCTGCCTCGGCACCATCCCCCCGGCTGCCACAGCTTACTGGTTCAGGGTCAAGTCCACTAGAGCAGTAAGAGCAGAGTGTAAGCTGGGCCAGTGCAAGTCCTTCATTCTCTGCCCAAATGTCAAGAATGGGTAAATCCATACAGACAGAATCAGATGGTGGTTGCCAGGGGCTGTGGGGAGAGGGGATGGAGTGTGGCTGCTTAGGGTAATGGGGTCTTTTGTGAGGGGATGAAATGTTTCGGAACTGGGGTGGTAGGTGCACAACATTATAATTGTACTAAATGCCACTGAATTGTTCACTTTCAAATAGTGAATTTCCACTAAAGAACAAACATCTGAGAAGTGGGTGCTGTGGTGATGTGAGGCCCTCAGAGCCCCCAGAAGATTGTGTTCCTTGGGAGATCCTAGGGGACACACCTTCTGGGTCAGGAATGGGCTGGTGAGGGGACACCGGTATCTTTCCAAGTTCTATGTAGCACCTCTGTAGGCAGGGCCAATGGTAGGAGAGACCGTCCCAGAACTCGGCTCTCTGAGCAATGGGGATTGCCTCTCAGGCTGGAAGCTGGAAGTCAAATGGGAGGTCCCAAGTAGTTGGAAAAGGGAAATTCTGTGTCTTCTTTTCCTTGGCCTGGATTTTGAAGAGTTACCTTACTTAATGACATCCCTGGATGTCAAGGGAAATGGTCCAGTCATGTGGTGGCAAGCCAGCAGCCCGACCCAGAGACTTCCCTGCGAAGCCAAAGGACCTAAATGTGGGTGCAAGTCTGAATCTCCTGGAAGCTGTAAAGAGTTTATTTATTTATTTGACAGAGAGAAAGAGATCACAATCGGGCAGAGAGAGAAGGAAGCAGGCTCCCTGCTGAGCAGGGAGCCTGATGCGGGCCTCGATCCCAGGACCCTGAGATCATGACCTGAGCTGAAGGCAGAGGCTTTAACCCACTGAGCCACCCAGGCGCCCTCCTGGAAGCTTTAAAATACCACACCTGCCCCGGGCCATGGCCCCCAGAAAAGTTCCATGTCAGAAGGCAGAGGAGAGGAAGGGCAGGTAGGAATCATATTTGCAAACATCAATCCAGGGGATTTTGAGGCACATTAGCCAGATGAGAGCAATGGCAGTAGGGAATCCTCTGGTGCATTGAAGAGGAGTAAAATAATAGACCAGCATGAACAGAGTCCTGGGTGGTGAGGGGGCACCAATGCGGAGCCACAATAAAGGGTTTGGATTTTATCATATTTGCAAAAGAGGACGTTGGAGCATTACAACCGGGAAGTGATAGGATCTGACTCAGATTTCAAAAATTATTATCTCAGAGCAACTCAAATACCATAATACTAAAGGGGTCTTCTTATACCCTTGTAAGAGAAAATCAAATTATAAGCTTTTAGGATCATGCAGGATCACTTCCCTTCCTACTCTACTGTCTTCTGAGTTTTATCTTAGAGCAGGTGTGAGTTAATCACTCTAACATTTTGCCATGGAATTAGAAAACCATGGGCTTGGCAAAGGCCTCAGGAGAAGATCCAGTCCAACCTGCAGACTTCTACGCAGGTCCTTACATAAATCATCTCAGAAAGATAAAAATCCAAATTACATGCCAATGCTGACCCTGAGAGCCTGTTTCCCATCTTCTCTGGTGTGACAAGAGCACTCACCACCGTGGATGAGAGCCTTGAAAATATGCTGGTTGTTCTAAAGAAATTAAATAACAAGAAAAACAGGAAACTGGAAAGATGTAGGGTAGCTTTGGATGCTCAGAATCTAATTTCCTTATATCTCCCTCTGACTATTCCAATCTACCATTTGACTTTTTCCACTGAATGTGTCAATTCAATTCGAGTCCAGTCCCCAAGTATTGATAGAGCACCTAGTAACCCCATGGCACTCTGCAGGACACGGGGGAGTCACGGACACCCACAACAGGGTCCCAAAAAGGAAATTTACATCTCTTAAAAATCACATTATAGGTGACACTTACAAGCATGGAAGCATGATCGCAATATATTGCTAAGTGAAAATAGTAATACGCTATCTGATACTGTTTTTGTAAAACAAAACAAAAAACAGAGAGAGAAGGACAGGAATAATTTTCAAGTTATAAGTTTATGTATTTTTTTTAAGATTTTATTTATTTACCTGAGAGAGAGAGAGCAAGCAAGGGGGAGAGGAGCAAGGGGAGAGGAAGAAGCAGGCTCCCCGCTGAGCAGAGAGCCCTACGTGGGGCTCATCTTAAGATCCCAGGACCATGACCTGAGCCAAAGGCAGTCACTTCACTGACTGAGCCACCCAGGCGACCCTCAAGTTACAAGTATAAATGTAAAACAAATAATAAAACGTACACTCGTATGCACAGCATTCGTCAATTTGTTTAAAGGACAGTGTATAGAAGTGATTGGAAAAATGATATCACAGGACTTCTAGTTTAAATCACTCGCTTTTATAAGAAAAGGCAACATAGTAAGAATAGAATAGAACAGAACAGCATAGAATAGAATAAGGAAGCCTGTCTGTGGTGGAGAAAAGATACATTGGAGAAAACCTGCCAAGATCCACATCATCCCGGTCTTCTCAGCCATTTTCAAATATCCTCCCCGTAGTTTTGCTGTCTGGGCACACATCGACACATGCCGGTAATGGGAGCATATTAGAGCAATAGTACTCTGAGGAATCCATCCGGCTTTTAAATGTGGTTCCATTATGGGATTATGCGGCGCCTCCAAGTCCAATAGCCACGTACAGAGGATAAGAGACGTGACCCAGAGAACAGGAGCACAATGACAAAGGAGACCATTCGGGCTCTATGACAGCAAATAACTTTTTCTTCTTCCAATGAACCACAGAGCCTTTTTAAAAAACAAATGGAAGAAAGATGTGGGCGAGAAGTACCCCCCACCCCGGGATAAACAGCTGGGGAGGAAGAAAGGAGAAAGCAGGTGAATTGCCAAAGAAAAGGCAGGAAAGTGAAAAACATCAAAATTTCAGAGTTAATTATACACCACTGCTCAAGAAATGAAAGATAAGAAGCCAGAAAAACACTAATTTAGGGAAGGTTGAACAAACAATTCTTTTCCCAGTGGCAAAGAAAGGGAGAAGCAAGCATCTGAAACGCTGGCAATTATGCAGATGACGGAAAGAAAGAGGCTGAAATTTCATTGACGACGCAAGCCCACATAATAAGGGGGAGTATTAGGGAGACAATAGCAGGCTGAAGTGTTTACGGTGTGGCCTGCGCCAACAGCTCAGCCAGCACTTAGAAGGCATTATCTGAGTTGTGAAAAATAACCCTCAGAAATCAGGGAAATTAATGGAGAAGTTAAACATTGATTAAAAACAAGATTAGGGATTACAGGAGAAAGGTCGAGGCTGAAGGGGCAAAGAAAGCTGCATCAGCTTCTTTGTGCACCACCCACCGCGCGGGTTGTGTTTGATTTGGAGCACGAGGTCCAGATGTAAGTGGAGCTTCCAGAGGCCCCGTCCTCTTTGGGGACCTCAAGTCTGCACAGAGGGAAATAGCCAGTGGTGTCAGCCATTCTTGCAAAGAGCAGATGATGCAACTGTTGAACAGCGAGGACCCCTGACCCCTCCGTGACGTGCGGACCCAGGGAGGCAAGGCCAGCCTTTGTTTGTATCCAGGTAACTGCTTGGCTTTAACAGTGGCCAACATTCAAAATTGAACCCAGCCCCTCCCAGCACCCAGTTGCCAAGGCGTGGACCCCCATGCCCAGGTGAATGAAGCAAATGAAGCACTTCGCTGTGGGTGGCAGAGTTTTGCCTCCCATCCTTTTGGCCAGAAATGTCAAGCAAACAGGAAAGATCACTGGAATAGACAAGGGAGGGGCTGCTGTGTTTCTTGGCACGGGGTGGAAAAGAGGGAGGTTGCAGGAATATGCACAGAGCCACTTTGGGGGTGTAGGTGAGGAAGAGGGTTTTTCTTGATGACTAATGAGTTTGTGCCAGACACCCCCTGTTTGGGGGTCCTTTTCACACCAGGAGTGAGATCCAGCTAGTGTCAGATCCTCACAAACCTTCGTGAAAATATGAATGGCACAGAATCCTCAGGTACTCAAGAGAGAGAGACAAAAAGGAAAATTTCCTGTCCTCCTCCTGTGGTCTCATTTATTTTCTTGTGGGAACGCGTAACTGGCTCCGTTCCCTAGAACTCCATGACTTAAGACACACATAAAAATTTTACGTGACCAAAATTTTTACCAGATTTCACCAAAATTTTCACATACATCTTAATTCATGGAATTCTAGGGAATGGAGCCAGTTATTTACCCACAAGAAAATAAATGAGACCACAGGAGGAGGACAGGAATTTTCACCGGGAAGAAGATTAAAAAGAAAAAAAAAAGTTTGAAATAAAAATTTTCTCTAAATTGTTAACTTCAAACCTTTATATGGGCTTTAATACATACCACATTCTGGCCCAAATGTCCCATATGGATAAATGCATGCTCTCCTGTGACAAAGCAAGGAAGTACTCAGCATCAGAAATGTCTCATACACATGTTAAGAAAAAATAAAATAAAATGTTCCTCTCCCCAGCAACTCTTGCTGAGTTGGCTGCATTCATTCTTGCAGCCAGCACCCTAATTGCAAATTGAATGAAACCTTTGGCATTTGTCTTGATGCCTAGAGTTTTGAGGTATGACAGCGTTAATATTCCAATAACCCACAGTTCCAGGAAGTTCAGGTGATGACATAATATAAATTCCAAAATAGGAATAAGTTGTGAAAAATATTTGTGTTTCAAATAATGTACATTAGTATTCAGAGAGAAAAGGGAAAAAATGGCTCTTCGCAGAGCTCCCGCAGAATGTGATTGATTGTAAATTTATGCCTCGCACTTAGGAGAGTGAAATGTATCAGTCAGCAGCAGAAAATAGAAGTGCCCTAGGCACTTAAAGCACAAAAGGGTTTAATAGTATGTGAGTTACCTGCTTATAAATCATCAGAAAGGTTGGAGGGATTGCCCTCCAGGAGCTGTTTCTTTGATTCCCCTGCCATCAGAGAGCTGGGGAATAGAGAAGCTGCCCGGAAGGATTGCCTTCTGGGGTACCTTTGATGCAGGTCAGGGATCAGAAAGCCTCACGGTCTCAACCATTCCCGCAGAAGCCTGTCTCTTGTCCTACACCTGCACTGGCAACACTGAGTGTCCTTTCATGCCTCCGGACTCCAGGGGCTGTGCCGCAGACAGTCTCACCTCCGTCCCCAAGTCTGCCAGCAGAAGGAGCAGAGACATGCTTTGTGCTAATTTCCACCTCTGACATCTTGGGAGCACATCTAGATCAAAGTACCGCAAATCATATCCAGAGTCCAACTGAGAGTCTGGAAAGGGACTCTCTCGTCCTTTCTTGGAGGCTTAGAGTGGCAGCTGGAGCTGAGCTGTTTTCTGTTGAGAGGATTCCTCTAGAAGCTCTCCAACAGCCCACCTTGGAACTTTATAATACAGTGGAGCTGGGTGTAGTTAGAAGCAGGAACAGAGCAGGAAAATGAAGTTGAGAGAGCTGAAGTTCTCTGATCCCACATCTGAATTTCCAGGAGTCCCTAGAGAGCCTCTACCACCCACCAATAGTCCTTGAGTCACTTTTGTGAACAGAACTGAGCTGGAAGACCTGTTTCATGGCCCATAGGTGCTGCATTGGGCGTATACACAGCCTGAGAAAATTCCTTTTTCTTAAGGGACTCTCAGAGCAGTGCTTCTCAGACTTTGATGTATATGCAGAGCCCCAGGATCTTCGTGAAAATGCAGATCCTGAGTCAGTGGGTCTGAGGAGGGGTCTGAGACTGTGCATGTCTGACACCCAGGGGCCACACCTACTGCTTGATGGACCGCACTTGGAGTAGCAAAGTCTGTACTTCCACGCACCACACTCCCACCCAGCTTCACCCCAAATGGGGTGAGTTAAATGCAAATATCTATAGTAGAAAGTCATAAATTAAGGATTATGCAAAGAACCCTGAAGATAAGTGTTTGAGGGGTTCTTTTTCCCGCTCAATATTAAGTACCGATCCTGGCGTAAACACCATACAACGTGTTGCTCAGAGACGCATATCTCAAGGGGTCTGGTTGACACAGTTTCTTCCCGTCTTATATCATCCCTCTTTCCTTGCCCATCCTTTCTTCTGAAGCTAGCTTTCTGGGTTTGGGCCTCAGTTTCCTCATCTATAAAATGGGAATAGAAATATCTATCTATAGGACTGGTCAGAGGAGTAAGAGAGATTCTGCATACCAAGAGCACTTGGGGTATTACTAGAAGCTTTGAATGTTGTTTCCTCATCATTATGTGCATCATTGTCTCAATCCTTCTTCACCTTGGTCTCTCTCTTTTCTCAGGTATAAAGAAAGATACTAGGGGTGTCTGGATGACTCAGTTGGTTGAGCTTCTGACTCTTCACATCAGCTCAAGTCATGATCTCAGGGTCATGAGATTGAGATCTGTGTTGAGTTCCGCACTCAGCGTGGAGTCTGCTTGAGATTCTTTCCCTCTCCTTGTGCCTGTCTGCCCACTGGTGCACTTTCTCTCTCTCTCTCTCTCTAATAAATAAATAAATAAATAAATAAATAAATAAATAAATAAATAAATAAATAAATAAAATATTAAAAAGGAAGGAAGGAAAGAAGGAAGGAAGGAAGGAAGGAAGGAAGGCAGGCAGGAAGGCAGGCAGGCAGACACTACTCACAGTAACTTCCCTCATTTTCATAGCATGGAAAGTCTGCCATTCACTCTTAAAGGATAAGGAGGAATATTGAATAGCATGAGACAGAGAACGACTTGTCCTAGTAAGTTATGGCAAGAAAAACAGAAAAAAGTAAATGACAAAAAAGAGGAAATTGAGCAAATAATCAAAAAGGAGGCATAAATTAAGAGCGTTTATGGCAGCTTTTTATCTAATGACAAAGAAATTAGAAGCATCCTAAATGCCCAGTGTTCTAAATACAAGTGTGTAAAATATGGCACATCTATACATAGAATATTGTGTAGCCTTACTGTTTTGTTCTGATTTTCATGGCATAAAAAAAGGGCTTAAGCCATGATGTTTGGAATAAAAAGAAAATCAGGCTACAAACTGGTAAATTAAAACACGGAGAGAAAAAAGGCAGGAAGGAAACATGCTACAGTGTAAATCTGAGTGGCTGTGATTTTGTTTCTTTGTACTCTTCATACTTTCTAAGTCCTCGGTAGTGACAGTTTATTCTAAGCACAAAGTGTGATGAGGTCTGATTGCGGCTGTGGGGCTGTTTCTCCCTCTTTGCCACCTACCATTTAGTCTAGTCATTGCGCACAGTTCTCCGTGTCTCTATTTCCTCGTCGGTCAAATGGGAATAGTAACTTGCCTACGATGAAATGAGCGAACATTTATGAAGCACTTGGAGCAGTGCTTTACACAAAATAAGTGCTTTGCAAGTGTTGGCTCTTGGTATTTTCGTTGTTGTTCATGTATTGGAGGCAAATTAGTGAAAACTGAGAAAAAGATCAAGAAGTAGAGAAAAGCATGTATAAATGTTAGCATATCTGTTTTAAATAAACTTTTTATATTGAACTAATTTTAGATTTATAGAAAAGTTGGAAAGAGTTCAGAGAGACCCAGTGCATCTCTTACCCAATTTCTTTGATTATTAATGTTTTACATTACTGTGGTATATGCATCAAAACTGTGAGAGTATCATGGGTTTGTTTTTATGAACCAAACCCTGGCTCTTTTTTGAAAGTCACCTGTTTTTCCATTTATGTACTTTTTCTCTTCCAGGGATAAAATTTTTGAATGCTAACTAATGTGGTTGGGTTGTTTTTAATTGGGAAGCATACATAAAAGTTTATAAAACAAAAATGCACCATTTAATAGAAACAAGAAATAGAACCTCACTAGTACCTTAGCATCTCACTTGGTATCCTTTTTCCATCATATTTCCCTTCTACCTTTCTACCCTGGAGATAATTATCACTGACTTTTATGGCAATCATATCCTAGGTTTCCTTTATAGTGTTACCACCCAACTATGAATATCCCAGTAAAGTAGTTTTGCTTCTGTTTGAACTTTATATACATGAAATCATATTGTATGTATCCTTTTACTCAACATTATTTTGCTATTGTGTTTTGTGCGTGTTTACGGCTCATTCAGTTTCATTGCTATGTGGTATTTAACTGTGTTTTTTGTTATTTTCTCCTGCTCCACATCCTTTCCAGAGCAAATAGACCTTCGGCTTCCATGCCCTAAGGACAACAATAGAACAACAGAAAATCAGATTAAAATGCTATTTTAAAAAGTATTATTTCAAAAGCCCGGAACTTCAAAGATTTAAAGCTTAAACAATAGATTTGCTATAGGATTTCTTTGCCTCCACCATACAGACATTTTAGTCCAGACAATTCTTTGCTGTGGAAGCTGTCCTGTGCTTTGTAAAATGTTTAGTAACATCTCTAGTCTCTGTCTACTACATGCCAGTAGCACTCACTTTACCTCCAGTTGTGACAACAATAAAAATGTCATCAGACATTGCCAGACATCCCTGACACAAAGCTGAACCAACTGAGAACCACCAATTTAGAAGACCAAAGTGAGAGTCCATGTAAACTGCTTGAATCACATGAAAATTCTCTAAATGGGAAATTAAGAGAGTGAGAAAGGAACACAGAGGCATAGAATGAGATGCCGGTGAGATGGGCTCCATAGATGGTCCTAATCCATGATCAAATCCTGGGGTACAATTGACCAAAATTACATGTGGATTGGGGGTTCCAAACAGAAGAGATTCACACTCCCCATGCCCAGAAGAGCCCAGGGTACCTGCTGTCCTGTTGCCCATCAGGGCAGGGGAGCAAAGTCCTGTTTAGGCAGATAGATTTAAGACAGACTCAACAGTTGCCTGCAACCCAGAGAAACTTGGGAGCTACTGAATGCTTTGTGAGCACCCAAGGGCTACATCAAGGCAGCACAGAGAGCTAGGGATCTGAGAGGTCCAGCAACTTGGACCAGGAAGAACATAGCAGTAATCTGCATGCATCTAGGGCAGAATATCTGATGAAAACAAGAATGAAAATGGCACCAAGGATCTGCCACTGCTCTCCCCTATTGATAACTTGATTCTGTATGAGCCCCCTAAGAAATTAGATGCAAGTCCAGAAAACGTAGGGCAGATCCAAATTGATAATTATGATTCCACAGCTTGACAAAATAGAAACTTAGGAGGAAATTGTTGTTTAAAAATAAAGTAAATCCAGGGGCTCCTGGGTGGCTCAGTTGGTTAGACGCTTAACTCTTGATTTCAGCTCAGGTCATGACCTCAAGGTCATGAGATTGACCCCTGCACTGGGCTCCATGCTGAGCATGGAGCCTGCTTAAGATTCTCTCTCTCTCCCTCTGCCCCTCCTACCCCACGTGTGTTCTCACTCTCTGGAAGGAAGGAAGGAAGGAAAGAAAGAGGGAAGGAAGGAGGGAGGGAGGGAAGGAAGAGAAAAAAGGAAAGAAAGAAAGAAAGAAAAGAAATGAAAAAGAAGAGAAAAGAAGGGAGGGTGGAAGGTTTGAAGGAAGGGTGGAAGGAAGAAAGGAAGGAAGGAAAGAAGGAAGGAAAAGAAAGAAAGAAAGAAAGAAAGAAAGAAAGAAAGGAAGGAAGAAAGAAAAGAAAAAAAAAGAAAAGAAAGAAGAGAAAAGCAGGGAGGGAGGAAGGTTAGAAGGAAGGGTGGAAGGAAGAAAGGAAGGAAGGAAAGAAGGAAGGAAAAGAGAGAAAGAAAGAAAGAAAGAAAGAAAGAAAGAAAGAAAGAAAGAAAGAAAGAAAGAAAGAAAAGAAAGAAGAGAAAAGCAGGGAGGGAGGAAGGTTTGAAGGAAGGGTAGAAGGAAGGAAGGAAAAGAAAGAAAGGAAGGAAGGAAGGAAGGAAGGAAGGAAGGAAGGAAGGAAGGAAGGAAGAAAGAAAGGAAATCCAGTCCAATTAAACAAGGAAAAGAAATAAAAGACATTTACATTGGTAAAGAAGAAACAAAACCATCTGCATTTACAGATTACATTATTTTGTATATAGAAAATCTTAAGGAACACATACACATACACACACGCAATCTAGTAGAACAGTAAACAAGTACATCAAGTTTACAGGATACAGGATCAATATACAAAAATCAATTGTATTTCTAAACACTAATAACGAACAATCCAAAAATTAAATTAAGAGAGTAATTCCATTTACAACAGTACCACGAAGAGTAAGACATTTAGGAATAAATTTAACAAAAGCACTGTAAGACTTGTATACTGAAAACTATAAAACATTGTTAAAGAAATTAAAGCAGACCAAAATAAATAGAAAGATATACTATGTTCATAGATCAGAAGACTTGATATTGTTAAATGGCTATTTTTTTCCCAAGGTGTTCTAAAGATTCAGCACAATTCCTATCAAAACCTCAGCTTCCCTTTTTGCAGAAAGTGATAAGTTGATCCTAAAATTTATGTAGAAATGCAAGAGATCCAAAATATCTAAAACAAGCCTGTAAAAGAACAAAGTAGAGGAACTCACAGTTCCACTATGAAGCTACAGCAGTCTATTCAATATAATACTGGCATAAGGATAGATACATGGATCAATATAATAGAATTGAGAGTCCAGAAATAAACCATTCATTTATGTCCAACTAGTTTCCAACAAATGACAATTAAATTCAATAAGGAAAGGATAATTTTTTCAACAAATGATATCACGACAACCAGATATCCACATGCAAAAGAATGAAGTTGGACCCCTACCTCATACCACATATGAAAACTAATTCAAAATTGATGAAAGACCTAAATATAAGAGCTAAAACTATAAAACTCTTGGAAGACATAATTATAAATCTTCATGATTTTAAATTAGGCAATAGTTTCTTAGCTATTACACCAAAACACAAGCAATTTTTTTAAAAAATGACAAATTTGGCTTCATCAAAATTTTAATGTTTTTTTTTTGCTTTAAAGGACATTACTTAATAAGTAAAAATTTAATGCACAGATAGGAGAAAATATTTGCAGATCATATATTTGATAAGGCCCTTGTATCAAGAGTATTTAAAGAATTCTTACAACACAACAGTAACAAGGTAAATACCCCACACAGACAAATAGGCAAAGGATTTGAAAGACATTTCACCAAAGAAGACATACAAATGGCCAAGAAGTACAAGAAAAGATGCTCAACATCATTAGTCACTAGGGAAATGGGAACTTAAAACCACAAAGAGAAATCACTTTACACAAATCACGATAATTATAATAATAAAAAAAAGACTGACAATAACAAGTGTCGGCAAGGTAGAGAAGAAACGAACCTTCATACACTGCGGGAGGATGTGTAAAACGGTACAGCCACTTTGGAAAACAGTAGGATAGTTACTCAAAAAGTTAAACAGAGTTACCATATGACCCAGTAAGTCCACTCTATATATCCAAAAGAGTTGAAAACATATATCCACTTAAAAACTTGTACACATATGCTCATTGCAGCATTATTTTAGCTAGCTAAAGAGTACAAACAATCCAAATGTCTGTGAATTGATGAATAGGTAAACAAATGTGATGTATCAATGTAATGAAATATTATTTAGCAATAGAAAGGAATGAAGTACTGATTTATGCAACGATGTGGAGAATGCTTGAGATCTATGCTAAGTAAAAGAAGCCAGTCACCAAAGGTCACATACTGTGTGATCCCATTTAAATGAAATGTCCAGAATAGGCAAATCCATAGACACAGAAAATTGATTAATAGTTACCAGGTGCTAGGCAAAATGGAGTGAGTCCTAATGAGTATGAGATTTTTCTTTGGGGTGATAAAAATGTTCAGGAATTAAATAGTGGTAATAGTCGTACAACTTTGTAAATACATTAAAAACCTCTGAATCGTATGCTTTAAGAGGGTGAATTTTATTTTATGTGAATCAAATTTCAATTATATATTCTTCCAAAAATGTTGCTCAAATTAAGCTCTAATAGTAAATAAACCACAAAAGCAAAAAATCATTAATTAATTAGTTAAATATGTTTTATTTTTTTGCAGACCTGAGTTTGTAGCCTGAATACCATACTTGCTACAACTATTTCAGACATCCCTTATTTTAGTTTTTTAATTTGCTCTCTTAGGGGTCTTAGCAGCACTGTGCATCTCCAAGGCTTGTGTGTTGACCACCGTCTCCCCATCCATCTCCATCTCTGGGGTCCCCTAGACCATGACAAAAGCACATTTGTGGATGCTGTGTGCCATGAACTTTGTGGATTGTGGTATTTTATAGAAATATAAGCTATTTGTAGCCCTCTTTCTGACAAAAAGCAACCCTGCCCTTGCTCATCTCTCTGCCAGGATTCCTAAATCTGTGTTTCCATCCCTGACCTTGGGGTCTTCAACTGCCCACAGGAGCATTCACAGTTAGCCATTCTTCTGTCACTTTCTCTAGCCACATACTTTGGCTGCATACTTCGTAAAACCACGTGGTGAACAGAGCTTCTCTTCCCTCTCTCTGTCACTGTTAACAGCCTACATTTCTGCTTCGATGGAAGTTTAGTAGGTACTCTCACACAAACTCACTTCATTCCCACAAGACCTTTGTGAGGTTGCTCTTACTGCTATTTTCCATTTTACACATACGTTTGAGTCTTTGAGACTCAAAGAGGTGAAGAATGTGGCAGAGCCAGGACTCAAACCCAGGTACAAACTGTCCAAGCCTCTGAGAAAACATGTGTCCTCCCTTTCTTCTATTCCTCCACAGCCGGTCAGTCACCAAGAAGCTGCTGGAAAGTTGAGTACTGGTAAGGCTCTTCTGCTGATTCTTCTTTCATAACATTTCACCATGTGGCCCTCACCGTGCCCACTTCCACTGCTACATGGTTCTCCAGTTCCATCATCATCTGGAGGGCCTGTTAAAACAGATTGCTGGGCCCCATCCCCAGAGTTTCTGATTCAGCAGGTCTGAGGTACAGCCTGAGAATTGGCTTTTAAAAGCCCGTGGCTGGACTGCATTGCCTGCCGCACACCACCCGGGTGTCCATCCCGCACACCACCATTCTATTGACTGGCCATCTTGTCTTTCTTCCAACTAGATTGTGAGTCTGAGGAATGAGGCTCATCCCTCCTTGTATTCTTTCTGCCTCGCCCATCACCCCACACAGGCTTAGCATGCTTTTCCCAATCTCACCTGAGTCCTCATCCTGAATTCAGATCCCTGCCTGTGGCTAATACCTTGATCTTGGACAGTCACTCAGCCTTTTCAAAGGCAGTTTCTAACTCTCTAAATGGTATGATGAGAATGCCTGTATGTGGGGTTACTGAGAGCACTGAGTGAGAATAATGTTGAAGGGCTTAGCACAATCAAGTGGAGAGTAGGTGCTCAATAAACACTTAATATTATTTCCCACTCTGCCCCTTGACCATGGTATCCCTCTTTGCTTTTACTCATAACTTCTCTCCAGCCGCGAATATTAGCTCTTCAGCCCCTTCTTTCCACCTAAGCCCTTCCCATTCTTTCCAAATATATCTCTACTCTATACCTCCATTGATTTGTCCAGCCTGTAGGGTCTCTCTCTCTTAAATTTGGAATGCTCAGCTATCTTTATCACTCATTAGTCCAGACTCTCAGACTGCTTTGTAACACATCATTTTCACAACTGTATTAGTTAATTGTCACATACCTGCAACTAAATTTTAAGAAGCTCATGCAATGCTTGCATATTAATGTCCATAGTCGCAACCCAAATCTTGAGGAGTATTTGCTGAATGGGAAATTCTGTTCTTAATGGACTCAACAGAGTATTAAGACATTCAGTTGTAAACCATGTAAAGGAGTAACAAGGAACATAAGAATACCAATTTTTAAAAGTCTTGGCTTCGGGATTAATTTGGTTGTGATAGCACTGGATCTGTTTTCATCGGGGCTTGGAATATAGTTTCTTTTTTTTAATATTTTATTTATCTATTTGACAGAGAGAGAGATCACAAGTAGTCAGAGAGGCAGACAGAGAGGGGAGGAGGCAGGCTCCCTGCTGAGCATGGAGCCCGATGTGGGCCTCGATCCCAGGACCCTGAGATCATGAGCTGAGCCGAAGGCAGGGGCTTTAACCCACTGAGCCACCTAGGCGCCCAGAATATAGTTTCTTAAATGTGAGTTTCTTGGCTAAAATGCAGCCACTCTGTAGTGAATCTTGTGACCATTCAAAATAAGCGAATACCATGTGGGGGAAGTCAAGAGTCAGCTCTGAGAACTTTGATTTTCTACCTCCCAGATTTAAAGGAACAACTCTGCCTAGTCAGACAACAGAGGGAGATGCAAACTTTTGCTCTTGGTCAACATGATATTTTAAAAAAAAAAAGTACAAACAAGGTGGAATAAAGATTTTAAGCATTCTCTGAATTCCCTAAATAATGTTGAAATAGACCTTTTACTAAGGAGCCTTTATGAGCTATTGTGTTTGGCCACTGCAGAGTGGGTCTTTTCCATCCAAAGTTATTCAGTTTTTGCTTATTATTGTTCTGCAGAAATATTTTTGGATCCCATCCTTTCCCTCCACTCTCATGATACAGTCAAAATAGCTGCTCATCACTGTTGGACCAGGTTCCAAGTCTGTCACCACACCCAGCTGTCTCCACTGTCTCCTTGTGGCCAGCTGATCACAAGTCCTTATTTCATAGATGAATACAAGTCTCTGGTCAATGGATGAGCACTTAGGATTCCCCGTCACCTTTTCCTTTAGCAATCATTTATTCAAATACCTGCAATTACTAAGGTTTAAATTCATTATCTTGTTTAATCTTCACAAAACCTCATAAGGAGGTTGTAAAATCTTCATCTGACCAAAGGACAGAAATGAGACCCAGAAACCACCAAAGAGCTAGAAGCCACAACACAGAAGCAACAGGAATTTGACCAGCCGGGGGGTGTACACTGACCACTGAGATATGGGAGACAGAAAGGAGGTGGGCAGTGGATAGATTCCACCTCTGCCATGGAGTTGAAACCCCTCCAGAGATGTGCCCCTTGAAGAGTGGATATGCCCGCCATAAAGTCTGCTGGTTCTCTTCGTGGGTCACTGTGATGCCATCATGTCTTCTCTTTCCTCACAGCCCCCCTCTTCCTTACCCCCACTGCCCTGGGTTTGTACCTCACAAATAAGATCTCAGCACCTCAATCCTTGTCTCAACCCCCATTTTTTTGAGGACCAGGGTTAAGATAATCATGTTCTATCCCCAATTTACAAAATTTGGTTATTCTTTTTTTAAGATTTTATTTATTTGTTTGTCAGAGAGAGACACACAGCAAGAGAGGGAACACAAGCAGGGGGAGTGGGAGAGAGAGAAGCAGGCTCTCTGCTGAGCAGGGAGCCTGATGTGGGGCTTGATCCCAACACCCTGGGATCATGACCTGAGGTGAAGACAGATGCTTAATGACTGAGCCACCCAGGAGCCCCTAGGTTTTTGTTTTAAAATGGTTCACTGAGGCATGGAAAGAAAAATGAACACAGTAACATAAACTACAATTCAGAAAAAGCATTCCAAATATAAGCAGTGGATAGGATTCTCTTGTGAATATAGAATAGAAGCCTATGTGGATCAAATGAGTGATTACTTCACATAAGAGAAAAATAAAAGTCAAGTTGGACACATATTGTCTTCTTTGAAGCTTTGTCAAACTTTTGCTTTATTTTCTCATAAAACACTCTGAGCTCTCTAGCAGAACAACCAAGTTTTTCTAGGATGACTACAAGATAATGCTATCCAGTATGCAATTTTGTTGCTAAGGCCTAAGAGGAGACAAAAACCATAGAGACATCATTTGAACTCCCACGCCTTTTAGTAAAAACAAGTAGTTTACTTTGCTGCCAAGATTCTTATAAAACCAGTCCCAAATTTACAAATGTTATGCCAGGAGAAAAAGCAGAAAAATTGATTCACAAAATTCCTGTATAAAACATCTCTGTGGACATCACATAAAATTCCATGGCATAAAATGTGGAAAAGCCATTACTATCATATGTATATGAGCATATATCTTACTTTATAGCTGGAGAAAAATGCTCACGTCCAAAGTATGAATCAACTTTTGGCCTATATACAGGACAAGTTAGGCTGGACTACATAGTGCAACAAATAAATTCAGAAACCACACCTTTATAAAATCCGATGCGCCTGGGTGAGCCCCTCCTGCATTGTACCCAGGCCATGTAGAACAAGGGTCTTCCAAGATCATTGCAGCATGGAAAGAGTCGGCAAAGGCACATCAGCTCTTAAATACATTGGCCTGGAAGTGACACCATGGGAAATGCTGGAAGGAAACAATGCGGGGACATCATAACTGTCCCTGCCATTGAACTTGTAGGAGGAGAATTAATGACTTTGTTCACTGCTAACTACCAAGGAGAACGCATGCTCTGGGAAAACGGTGTGTGTGTGTGTGTGTGTGTGTGTGTGTGTGTGTGTGTGTGTGTGTGTGTGTTTGATTAAATAACCCGACCAGTATCATATGACCTAGAAGAGCAGTCATGTGATCACTACTGAAGGAGTGTGAGCTTTGTGTCCACAAGAGGGGGCATTGCTAGGTAAAGGAAAGAAATGGATAAATTCCTAGAGACATACAATTTCCCACAACTGAAGCAGGAAGAAATGGATTATTTGAACAGACTGATTATCAGCAATGAAATTGAATTAGTCATCAAAAAACTCCCAACAAACATAAGTCCAGGATCAGATGGCTTCACAGGTGAATTCTACCAAACATTTATTTTATGTTTTTTTAAGATTTTTTTATTTCTTTATTTGACACAGAGAGAAAGATCACAAGTAGGCAGAGAGGCAGGCACAGGGAGAGGGGGAAGCAGGCTCCCCGCTGAGCAGGGAGCCCAATGCGAGGCTTGATCCCAGGACCCTGAGATCATGACCTGAGCCCAAGGCAGAGGCTTTAACCCACTAAGCCATCCAGGCACCCTCTACCAAACATTTTTTAAAAAGTTAATACCTTTATGGACATTGGGGAGGGTTTGTGCTTTGGTGAGGGCTGTGAAAGATGTAAGCCTGATGATTCACAGACCTGTACCCCTTGGGCAAATAATAAAAATAAAATTAAAAAAAAAAAAAAAAAATAAAAAAAAAAAAAAAAAAAAAAGTTAATACCTATTCTTTTCAAGCTATTCCAAAAACACAGAAGAGGAAGGAAAACTTCCAAATTCATTCTGTGAGGCCAGTATCACCCTGATACCAAAACCAGATAAAGACACCACAAAAAAAGCGAACCACATGCCAATATCTCTGATGAACACAGATGCAAAAATCCTCAACAAAATATTAGCAAACTAAATCCAACAATACATTTAAAAAATCATACACCATGATGAAGTGGGATTTATTCCCAGGATGCAAGCATGGCTCAATATTCACAAGACAATCAATGTGATACATCATATCAATAAAAGAAAGGATAAAAATCATATGATCATATCAGTAGATGCAGAAAAAGTATTTGACAAAGTTCAACATCCATTCATAATAAAAAAACCCAACAGCACCTTTCATAGACTGAGAACAAACAATTCTAAAATTTGTATGGAACCACAAAAGACCCCAAATAGCCAAAGCAACATTGAAAAAGAAAAACAAAACTGGAGGTATCACAATTCCAGACTTCAAGTTAAATTACAAAGCACTAGTAATTAAAACAGTATGGTTCTGGCATAAAAATAGATAGGTCAGTGGAACAGAATAGAGAACCCAGAAACAAACCCACAATTCTATGGTCAATTAATCTTCAACAAAGGAGGAATGAATACACAATGGGCAAAAGATAGTCTCTTCAACAAATGGTCTGGGAAAACTGGACAGCTACATTCCAGAGAATGAAACTGGACTACTTTCTTACACCATACACAAAAATAAATTCAAAATGGATTAGGGACCTAAAGTGAGACCTAAAATCATAAAAATCCTTGAAGAGAAGCACAGGCAGCAATTTCTCTGACATTGACCGTAACATTTTTCTAGGTATGTCTCTTGAGGCAAGGAAAATAAAAGCAAAAGTAAACTATTGGGAATACATCAAAATAAAAAGCTTCTGCACAGTGAAGGAAACAAGCAACAAAACTAAAATGCAATTCACGGAATGGGAGACGACATTCACAAATGACATATCTGATAAAGGGTTGTATCCAAATATATGAGAAACTTATGAAACTCAACACCAAAAAACCCAAATAACCAAATTTTAAAAATGGGCAGAAGACATGAACCTTTTTCCAGAGAAGACATCTAGATGGCCAAGGGACACATGAAAAGATGCCCAGTGTCTCTAGTCATCAGGGAAATGCAAATCAAAACCACAATGGGATATCACCTCACACTTGCCAGAATGGCTAAAATGAAAAACACAAGAAACAACAAGTGCTGGCAAGGATGCGGAGAAAAAGGAACTTTCATCCACTGTTGGTAGGAAAGAATGCAAACTGGTGCAGCCACTGTGGAACACACTGGAGTTTCCTCAAAAAGTTAAAAACAGAACTATCCTACAATCCAAGAATTGCACTACTGGGTATTTACCCCCAAAATACAAAAACACCAATTCAAAGGGTACATATGCCTGTATGTTTATTGCAACATTATTCACAATATCCAAGAAGCAGCCCAAGTGTCCATCGATAGATGAATGGATAAAGAGTAAGTGGTGTGTGTGTGTGTGTGTGTGTGTGTGTGTTGTGTGTATATATATATATATGTATTATATATATATAATATATATAATGTAAGTGGTATATGTAGATAAATATATAATGGAATATTACTTAACCATGAAAAAGAATGAAATTTTGCCATTTGCAACAACATGGATGGAGCTAGAGAGTATAATACTAAGTGAAATAAGTCAGAGAACAACAAATACCATATAATCTCACTCAGATGTAGAATATAAGAAACAAAACAAATGAGCAAAGGGAAAAAGAGACAAACCAAGAACCAGACTCTTAATTATAGAGAAAAGGGCGCCTGGGTGGCTCAGTGAGTTAAAGCCTCTGCTTTCGGCTCAGGTCATGATCTCAGGGTCCTGGGATCAAGGCCCGCATCGGGCTCCCTGCTCAGCGGGGAGCCTGCTTCCCCCCCCCCTGCCTGCCTCTCTGCCTCCTGTGATCTCTCTCCCTCTGTCAAATAAGTAAATAAAATAATAATAATAATAATAATAATTACAGAGAAAAAACTGCTGGTTACCATAGGGGAGGTGGGTGGAGGAATGCAGGAAATAGGTGATGGGGATTAAAGAGCACATTTATCAAGATGAAAAAAATAATAAAATAAAATAAAATAGGCCACATCTGAAGGTCAATCTACATTCAGGGTTATCCCCAGAGAATAGCTGGTGGTCAATAGCATATTCCTGATCTTGAATCAGTATTTAAAATGGAGAAAACTAGGGCGCCTGGGTGGTTCAGTCGGTTAAGCAGCTGCCTTCAGCTCAGATCATGATCCCAGGGTCCTGGGATCGAGTCCTGCATCGGGCTCCCTGCTCGGCATGGAGCCTGGTTCCTCCTCTCTCCCTCTGCCTGCCACTCTGCCTACTTGTGATCTCTCTCTCTCTGTCAAATAAATAAATAAAATCTTTAAAAATAAAATAAAATGGAGAAAAAAGCACCTGTAATCCAAATGCATGTACTTTTTCCCCCCATACCTGCATTTGGATTACAGGTGCAATTTTTATGGTGGTGAGAAATGAGCAACAAATACAAGATATTGTTTTTCCAAAATGAATTATGACAGCTGTCAAAGTAAAGAACGCTCTTTACTTCGGGGTTTTGAAATGAAGAATGGTAATTTCAGTAAAGATCATTTCTGGAATTTCAAGAAGATTGTTCAAGGGACATCTGGCAGCAAAATTTTCAGTCTCTTGAAAGACCTGAATCAATCACTTGAGGCACAAACTATAAAAATGTTTAGCATTGAGAACAGGTTATCCAAACTCTGTGAAGATGGCCAAACTCTATTGTAAACAGCTTAGTCCCTGAGAGTTGGACTCCTCTCAACTGTAGGTGACTTCCTTCGCTCATTGGTGGAATAGACTGATGGCTTGCTGTTAGGCATACCTAAAAACTCAAGCCCAAAATTTGCAATGGAACATGAAGAAATTTTTTTTTTAAGATTTTATGTATTTATTTGACAGAGAAAGAGAGATCACAAGTAGGCTGAGAGGCAGGCAGAGAGAGAGAGAGGAGAAAGCAGGCTCCCTGCCAAGCAGAGAGCCCTATGCGGGGCTCGATCCCAGGACCCTGAGATCATGACCTGAGCTGGAGGCAGAGGCTTTAACCCACTGAGCCACCCAGGCACCCACATGAAGAAATTATTAACAGGAATATATGCAACCCAAGAATGGATTCGATCCCACGCATTCAGGGCTACCTCCAGGAAGAAACTTCCATCTTTCAGCTTTCAAACAGGCCGAGCCTGTCCTAACCGCAACTACAGGGTGCAAAGAGGTGTCCTAAGGAAAAATCTCTCCATAGAGAAACTATTTGGCAAGGTCACCACATACTTGCCATTCGTAATGACCTATGCCTTGGAGGTAGGAAACTGTCGAAATAAGGAATAAGAAAATAACGATTGGGGAGCCTCATCTGTGCATCCATCCCTTTACTTTCTAGCCAGATATTTTTGGTAAACTATTATAAAAATGGTATCCTTGTCACAAACATGAAATATATTATTTAAAATATTAAACACATGTTTTTATTGAAAATCGTGATGAATCTTTTAAGTTTTCCTGAAATTGCCTGAGTGCGCACTGCGCATCATTAAACAGCGCGTAAATGAAAAAATGTTCCAGGAACATCCTTAGCTGCTCCTGGGAATGGCCTCTGGGGAGTCTGTGGGATTGAGGACTTGTCCGTGGCTTCTGTTAGCTTCTAGGCCCCAGGGGACGCTGGGGGGGGTGTGTGTGTGTGTGAAGCCATAGTCCCTGAGGCCTTTGTGATCACTTTACCTATTTCTGTTCCCTTTGTCTCCTGGTCCGCAGGTCTGAGCAAGGATAGCCAAACATTTAGGGTCCAGGTGGCAAATTTCCATCCAGATACGAGAGACAGTCATTAATTAAAGGCCTGGAGAAAAACAGCAACTATTGGCCAATGGAAAAGGTCTCTATGCAGTGACTTCCCTCGCATGGAAGGCAGGAAGATTTTGCTGCTGTTGCAGAGTGTCTAATATTATGGTGTTTCTTAATTTTTTTTGCCTACATGTCTCGGTAAGTAGTATATACTTGTATTTATGAAGGCATGCACATAAAATATAATATATTAATATATATTTATATATACGGATATATGATATATATATAATGGAAACAGAAGTTTCCCAGATCAATATTTTCCCTTCTCCATTGAAATACACTCCGATAGGGACACCTGGGTGACTCAGCCAGTTAAATGTCTGCCTTTGGCTTGAGTCATGATCCCAGGTCCTGGGATCGGTCCTGGGATTGAGCCCCACGTTGGGCTCCCTGCTGAGTGGGGAGCCTGCTTTTCCCTCTCCCCACTGCTCATGCATGCTCTCTTTCTCTCAAATAAATAAATAAAATCTTTTTAAAATTAACATATAATGTGTTATTTGCCCCAGGGGTACAGGTCTATGAATCATCAGGCTTACACATTTCACAGCACTCACCATAGCACAAACCCTCCCCAAAGTCCATCACCTATCCACCCTATCCCTACCCTCCCACCCCCCAGTAACCCTCAGTTTGTTTTGTGAGATTAGGAGTCTCTTATGGTTTGTCTCCTTCCCAATCCCATCTTGATTCATTTTTTCCCTCCCTACCCCCCACAACCCCCTGCCCTGCCCCTCAAATTCCTCATATCAAAGAGATCATATGATAATTGTCTTTCTCTGATTGACTTATTTATTTCGCTTAGCATAATACCCTCTAGTTCTAACCATGTCGTTGCAAACGGCAAGATTTTGTTTCTTTTGATGGCTGCATAGTATTCCGTTGTATATAATACCACATCTTCTTTATCCATTCATCTGTTGATGGACATAGGTTCTTTTCATAGTTTGGCTATTGTGGACATTGCTGCTATAAACATTCGGGTGCATGTGCCCCTGAGGATCACTACCTTTCTATCTTTAGGATAAATACCCAGTAGAGTGATTGCTGGGTCGTAGGGTAGCTCTATTTTCAACTTTTTGAGGAACCTCCATACTGTTTTCCAGAGCGGCTGCACCAGCTTGCATTCCCACCAATGGTGTAGGAGGGTTCCCCTTTCTCTGCATCCTCGCCAACACCTGTCATTTCCTGACTTGTTAATTTTAGCCATTCTGACTGGTGTGAGGTGGCATCTCACTAAATTAAAAAAAATCTTAAAAAAAAAAAAGAAATACACTCATATTTTCTCCTCTCTCATTTTCCTTTCTGTTCTATTCAACTTCATTTTTAAAATGTTGCTAGGGGCGCCTGGGTGGCTCAGTGGATTAAAGCCTCTGCCTTTGGCTCAGGTCATGATCTCAGGGTCCTGGGTTCGAGCCCCGCATCAGGCTCCCTGCTTAGTTTCCTCTTCTCTCTCTGCCTGCCTCTCTGCCTACTTGTTATCTCTCTCTCTCTATGTCAAATAAATAAATAAAATCTTTAAAAAAAATAAATAAAATGTTGCTCAAATGGAAAACAGGTCTGTGGTTTCCAGGGGTCATAAACCTGACCGGGAGGAGGACAGATGACTATAGAAAGGTAACACTGACTTCCGTGGTGAGGGAGAGTTCTGTATCTTGATTATGGTGGTGGTCACACAAATATGTATATGTGACTGAAGTATACACACACACAGAAAGACGCACATGTAATAATTTGAAATCTGAGTCAGGTCACTAGTCTGTAGTAGTTAAATGCATGGTGTCAGTGTCAGCTTCCTGGTTTGAATAAGGTGCCATTGTCAGGGAAGATGCTTCCACTGGGCGAAGCTCAGTGATGGGTACATGGACCCTCTCTGAACTATTTTTGCAACTTCTTGTGCGTGTCTAATTATTTCAAAACAAAAATGTTTTATTTTTTTATTATTGATTTTTTAAAAGATTTAATATACTTATTTTAGAGAGAGAGAGTGCAAGCAGGGGAAGGAGCAGAGGGAGAGGGAGAAGGAAGGAGAAGAATCTCAAGCTGACTCCAAGCTCGGCGGGACTTGGGGCTCGATCTCAGAACCCTGAGGTCATGACCTGAGCCAAAACCAAGAGGTAGACATTCCAACTGACTGAGTCCCCCAAGCACCCCCAAAACAAAAATGTTTTCAACATTACTCAAGATCCATTAAAATGATATCATGAGGTCACAATCCATAGCTTGAAAGCGAAGCCCTGGTTCACCGAGAGTGGAGATTGGATCAGCAAGCAGCTGTGGCCACATGAACTTGTCCATCCGAAGCAGGGCATCTGCCTGTGCAGAACTGCATATCTGAACAGGCTGGAACTCTACACGAGCCCCTGCCCTTGCTCCCTGACCCTTTGCCCCGTGGACTTGGAAGCCAGAGGTTGCATCTATTCAATGCAACAGACTTTTGTTCCATTTCTTTGTGTGTCATCCTCAACCTCTAAATGTCCCTAACCTATCCCATCCCCATTTTTTTTTTTAAGACACTTGCTCCTCATTCCACCACTCAGACATTAGAGTGGTATTTCTGAAGGTGTGGTCCTTGGCCTCCATCTCACTGAAGGCCATGAATGCAGATTCCTGGTACTCACTGAAACTCACTTTGTTAGACTCTTGGTAGGTGGGGTTCAGAAATACACATTTTAAACAAGCTTGCCCGAGGCTTTTATGTGCACAATTGGGAGCCTTGAGAAATTTGCTGAAACCAGATACGTGACTATGTGAGACATCAATTACAACACTGGAAGTCAATTTGAGTTAAAAAGTTCCTCTGTTGTGACGATAGGATTTCCGAGGGTAACTCTCTTTCCAGCTTACATGATCCTTGAGCAATAAAGTTTCCAGTGTTGACATAAGCCATGTTTCCTGCCTCTTTTGACAAAAACATTACTTTAGTGACTCAGTTTCTCCAAATGTGAGGACAAAAATTCCAGTAATCTCCCTAATTCATAGCATTTCCGTAGATAATGACCGTTTGTTCTCAGATGGAAGTAATTTCATTAGCATAAGTGGATGCATATTTTATAAACACAGGCCCATGTGTTTCATATTCTTCTCATATTTATTTACACATTCTGTAAACACATGTATACACAGAGCCACATGGACGTTTTTAGAAGAGCACATGGAACATTTTGCACATGTAAATACCACAGTGGATGCCTCGGGGGCTTTTTTTCTCAGGTGGCAAATCAGTACCACTCAGAGGCTCTCAGTTACTACCTTTCCCAAGTAAGAATGTGCCCTGCAGTGGGTCAGCCTCTGGGTTCCCTCAACCTCCTTCCTCCCCTCAGGATGTCCTGGCCTCTCTAGAGCTTCTAATTTATAGGGAAACTGATGCATCCTGAAATGGTAATGATTTCTAGTAAGTCAGTATCGTGGCTTTCCCACATAATGTCTCCAAATGTACCCAACCTTAAAGAAGAGTTTAATTTGATTGACAAGGTGGCTCCTTTTCACCGACTAGGTCTCATAGCTCTCTTCCATAAACACCAAAGGTCTTGGGCATACTTGGAGTCAAGTTAAACTGAGCCTCATTCTGGAAAGTCAGGCCTGCCCACAGCTGGGTGAGGGAGCTCGTGGGATGGCAAAGGTAGCAAAAAGTAACTCTTAGATTTTAAAATATTTTCTTTCGGGGTGCCTGGGTGGCTCATTCGCAAGAAGATGTGACTCTTGATCTTAGGGTTGTAAATTTGAGCCCCACGATGGGTGCAGAGATTACTTAAAATGAATAAATAAATTAAAACTTAAAAAAAATAGTTTCTCTCTACTGAGCCTCCCAGAAGAGGCTGAAACAGACCCAAATGTTATCTCTTGCATCAGAAGCAATCAATTAACTACAACCCAGTATCTCTTGAGCTCAATTGGATTCTTTACTAGGTACTAAATATAATGTGAGCCGGAAAAGAATGTTAGGTAGAGATGGTACTCCCCAATATTCTCTCTCTCTTTTTTTAAAAAAAGATTTTATTTATTTATTTGACACAGAGAGAGATCAGATCACAAGTAGGCAGAGGGGCAGGCAGAGAGAGAGAGGGGAGGAAGCAGGCTCTGCACTGAGCAGGGAGCCCGATGCGGGCCTCGATCCCAGGACCCTGAGATCCCAGGACCCTGAGATCATGACCCGAGCCGAAGGCAGAGGCTTAACCCACTGAGCCACCCAGGCGCCCTCCAATATTCTCTTGATTTAAATGGCATGTTTTGGTCCGAAGATGGTGTGATTCCCCCCGCCACCGCCCCGTGGCTCTTTTTAAATTTGTTAAGGTTTTGCTTTTGGCTTTTTTTTCTGATAGTGAAAGCAAAAATAATAGCTGTCTCCTGCTGAGGACTTATTTGGCACCAGGAACATGCTAAGCTCTTTTACATTCATCCTTACAAAAGGCCATTGGGGTTGGTATTCTTTACTTTTTTTAAGGTTTATTTATTTATTTATTATTTGTCAGAGAGAAAGAAAGAAAGAGCACAAGCAGGGGGAGTGGCAGGGAGAAGGGCACAAGCAGAGGGAGAAGCAGACTCCCCACTGAGCAGGGAGCCTGATGCAGGGCTCAATCCCACAACCTGGTGATCGATTGTGACCTGAGCCGAAGGCAGACACCCAACCAACTTAGCCACCCAGGCACCCCTGGGGTTGGTATTCTTGTCCTCATTTTATGGATGAAAATATGGGTGCTCAGAAAGAGCCAATACCTTGCTCAAGATTAAACAGCTAATTAGTAGCTGTGATGTGAAGCTAATGCCCATGGGCTGGGTTGGATAGTGTCCCCCCCCAAATTCATGTACTCCCCAGAACCTCAGAATGTTACCTTATTAGGAAATAGGGTCACCACAAGCGTAATTAGTTAAGGGTGTAATGGATTAGGATGGGTCCCTACTCCGATATGACTGGTGTCTGTAAGAGGAGAAACACAGAGCGCAGGGAGAATGCCACATGATGACAGAAGAGGCAAGATTGGGGCCATGAGCGTGGCTGGTAATGCCTGAAGCTCAGAGAGAGACACAGACCAGATTTTCTCCCAGTCTCCAGAGAGGGCATGGCCCAACTAGCAACCTGCTTTCAGACTCCTGGCCTCCAACATTGCTGTTTAGAACTTCTGTTGTTTCAAGCCGCCCATTGTGTGGTCCCTTGTTATGGTGGCCTTAGGAAACTAATATGGCCCATGATACACCCTACAACCTGTTCACTGTGAAATTTTGGAAAACAAAGAAGAAAAATTAGAGTGCTCGCGATCTCAAGTCCCGAGCCAACCACTGTGGATTATTACATTTCCAGGTTCCCTTCACTTCCTCCCCAAGGCCATTCCATCCATTTCTACCTTTAAAAAAAAATGGTACCTTCACTTTGTGCACTTTTTCCTCTTCTGTTGGTTTTTTTTAAAGATTTTATTTATTTATTTGACAGAGAGAGAGAGATTACAAGTAGGCAGAGAGGCAGGCAGAGAGAGAGGAGGAAGCAGGCTCCCTGCTAAACAGGCAGCCCGACGTGGGGCTCGATCCCAGGACCCTGGGATCATGACCTGAGCCAAAGGCAGAGCCTATAACCCACTGAGCCACCCAGGTGCCCCTCTCTTTCATCGTTTGATCAGCTGTACTCTCCACGGGATGTGGTTTTAAGATAGTGAGAACAGCTGTAAACCCCAGCATTCTTTGTATTTTATCATCATCATCAACAAGCTCGTCCTCATCCTCCTTTCAGCTCACTGGGATAGGTCCCATTGAGAAAGAAGATGGTCGGACCCATCGTTGACTTGGAACGTTGGCACTAAAAATGGAAGAGCTGACTATGCACGAGATCCCCAGAAGATGGCAGTGTGCATCATAAAACCACACCATCCACTTGGCCACTTAGCCACCAGCCTGTGAATCCTGGTAGGTGGCAGGTGACAGGCTTTGGGCTCCGGGAAGGGCCTTTGTGAGGGATACTGGAAATAGCAATCACACCACTAACTAGCCTGAGGCCTCATGGAGTAAATGTTTTCCAACTTTGCAAGGTCCTCTCTTCTTGTTAAAGAGAGACTGAACTGCTTCTCTAAGCCTTTCACCTGAAGAAGCTTCCCGTTAAGACACTGAAGATTGTTGTCACCAATAGTTTGATGTATCAACTATAACCTCTAATTCCTGTCCCTTACTGATCTGAGGGTGTAAGGCTGCATCTCAGTTCTCTTATATAGAAGGGAGGGCTGAGAAAGAAGGAAGTAGAGAGAGCTTAGAAGGAGCGAGGAGACAGAACGCCAGAACAGTGTTTACTAGCTGTGTGATTCTGGCGTACTCACGTAAACTCTCTGAGCCTAAGTTCCCTCGTGTTCTATTTGTTCTGCTCTGTTTTGTTTTGTTTTTCATGGGCATAATGTCTGCTTTGCTGATCCTCCACTGTCAGAGCACAGCTCAAGTGAGAAACGACTATTAAAGCTATAAAATATTTTTATTAGCAATTATTTTCATAAGTATAGTCTAGCAGTAATTCTCAAGCATTATCTTGGATCAGAATCACCTGCAGAGCTTATTAAACCATGGAATGCTGGGCCCTGCCCCAGAATTTCTGATTCAGTAAGTCTGGGGTGAGTCAGAGAATTTGCAGCCCGGACAGATCCCGAGGTGATGTTGGTGTTGCTCACAAGGAAAACATCTCGAGAGCCACCGGCTAGAGTGAGGGTACGAACATTCGGTACTCCGGAGGCCTTGTACATGTCCTAGAACTTCCTAGACTACTGCTTAATGCAAAATTAAAGAAGTTCTTTCCAAAGCATTAGAAATGCTGTCCTAGACTTTATCCTGTGCATACGTGTGGTCAGTACCTAGATGTAGCCAAAGGTGTAACTGTCTTTTAGATTGTGTCACTTCTGCTGGTCTGTGGTTTGCAGGAGCAGGTCTTTTCTGCCTTATGGTGACTGCAATAGTCCACTCACCACAGCTACCACCGTGAGCTGGTGGCTGCCACATGATGGTGGGTCGACGTGGCCCAGGGAATTCCCTCAAAGGCCAGAAGGGAAGCTCAGTGAGGACCAGGATGTGTCCTGGGAAGGCTTCAAGGAGTGGCTGGCAGTGTTTGGAGCACTGATGGCTTTCCGGGCCCTTACCCTGTTCTGTTTTTGCCATAGTGCCCAATGCCTTCTAACTATATTTTTCTCTCATTTATTTCTTGTTTGCTGTCCTTCTGTCTGCCCCCAAATGTAAGGAGCAGCAGTTTTGTTTACTTCAGGACGTAAGTACATGCACACAAACATTGCACTGAATGAAGGGAAGATAATTGCTGGCCATTTCCTGCCTTTCCCAGTAGCTCATGATTCCTCCAAGCACAGTGAGTCTACTTATCACCTTCCAGAATGATGGGAGGCCTGCAGCACTGTTGTAGGGAAGCACACACCAGCCGTAATGAACTATAAAACCCAGGTACTCAGTTTACCCTTAGAGCGTAAGGTAGGGTTTACCGTGTTTAGATTTTATGACGGTGCTCCTGCATTTTCTATACTTTATGGATGCTGAGGTCGAGACTGGGTAGCTGTTCTCACCAGTCTGATATTCTGGTTTTTTTCGATCCTATACCTTGCAATTTGGGTTTGGGAATGAAACCAATCGTAAGTTCAGAAAGGTTGATTCAGGATGATGATCAAGTTTCTGCCTGGAGAACCTTAGTAGACTAGAAAGCTGTACAGAGAAGGCTCAAGGGAACTGGAAACTCAGAAAAGGTGTAACCTGAAGAAAACAGACATACACACCTGAAAAAAAGCTCCCAGAGTGCAGCCAGCTAAAAGGCCCTTCATAGAACTGACATGCACTGAACACCGACGACATTGCAGGTGGAAGCTTAATGCTTCATCTTCTGGACCATCTCCTTCCCTAGCAACCTGTGAAGTACATACTAGGCTGCACCACATGCAGTTGTCATCCTCAGAAGTCAAAAAAGGTTGGGGCGCCTGGGTGGCTCAGTTAGTTAAGCAACTGCCTTCGGCTCGGGTCATGATCCTGGAGTCCTGGGATCGAGTCCCGTATCGGGCTCCCTGCTCAGTGGGGAGTCTGTTTCTCCCTCTGACCTCTCTCCTCTCATGCTCCCTCACTCTCATTCTCACTCTCTCTCTCAAATAAGTAAATAAATAAACTCTTTAAAAAAAAGAAAATGTTTTAAAAACTCAAAAAAGTTTGAATGCAGCAATATCATTTGACTCAAACTAAAAGTTATCAATCCCATTTTATAGATAAGGAAAATGAGCCTCAGAGGGGATAAATAAGCCATCATCAGTCATCTGGGTAGAAAATGATGGAGTAAAAGATTTTGAACACAAATCTGGTAGGCCCTAAAGACCATTCCCTTCCACTGTATTATGAGGCTCTTGAAAGAAGGTTAAGCTTAGGGAAAGCCCTAAAAAGGCAGTTTGTATCATGCTAGTCAACATTTCTTTCTTTCTTTTTTTTTAGACTTTATTTATTTATTTGACACAGAGAGAGAGAGAGAGATCAGATCACAAGGAGGCAGAGAGGCAGCCAGAGAGAGAAGAGGAAGCAGGCTCCCCGCTGAGCAGGGAGCCCCATGTGGGCCTCGATCCCAGGACCCTGAGATCATGACCTGAGCCGAAGGCAGAGGCTTTAATCCACTGAGCCACCCAGGTGCCCCCCCTCTTTTTTTTTAATATTTTATTTATTTGATGCAGAGAGAGAGATCACAAGTAGGCAGAGAGGCAGGCAGAGAGAGAAGAGGAAGCAGGCTCCCTGCTGAGCAGAGAGCCACCTCCATCCCAGGACCCTGAGATCATGACCTGAGCCGAAGGTAGAGGCTTTAACCCACTGAGCCACCCAGGTGCCCCCAACATTTCTTTTAATAACTTAGAGTCCTTTACTCTTCCTTCATAGTCAAAATAATGCACTTTAGGAGAATTGTAAATACTGTGTTGAAGGAGCCCTGAGTACTGAACGAACCACAAATGGCTGTTTTCAGGTTATCAAATTTTAATAACATTATTTTGTTGCGATGCTGCACCTAGCCTTTTAAAGAGAACGTTCCCAGAACTCATTATGCGGTTATAAAGTAATAAGGCTCTTTTCACAGAGTGATCAACAAAAGCCAGTCCCTCCTTGTGGCAACACTCAGAATACCCTGAAATTTTTTTAAAATTTTAAAATCCTCAAACAAGAGTAGATAAAGCACAGGAGTAGTATAAGGGGGGAACTAAATAGAATGTGATCAAAATTAATCTGGTACATAATGAAGACATTCTTGATCACACCTCCAAATGGTAATAGTCCAGGGGTTGGTGATTTTTCAAGGAACTGTGATGGGAGTGACTTTTACACACGACCAAGTTGAATCTTTGGGGTTTTCTCTTCCTTAGTGTTCTGGCCTCATTTTTGAAGGTTTTCCCTTATTGTAGATTGTTTAATCTTAAATGGACACACTTGCATGGTACAAGTAGAAGCTTAATAAATGTGGAACAAATAAATGATATTGAAAGATGAACACCTTTGTATCATTTTATCAGACAGTTGGGTAACCACTGTGCTAAACACTCGGATGAAAACAAAGCAGCAGGGCGCCTGGGTGGCTCAGTTGGTTGGGTGTCTGCCTTCGGCTCAGGTCATGGTCTCTGGTCCCAGGATCGAGCCCCACATCGGGATTCCTACTCAAAGGAGAGCCTGCTTCTCCTTCTCCCTCTACCTCCCCCCGCCCCACTCTCTCTCTCTCTCTCTCAAATAAATAAATAAAATCTTAAAAAAATAAAGCAGTTTCTTGTTGCTCACACTGGATGTCTCAAGATGAACTTTCTGTGATCTGACACTGATTGGTAGATGAAGTAGAAACAGACCAGAAACAGTTCCGGAGTTCATGACTTTTTGATGCTGCAGCACGAAGAAGGGTAAAAACTCGAGTGTTGCAGTTCAGCTTTCCTCACTTATGCACAATGGGTAGAAAATATGATTTCCACAGTATAAACAGCCACTCTCCAATAACTGGCTTTTTTCAATTGTAACAAGTTGTAACAAGATATGATATAGGCACACAAGTGGCTGTGCCAGAAGTTTAAATTTATAAAAATTGGGGTAAATTGGGGGTGCCTGGGTGGCTCAGTCGGTTAAGTATCCAACTCCTGAATTCTGCTCACGTCATGATCTCAGCGTTTTGAGATGGAGCCCTGAGTCAGACATGGCGCTGGGCATGGAGTCTGCTTAAGATTCTCCCTCTCCCTCTCTTCTTCCCCCCACCCCATTCTTCTTGCATGCATTCTCTCTCTCTCTCTCTCAAAAAGGAAGAAAAAGCAGAGAGAGAGAGAGAGAGAGAGAGAGAGAGAGAGAGAGAGAGAGAGAGAGAGGGAAGGAAGGAGGGAGGGAAGGAGGAAGAAAAAGAATGGGATAAACTGATTATATGGGGATTCTTATGACCAACTTCACTTAATTAAGGATCTTGATGAGAATCCAATATATACAATGCTCCATGATATCTGTGATATCCAGCATCACCTTAAGAGGAAACTTGTTTCCTAGAATCTCCTCCCTATGTGATTCCAGGTTAGAGTTGTCCAAAAGAGGGATTTGCATGGGGAAGTGCAGCAACAGCCATACACTCTGGAAGGTCATGACAGTTAGACACAGTGACAGACATTCTTACAGGTGCTGGAAGGTTCCAACCTCAGATGGAAGGTTGTTCCATCTCCTGTACTCCACATCTCACTCCTCTTCCTGACTTCCGGCCATGTTGACCAATGGCAACTCTCGGGTCCATCACCAGATGCCCAGCTGTGGAGCCCCAGAGACAACAGTTTCTCCCTTAGCTTCTTCTTGGTAGTCCTGCATGAGGGACTGGATGTGCTTGGCGTCTGGGACTGATGATGCTGACTCCTTGATCTCTTAACCCTCCTTTCAAGTCTTCACTTGTCAACACCTCCAGCCATTTTGAAAGATCTCCTTCCTATAACAGATACTGTCTTTCATAACTCAAGGTGGTTCTGTAACAGTTTTGTTGTTTGAAACTGAATGCATACTCATAATTTTAAAAATACAGCAAAACCAAAAAGTATAAGGAAGAAAACCAAGAAATAACCCCAGATCCCATTTACTTAGTCTCACTAACCAGAAATAGATGCGGTGTTAATTTTTTACAAATTTACCTTTGGGGTTCTACCCATGCACAGGAAGATGGAAAAAATCATTTTAATGGATCTGGGTAAATAATTAAGTTTCACGCCATTGTCACTCTGAGTTCTATTTGTGAGTTATTTCTTGAATTAAAAATTGATGTGTTTAGTTCCCATTCTACAAGCCTGATTCACAAGCATATATGTTAAAGAAAATTTAAAGTGACATTTCTCCCCCATTTTAACTAGGGTCCATATAAAATGTTTTTGCTTCAGTTGTAACTATAACTGCCCTTCCTCAACCCAAAGAAGCAGAGTTGAGTGTAATTTGTGGCACACTCCATTTCTAACTTGAGTATCACTGCATTTTTTCCCAGAAGAGCAATCTCTTGGGAAAAGAGTCAGGGTACTTTGGGTAAGATGTCATAGCAACAGCTTAAATGGGGAAAAGATTGTGGAAATATATCTTCCCACACTTTCCAAACCCAGACTTATGCTCCATTCATGCTTTTAACCATGAAAGACCCAAATACAGCATGAGAAATTGAAATCATTTCTTTTTTTTTAAAGCATCCCTAATTTACCCTCCTGAAAGCATGTTGCAAGAGGAAAGTTTGGCCCTCTGCCCTCTGCCATAGATAGATCTCAAGACCTTCCAACTCTGCAAACCCTCCAGCATGTACCACAGGATGGAACAATGGAAATGAGCTGAGCTGTGGTTGCTGGACAAGTGGCCAGGCTCACTCACTAGCTTGGGGGCTCCCTGCTGCAGACCAGACTAACAGAACAGAGGATTGGAGGCTGCACCCAGGCATAAGGGTCGAGTTACTGTGCCATTTGAAAGAGCTCAAAGCTCAAGTATTGAATCTGCAACCACCCAGACTAATGCAGTAATGCATTTGACCTTCAGTCTGAAGATCCATAGTCAAGCCCCAGCTCTGACACACAGGTGATCTTGGCTAAATTACCCAACCTCTCTGTCGTACAAGGTGAAGATCAAAATGACATAGTGTCTGAAAACGTTTTGGGAATTATAGAGTGCCATACGCATACAGTGTATCACGGCAGTCCAAGAGACTGGGGTGAGAGTGTTCGCTCCAAAGCACTTCCCAAATTTCCTACAAATTCTCGGGCTCCACATTCTCAGGGTCATCCCCAGCTTTATCCTTCTACTTTCTCTGAGTCTTATTTCTGGATCACCTCGGGTTGCCTACTTGCTGTCCCTGGGCCAGAATGTGGCAACCCATATGTAGAATTCGGGTCCTTTCCTCAATTTCCCTCCCAAAACTTCACACAAGGCTGTGCTTCTAGCAGACTTGTGCTCAAGTTTGTACAGAAACAGAGTGGGTTTTCAGAAACTCAAACACCGTAAAACTGAGTCACTGAGTGTAGTTTCCGTCCCTGCTCTTCGATCTATTTCCCTCAGAAAACCAACATTGCCTGCACTCCCCCTCGTCTCTTGCTACACCCCCTAAGAGGCCACCTCCTGCATATTTCACAGCACTCCCTGCACTCATCCAAGCAAGCTGCCATCACCAGGTGCCTCCCTTTCTTCTTCTCCACCCCCAAGTCTCTGGGGGGAAAAGGGAGTGATAAGGAAATTTTATCTTCTCCTGGAGGATAAATTGTGTTACCATCACCCCTCCCCCTTAAAAGGGAAAAGCAGCTATAGTCCATTTGCATTTAATAATTTTTTCAATTATTCATTCATTCAACAAGTATTGACATCATTCAAGGTGCCAGGTCCTGTACTAGATGCTGAGATGAAGCTACCACAGACAAAAATCCTGCTATTGTATTCTTGAGACAGGGAGTGTGTGGGGGGGGAATAAACAAATGCACAATTAAAATGAATGTATATCTGAGTATGAGAAGTAGAAAATGGTAAAGCAGGATAGGGAAATAGGGAGAAAGGATGGGGGGAGGTAGCTTGCAATTTTACACTAAGCAGTCAGGGAAGGCGTAACCTTAACCCTAACCTGCAACATCCTGGGGAGTGGGTCATGACACTGGGAGGAGGGGAGATGCTCCAGGCAGAGAAAGAGCCTGTGTAAAGGTCCTGAGGCAGCTTACGATCACATCTGTATTCTATCTGCCTGAAAGAGGAGATTTCACTTTTAGTTTAGCTCAATTTTTAAAATTTAANATCACATCTGTATTCTATCTGCCTGAAAGAGGAGATTTCACTTTTAGTTTAGCTCAATTTTTTAAATTAAATTAAATTTATTTATTTGACAGCAAGAGAGAGATCACAAGTAGGCAGAGAGGCAGGCAGAGAGAGGGGGAAGCAGGCTCCCCGCTGAGCAGAGAGCCTGATGCGGGCCTCGATCCCAGGACCCTGAGATCATGACCTGAGCTGAAGGCAGAGGCTTAACCCACTGAGCCACCCAGGTGCCCCTAGCTCAATGTTAAGAGTTCCTTTAGAGTCCCAGAAATTCCTCAAATTTATCCTTACCTTCCTTTTGTATTTCCTGTTGGTTTTCTTGCCTAAGTATATCTTGAATCCATCCCCCCCTCTCCATGTGATGTACCATTGCAGGTGTTTGTGCATTCGTGAGTTCTCCCCTGGGTTATAGACACAGCTTCCTAACTGGACAGTCCAGCCCCCTTCAGTTCCCATCAGAGTGATTTACAATTCCAATACAAACATAGTGCTCTGTGGCATTAAATAGCTCAATCAACCCCTTCCAGCCCCCACACACTTAGAACAAAATTCTCCCTCATCAGCCTGGCTGCAGCAAAGATCATCCGTGCCCCCAGTCATATCCCCCTGCCCTGGCTATTTCAGGATATGCCCAAAGCATGCTACTGTAAGCACCTGCTTAGCTCTTCACTTGAGGGATTTCTTCGTTGTGAGCGATGGGCCATAAGTGCCAGGAAATTAATGCTCCTGGGGAGGAACCCTCAGTCAGTGATAAATGGGAATTGAAGGATAAATTCTCTATCTTCCTGGCCCCGGGGGCAGAGAAGTGGGGAAAAGAGGGAGAGAATAACTTTGAGGTATTTTCCATAGTATCGCCCAGATTTTCCCAATGGAATTGACCCCAATTGCTCACAGCAGCAATCTGTTCCATAATGCACGTTATTTTTGCTTCCTTCCTCTCCCCATCTTGCTTCCCCACTCCTCCACCAATGCTTCCTAGAATCCCCCTCCACCCCCGCCACTTGTGCTCAGATCTTTGTCTTTTTGTTATTGTAAATTGAATTGTGTTTCCCAAATGATGTGGTGAATTCCTAACATCCAGGTACCTGTGTATGTGACCTTATTTCCTGAATGATGTAATTAAGTTGAGGTTCCACTTGATTAGAGTGGGCCCTACTCCATCCAATATGATGTGTGTGTGTTTTTTTTTTAAAGATTTTATTTATTTATTTCACAGAGGGAGAGAGATCACAAGGAGGCAGAGAGGCAGGCAGAGAGAGAGGNGAGCCCGATGCGGGCCTCGATCCCAGGACCCTGAGATCATGACCTGAGCCGAAAGCAGAGGCTTTAACCCACTGAGCCACCCAGGCGCCCTGATGTGTGTGTTTTTAAGAAGGGAGGAGAAGGCCATGTGATGACAAGGGCAGAGATCAGAGGGGTGCATCTATAAGGCAAGGAGCTCCAAGGATTGCCAGCAATGTCACAGGCTAAGAGCAAAGCACAGAACAGATTCTCCCAGAGAGCCATTAAAGAGAGCATGCCCACATGTTGGTTTCCGATTTCTGGCCTCCAAAACTGTGAGTCAGTAAATTTGTTGTTTTAAGCCCCCTAGTCTGGGGTCCTTGGTTATGACAGCCCTAGGAAATTGATGCAGCTATCTCTTGCTATGCATGACTACTGCCTCAAAACTTAGCGACAAAAGCACCAGCCATTTTCTTTTATCTTCCAACTTTCTGGGTCAGGAATTTGGGAAGAGCTCAGTGAAGTCTTCTGTTCCATGTGCCGCTGACTAAAGTTACTCAAGCCCAGAGTACCTGAGACAGCTTCGTTCCTGTGTCTGGGACTTTGGAGGGACTTCAGGGATGGCTAGAAGGCTGGCCTCAGCTGGGACTGGTGTCCAGAGGGCCTCCATGTTGTGTCTCTAACATGGCAGGTCTAGAGTTGGCAGCTCAGGGCTCCCAGAGAGAGGATGTCCCATGAGACTCAGGCAGAAGGTGTGAAGCTTCTAGTGACTTAGTCTCAGAAGTCTTAGAGGTCACAGGTGAATCAACAAACAAAGAAAAAGCAGAATCAGACCTATAACTACAGAGAACAAACCCATGGTTGCCAGAGGGGAAGGTGTAGGGAGATGGGAAAAACAGGTGAAGGGGAGTAGGAGATACAGGCTTCCAGTTATAGAATGAATAAGTCACAGGGATGAAAGGTACAGCGTAGGGAATACAGTCAATGGCATTGTAACAGTGTTGTGTTGGGAAAGATGGTAGCCACACTGGGGGTGAGCATAGCACAACATACCCACTTGTGGAATCACTAGGTAGTGTGCCTGAAACTAATGTAACATTGTGTGTCAACTATACTCAAACAAAATTTAATGGCACTCTACCACATTCTGTTGGTCACGTGGGTCACTAAATTCAGCCAGATTTAAAGCATTGGGAATAAGACTCCACTTGTCTCAGGAAGAGAGGTAAAAAAGAGGTATATTATCTCTAATCTACCTCAACTTGTCTCAGGGTCAGCTGCTGGAGGAACCCAACCTAAGACAGCAGCCTGCAAGAGTTTTGCCCCTGACTGTCTCCAGGGCCATCTCTTGCTCTGATATTCAGCTTTGATACCTGACATGCCATATTCCTCACTATTTTCTAATATCCCAAGTTCTGTCTTGCTTCCATGACTTCATATACTTTATTTTTTTAGACACAAAGTAAAAAAATATATATGTATGTGTGTATATATATATATATATAGTATAATTGTATATGTATGTGTATACACATACACACACACACACACACACACACAATTGATTTTTGTGCTCTTCTCTGCCTAGAATGTCCTTCCCCTTATCTTTGCTCACCAGGCAGGTGGACTCATCCTTCAAGACCTAGACAGCTCGAGGCTCCACCTTCCCTATCCCAGCAATGTCACTTGCCTCTCTTCTCACTTCTGTCTCAACTGCTGGCTAAACGTCTGTTTGCATGTCTTTAAGTTCCTCAGGAGAGTGGACTAGTCTGTTTTCTATCTCTGCATGCTCACGTCTGTTGATGGATGAATGGTCCATGGCCCTAAGAACCCCAAGGTAAAAATTCAATCAATTAAACAGATCGTCGAACTCTTACATCCATGTTCTGCCATTTCTTGAGTGATCTTAATGTCAACCAGCTCAGTGTAAGAGCTGGTCCTTAAGCTGTTATGGGGAAGAGGGACATAAGTGAGAAGACAATCAGATGCAGTTATTTGATTTAAAATGACGAGGCAGGTTACCAGAGGGGAGGTGGGTGGGGATTGGGTTAAAGCAGTGCTGGGGTTTAAGAAGGGCACTTGTCATGGTGAGAACCAGGTGATGTAGGGAAGTGTCGAATCGCTATATTACACACCTGAAACTAGTATTACACTGTATGCTGGAATTAAAAATTTTAAAAATAAAAATAAAATAATGGGACAATATATGTGCTTGATTGTCCCTGCACCACCATTTAACTTTCCTTGTTCCCTAATAGTCTTGATTGATATATTAATAGAGTTGATCTTGTCCCATGTCCTGTTCTTGCAGCTTTTAAAAGAAGTTATAAGTGCTCCCAGCAGGGGAGCTTTTGTTCATAGACTCTGTCAGAGTTCTGCTGAATATAAGCTGGAACAAAGCATAAAGGGAAGTGCAGGGGTCGGTAAAATCTTTCTACAAAGGGACCATCAGTAAATATTTTAGACTTTGTGGGCCAAGAGGCAAAATTGAGGCTATTTTGTATAGATGCTTATATAACCAATTTAAAGGTAACCTTTGAAATATTTTTTAAAAACATCCTTGAGCTGGAAGACAGTGGGCCAGATTTGAACCACAGGCCATGGTTTGTAAACCCAGGGTGTAGCAGATGGAGAGCTAGAGTTGGGGCAAGGAGAGCTGGTCCCAAGCCTTACCTTGCCTTATGTGACCTTGGGCAGCCTCTTCTAGTGCAGAAGGCACCGCCGAGATTCTGAGAGGATGGAGCAGAGTCAGGGATTCTGGCTAACCTCCTGGGTTCCAGAGCCCAGGGGTGCTCCAGATACTTGATCCTAGTGGAGCAATAAAGAAAGGAACCTGCTTAGAGCATTGGACTCCCAGGGGACAAACTGTGAGCTCAAGCCCCACCTCAACACCACATTGATGGCCTAGTGGTGCTGGACCATGAATAATGTGAAGGGACCTGTGTGGTGGACCTCCAGCCAATGCGGAGACAGTGGCTCTAACCAGAAATCCCTGCTCAACATCCCAGCCATTTGCATGAATGCCCAAACAAACATGCCTCTCACCATCAGTGTTCCAGTTCCTCATATTCAGGTCCCATTATCCAGGAATGCAATAAGCCCAAGGGTTCTCTGCCAAGGGCTATAGTGTGTTCCTAGGGCATTTGAAAATATACCAACTTGTTTCCTGTCGGCCCATTGGCCTTTTTGGAAGGGCATTTGTCAGAGAAGGCACAGGTTCTGCAATTCCTGGAAGAGACCCACACTGAAGACCAAATGTCCTGACCAAATGGCATCAGTGCCTCCATTGAGAAACATTGCTGCTGAGGCACTCTGGTGTCCCTGGGTTATTGGAATGGGGACAGGAGGGACATCTCCTCACCTTCCTCATCTAACCACAAAGGTGCTTGCAAGAATCAAGAGATAACGAGGTACCTAGATGGTTCTGTCGGTTGGGTGTCTGTCTTTGGCATGGATCGTGGTCTCGGGGTCCTGGGATTGGGCCCCACGTCAGGCTCCCCGCTCAGTGGGGAGTCTACTTGTCCCTTTCCCTCTGCCCCTCAGCCTGCTCATTCTCTCTCTCTCAATGGATAAATAAAATCTTTTAAAAATTATTAAGAATCAAGAAACAATGCATATGAAATTCTTTTGTAGACCATCAAATGTTAAAAGTCTATCAATCATTGTTATTATTACAACTAGAGTGTCCTCAGGTGGCTTCTAAATGTGATGCCCTTTTTGAAAAAGTAAATGAGATATAACTTGCATGCAGTAAAGGGGACAAATCTTAAGGTACAGTTCAATGACCTCACATGTGTTTATATACTTTTCTACCACCCAGATCAAAATATAAGATGTTCCCATCACCCCAGAAATTCCCCTCATGCCCCTTTCTAGTCAATACCCCCTCCCAGAGGCAACCATTGTTCTGAACTCCCCATAGATTCATTTTGCATATTTTTCAACTTCATATAAATGGGATCATACCATATACGCACTTCTGTGCCTTCTTTTGAGATTCAGTTTTATTATTGCTTCTATCAACAGTTTATACCTTTTTATTTTTTTTAAGGTTTTATTTATTTACTGCAGAGAGAAAGCACAGAGGGAGAATGAGAGGGAGAAGCCGACCCCCTACTGAGCTGGGAGCCCAACTCCCATCCCAGAACCCTGGGATTATGACCTGAGTTGAAGGCAGATACCCAGCTGATTGAGCTGCCCAGGTGTTCCGTTTTATCCGTTTTTATTGCTGTGTCATGACATACATCTTTTTTTGGGGTCAAAAGGAATTTTTTTTCCCCTCACACTTATAGCAGAAACAACAAAAAAATCATTTCATTCCCCGCTTCTGATGCTGGTCTCTTTACCATGCTTGGGAAATTACAAAGTCGGTTAACTTTCAGCTGTGTTGAGTTCAGACCGGACTGTCATCACTAACAAGGACAAGGTCTTAGAGGGGGAAAAGGATCTGTTAGCTGAACATTTATTCATCTGCTTATCTGTCCTTCCAATCAAAATTTGGTTGCTTCATAATTAACTGTTTTATTTGCATAGAAATAAGAAAGACAGACTACTCTCACAACTTGGGAACATGGCGCTTTAAGACAAAAAGTACACATTCTGCAAACAAGACGTGGGGAATGGAATGGAAAACTCCACTGAGTGCTTTCCTGGCTTCTTGCCATTCTGTGAATACTTAATGATATATATTTTTTTAAAGCCAACTGTTCTCACACTTAGGCCAATTTTTCTTTTGCTAATATGGTCTTTTCTTGTCTTCGATCCAAAACAGATTGAGAATCTAGGAAGATATATTCTATCCACACTTTTATTTCACCAATAGTCTGTTCAATTTCCACTAATGATAATCATTCATGTATCTTTAAATATTAATATTGGTGCTGAAGAAAACAAGGCAAATGCAACACTCAGAGCCCAAATTGAGTAAGAATTCCTGCAGAGATGCAGATGAGGTGGGGTATTATCAAACTGGTCAGTTGGTCTGGTAATGCTCATTGCTGGAGGTGATGTGCCCCTCAAGGAAATGAATGAGCCCACAGGGAACAGTGTCTGTCAACAATCTGTGGGTTTAGGTATATAGTTTCCAACCCATTTTCTGAAATTGTCAATGGTGCCACATTAAGTTGAATCTGGACTCCCTTAGAAGCTGAAAAGAAACTCAGGGAGAGGGGTGGGGTGCTCCCCACCCCCGCTTCTTGTCACTGACATCACTGTAGCAATCAACATTCTCAGTATGAGCCTTTGTGTTTGGGTCCCAGAGCTCACCCTAGTTTGGTTCTTAGATTAACCAAAGAGGTAATTAGGAAAGTGTTATTGCCACCCTGAGGAGTTTATGAGGCTAAATGAGTTCTATAAGTAATGCGCTTAGTAAGTTGAGGCTCTGCCTCTTTTCCTCTTCTGCCTCCAGCTCATTTTAAATGCTGCCCTAGGAAAAGCATCAGAATAAGCCCTTCAGAATATTTAATAAAGGCTTATTAAAAGGTAGACTCCCTATTTTCATTCAAGTAAATATAAATCTTGCCTGTAGAATCAGAATTAAGTTGCTTCATTTGTCCCACTGAATGACTAAAAGTAGTCAGGTATTATGACTTCTTGTCTGTCTGTCTTCTGCTCTCCCCCATCAAAATGCAAGCTCCCTGAGGGCAGTGACTTTGTTTAGTTCACCATTATATCCCTCGTGCCTAGACCAGCACCTGACACATAGAAGATAGTCTAATATACTTGTTGAATAAATGAGGGGATGTAGAAAGGAATGATGGAAGGAAGGAAGGAACAAAACTCAGATAGTGGCTTGCCCAAGACTTCACAACCACAGTAACCTGGATATTCAAGAGATTGATCATAAATATCACCCCTTTGTTACATCTTTTTACTTTTTCTTCATCTCTATCGGCAGTTTCATGGTCTTTACGGGGGCAAAGGGGATGTAAAGGGTGAGAGGTTGCCATTTTTCTAGACGAACACTTGTAACAAGTCATCAGAATTACTGCATATCCTACCTGAGAAAAAGAGCAACAAAAATGCTTTGGGAGTGGATGCTGGTGACTGGGTAGGACCACCAACCAGCCAGTAACTTGCTGACTTATAGCATATGGTTCCAATCCACAGATCACAACATATCAGAGACCTTAGTGAGGCTGTGACTATTCTAATCCCACAGATATTAAAGGTCTGGGTCTGGGCAGTTAGTTGCCCCACGGCCCTTCCATCCAGTCTGCTTTTTTTTTTTTTTTAATCCATATCACCTGAGATCCTTGTATATCACAAGACATGCCCAGAGAAAAGGGAGAATTGATACCTGATGCTCTTTTCCTTCATGGTTAAGGTGTACTATAGAAATATATCTGCTCATGAATATGCAAATAATCGATTTAAAGTCTAACTGATTCGTAAGAAAACTCTTGAATCACCTCCTCGTGTTCTAGGAATTCAGTATTTCTCAGTGCAAATATCAGACTCCTACTCAGATGCACCAAATGGAGACTTGGCTGCTTTTGAAGCATCTATTTACTTAGGAGAATAAAACCCACACTTAGGAGAAAATGTGCCTTATTCTATTTGATGTTCCAAATGCTTCTTTGCCTAAGGATTACTCCACAGGGATGCCAACACAGACAATGCAGCTTTATAGTGAAAGGGGCATCCCATCCAGCTCAACATTACCTATTTTTGTTTCACAAAATTATAGGGCTCATAGCAAGGAGAAGGGAGAACCAGTGCAGAGAGACAGTGCTCATGCTCTCTAAAAAAAAAAGATGTCAAGATGAGGATGGTACCACGTAGCCTACCTTAATGCATTTTAAAACATTTATGCGCCTACCTTTCTTTTTCCTTCTAGTCTGTGTTCTTAAGACAGACAGCCAATCTGTGGCCTAACAACGTTTTCTACCAGCAGAAAAATTACAGTAACCAAGCATACCTGAAGGCTCATAATTTTCCTGGCCAGCCATCTTGCGGTTTATTCCTTTCATTACATTAGAAATGGAGGCTAATTAAGGCAACTGTGGCTAGAACAAGCCAAATTGGATTTTTCTTATAGTGCTCCCTTCATCTTTCATAATGATGTCATTAAATGTTCAGACTATGAAATGCTAGGGACAGCCTGCTTCCACGGCACGATGGGTCATGCTGGAGCGCCAGGGAAATACGCCGCAGAATGTCACAAAGCTTTACAGAACTACAATAAAACCTACGTGGGGGCCAAGCAGAACACAGGCATTTATTTCTCGTTGTAAACAGACTCCACGAAGCCAGAAAGAACATGGGTGCGAAGCCACGGAGGAAATGATGAAGTGGACGGCATCGCAGAGCCCCTCTGCAGGCTTTGTGGTCTGGGGGCCTCTTGAACGCCCAGTCATCACTCCAAGGCTTTCCGCAGAACAGAGAGGACTGGGTCTGCCAAATCGCACGCCTTCTTGGCAGATCTACTGGACCACAGGCAGCTCTTGAGTTATAAGCCTATATTACAAGGCTACCTGATACCTGTTTGTAATTGAGCAAGCTCCAGTGGGCTTTCATAGGAGAGATATATTAGTCAAATCAGTTTACCTCATTTGTTTGCATGAACCCTGTAACTTGAAGAGTTAAGCGTTACGTTATAGTCCGCTAACCCAGCGTGTTTCATACAAATGGTTTTCTTAAACTGGAGTAGCCCTATTTCACTCCGAAGTGAAAATTATTTTGTCAGACTCCTCTGGTTTTATTCTTTTCATGTGTCTAAGTGGTATTTGAGTCATTAACCTTGCCCAGACATAGCCATTTGTGCTGATGTTGATTAAAACATGTGACTATTACCAACCATCCAGAATATATTACTAATGCCTACTATGTGTAAGGCATGCTCCTAGGTGTTGGAAGATAGCCATTGATCGGAAAGGTATTATACCTGCTCTCAAAAAGATAAGCTAAACACACACTAAGAGGATTAATAACATAAGACAGCCTATGAAAAGGGCAGAGAAATACAGCAGTTTAAATTAATAACTAAAAGAATATGAGGGAAAACGAGGTCAAAAGAGATAAGTATAGCTTAGGAAGATCAGGGAAGATGTAAAATTTAAGGGCAGCGACCTCTAAGGATGGGTAAGCAGAGAAAAGGGACAAACAAATGGGAATTGTTACGAGCCATCTCACTAGAATAAAAGGTTGGCTATGGTCCACTTATGGACTATCTTAAATGCAAAGCTGAGGAATTTAAACTTGTTTTTATAGACAGCGGGGGAAATACAGAAGTTTCCTAGTAAGGGACTTACGTGACTTGGGACTGTTTTATCATAAGCAACAGAGAAGCCAACTTGACCTGGCCCAAGCAATATAGTGAGTTTCTTAGCTTACATAGTAGAAATACCTACAGGTGTTGCTGGCCTCCAGTGAGGCTTGATCTAGCAGTCCCAACAAGGACATGTCTTCTCTATGTCAGCTCCATCCTCAGATGCCATATTGTCCCTCCTTCCCGGCCCCTCCTCCCCATTGGCAGCTCCAGGCTCTCCATTTACAGAAGCAAAATGGCTGTAGTGATCCCAGACCCCAGATCTCCTCCCACACCTTCCAGAAGAAGAGTGAACGTCTTTCCTGGAAGCAGCCGTGGAAGAAAGCAGATGTTTTCTTTCTCAGCAGTCTCGATGTCTCCTTGTGTCTTGATGGATCTGACTAACTTACTGGCTTATCTGGGAACCAGTGGAGGAAGTGAGCAGGTAAATGGAAAAAGCCGATGGGTTTAAGTAAACCAGAGTCCTCGCCAGGAGCGGGGGCAGGGGTGCAGTGCAGTCAATCNGCTTTATTTTAAGAATACAATATAGAATATGTATAACATAAAAAATTTGTGTCCATTAACAGTTTATATTATCAGGAAGGCTTCTAGTAAACAGTGGACACTTATTTTTTTTTAATAATTTTATTTATTTATTTGATAGACAGAGAGAGATCACAAGTAGGCAGAGAGGCAGGCAGAGAGAGAGGAGGAAGCAGGCTCCCTGCTGGGCAGAGAACACGATGTGGGGCTTGATTCCAGGACCCTGAGATCATGACCTGAGCCGAAGGCAGAGGTTTAACTCACTGAGCCACCCAGGTGCCCCGAGAAGAGATTTCTTGACGGAATATACAAGTACTATTAGGAACAGAAAATGGCCACTGGGTGGCCAGAAAGTGACAGACGTCCACTAGAAGGAATAACATAATAAAAGTAGGATTGTATGATAGGCAAGACCAATCTACCACGTTATAAAATTGAAGAGGTATGAGCTAACTACCTGGCTAGCCATCTCCCCCACTTCCACCTCGCCCCATGTGCACACACCTTGCCCCTTTCATTTCAGAAAGTCTTAGAAAGTTATCATCTTGTTCCATGTAGACCCAAGGGTGATTTCGCAAATAGAATTCTTAAATTTTTTATTTGGAGATAAAGGAATTCTCTTTCCAGAGACACCAGCATTTTTCAGAAATCACATCGGTGGTTGTCAAGTTTGTTCTGTATACTGAGCAGCCAAGACAAGGCAATAGGCATTCAGAACTCATGAGAAGAGTGTGGTCAGCCTTGAACGCTGCCTTTTTGTGTGTGTGTTCCTTTTTTTAAACCACTGGGCTCAGCCCTTTGCCCCTGACAAAAGCAAATTTTGACACTGACTTCAATAGGGAGAAGGAAGCCACATCTTCAATAGAAGGGCATTTTTTTTGTCTGGCTTCAGTCACTGCAGCCGGAACCCATTGTGAACTACAAAGCTATCTGAGCACAAATTAGGAGCACACCCACCAGGCCTTGCCAGCTGTTCTGCCTTCTTCAATGAAGTCACAACTGTCGTTGCCACCACAGTTCAATGCCACAGCAACAATTGTGAGGGCTTACTGTCTGTACTGCTCAAAGTTTCCGGGAGTGGGAGAGAGAGACAGGTGTCCCCCACCTGGCTTCCTACATCAGAGCCCCACACTACCCCCCCCCAACACTTACTTCTCTGCCCTTTGCAAATGAATGTGGTCCCAGGATGGTGTGAAACTAAGCAGTGCTGGGAGGAAATCCTTGAATGAGAAGGAAAGACAGCGAATTCAAAAGAAGGCCATTTGACAGTGATTCCAGACATGCCCCTTATCAAGTGCATCTGAGCTTGGCATGATTCTCTAACCCTAAGAGGGACCTCTTTTATGCATGGAAGACTTTGAATTCACAGGAGCTGGCAGAACCATCACAGCTCTCGATTGGGAAGGAAAATGCAAGTTCAAGTCAGAAAGAAAAATGAAGAGCAAAGCAGACGTCTTCCACTCCCAGCCCATGCTTATTTGTACTCACCCAACAGCTGGACAGAGAGGGATTTATTCTTGTCTTCTCTGGCAGTGAGCTTACTTAGAATGAGAATGTTGATTTAATGCTGAGACCAAAGGCTCCAGATTTAAAACAAATTGAAAAAAAGTTTCCCCCATGCAGATGGCATGCCCTTCTTAAATGCAGCAGCTGATAAATGACTGATGGAAGATAAGACTGCATGACAGGAAAAATTTGATACAGATGAAAAGTGAAGAGGAATGAAAAACTGCACATTGCTTCGTGCTGAATAAACAGGGCCTCGGTATAGAGAGGCAGAGAATGAGAACGACAGGAAACCACAGGGTCGGGGTGGGGAGACCCCGAAGGACATTTTTCCACCGTGTGTCCCAAGCATTTGGGTCAGAACTAAGGTTCTTGACACTTAAAGCTAGTAGGAGCTATTTCTGCTACTGATGGCACCAAGGAAGAGGACTTGGACCTGTTTTTTTCCCTTCTCTTTCTGCCCCTCATTCCCTGTTCTAAAATATCTCTTTGCTACATAGTTTGGACTTTGCCAAGTAGTTTCTAAGGCCCTTGAAGGATGAAACAAGTGTAAACAACTTTAATTCAATTTTCTGAAAGCTCACCAAACAAATAGTACTGAGGATATTGCTCACTTTTGCCAAAAAAAGATCAGGAGGACCACATCTTTGTGGCACAATAACTCCATCTTTTTCTCCACTTTTTATCAGTCTGTGCTCACAACAGGGAGTGACACAGACCAGCTTCTGATGAAATCGGTAGTCTTCCCCCAGCCCCTCTTTGCCCCCCCGCCATTTCAGTCATTGAAAAAATAAAATGAGATTTCTGTGTTTCTGGAAGTTTCCATCACAGTTCTGTATTTTATGCTTATTTCTCAATTTCTTGACTTGACACAAGACTATTTCCTAACTCTGGTAAGAAAGATGATGCTTTAGTTGACTTTCGTCTCTCCCATCTCTTCCTTCTGCTCCTTTAGCGCTTGAGAGTTAGATGATAATTATTAGATTTTTCTATGGTTGGTTGCTTAATTATAAATAATACGCTATACTTAAATATTATAATATCATAAATGGTACACTTGAATCTCTAGTTTTTCTTCCAGCAACTCCCCCTTTTATAAGATGAGGATGTTGCCTAATTGAGCCTTGTCTCCTTTTCCCCCCAACTCCCTGCTCCCTACCTTCTGTTGGCTACGCCCTTTCCATTATATCACCAAGATGCAGCCTAAACTTCCAAGTCTTCCATGCTTTTGACTGAGACTAACTCTTCAAGTGGAAATCCAACGCATAGGGATAACCACTCTGTTACCCTAGGTCTGGGCCAAAGGGATGTATTCCCTTCCAAAGTCAACTACATTACCAAGCACCAGCTCAAAAAGGCACCTATTTGATTGGGAGACATAATCATAACAGAGGGTTTTAGCCTCCTACTCATTTCCCTGGCCTAAGAAATTTAAGATATACCCTCCTCGAAGCTTGATGCTTCAATCATTGTATTTGCGTAAATTAACACTTCATCCTGTGAAGCAAGTGGTTTTCTCTACAGCCTTTTTTGATGAAGAGAACAAAGGACCCGACTACAAATGCACAGAACTTTTGGCAGCCAAATGCCCCATTTGGATTGTTAATGGTTTCAAAGTGTATTCATCCACACTTAGTGGTGCTCCTTGAGTGGGCTTCTAAATATATAGAACTCAAACACACTTCTTTCCAGTAATGGAGATCTGAATGTGACTAGGGCTAATAGGAATAGCTTTGCTTCTTGAAATATAAGCTGGAAAAATTTCCACTGCCACCAGATATGTCTTCATAATTGATAGAAAACTATCCCCATATATTACTTAAAGCTTAAAGTAAGTGCAGTAGTATAGCCATACTTAACTTTTTCTGAGCAGCTACTAAGATGTCCAACTGTCCTAGTTTGCTTGGAACTTCCTCAAGTTTAGCACTGAAAGCCCCACATCCCAGGAAATCCCACAGTGCTGGAAAAATCTGAGATGACTGATGACCCTACATGTGGTAGCAATGATGACAGTAATATTATTTGTGCTCATTAAGGGCCAGGTACTATATTAGGTGATTTAGATGGTTTTAAAATTTAACCTTCACAGTAACCATACAAAGTAGATATTACTAGTATTCCCATTTTAGAGATGGGAAAACCACATCTTGACAAAGTCAAATTACTTCCCTAGGTTCATTTAACTAATAAGTGGCTGAACTAAGATTCAAACCCCGGGTTATCTGATGCCATATTTTTTCCTGCATTAAAACAAATTCCATCACATTTTGGATTAAGGTTGTCAGGTAAAATACAGGGCACCAAATTGAATTCAAATTTTAGAAAAGCAACAGATAAATTTTTAGTATGCTTGCAATTGCATGGGACATACTGATACTAAAACATTCATTGTTTATCAGAAATTCAAATTTAACTAGATAGTTTATAATTTACTTGCTAAATCTGATGGTCTTAATTTGGGGGAATCACCTTTTCCAATAAAAATACATTTTTAGGGGCACCTGGGTGGCTCGGTGGGTTAAAGCCTCTGACTCCGGCTCAGGTCATGATCTCAGGGTCCTGGGATCGAGCCCCACATTGGGCTCCCTGTTGAGCAGGGAGCCTGCTTCCTCCTCTCTCTCTGCTTGCCTCTCCGCCTACTTGTGATCTCTCTCTCTCTCTGTCAAATAAATAAAATCTTAAAAATAAATACATACATACATACATACATTTTTAGGGGTGCTTGGGTGGCTCTGTTGGTTAAGCCTCTGACTTTTCAGCTCAGGTCATGATCTCAGGGTCCTGAGATGGGGCTGGACGTCGGACTCCCCCCTCAGTGGGGAGTCTGATTCTCCCTCTCCTGCTGCCATTCTCCCCTGCTCATTCTTTCCTTCTCTCTCTCTCTCTCTCTCAAATGAATAAGTAAAATCTTTTTAAAAATAAAATGAAATTAAACATAAATTTTTACTGGGGGGTCTGGGGATGCAGTCGGTTAAGTAGTTTCAGCTCAGGTTGTGATCTCAGGGTCGTGAGATTGAGCCCCATGTTGGGCTTGGAGCTCAGTGCAAAGTCTACTTGAGTGTTTCTCTCTCCCTCTCAACCTGCCTCCTGCCCCACCCCTTCCCCCCCCCTTGCAAAAAAATAAGTAAATAAGTTTTTATTGGTGTTTTATGTAGCCCAATATATTTATGGGCTGGTGAGATCTAGGGAAACAGGTTTCAAATTAAAGGAAGCCAAATAAATTAGAGCAAAAATACATCCATGTGTTGTTTTATTTGAGAAATCTGGTTGATCTAAATAGGCTCTTTCTGAGATAGGGTAGTAACTCTCATATATTTGACTATGAGAATAGAATGAAAGTAGGGGACATTTACTCCTTCATTCAGTCATTCATTATGTATTGAGTGCCTACTGTGTTCCAGACTCTATTCCAGATGCTGGGTTAAGCCAAACAAAACAAACTCCTAGTCCTCCTAGAGCTTACATTTTCTAAGAGGGAAATGGGCGCTAAATAGATACACCATCAAGTAACATAGTTTCTGGGAGTGCTATAAGGCATGAAAAAGAATATAGTAGAGTAAGGGGCTGAAATGAAGGGGGATGTTGCGATCAATATAATCAAGAGAAGGTACCGAGTGAGGAGTAAAATCCTAAACAAAGAGAGCAAAGCCATATGGGTATGTGGGAGGAAAGAGGCTAAGTAGAAGAAACAGCCAAGAGCTAAGTCCCAGAGGTGAGAATGTGTGGGGCATGTCAAAGGCATAGCACAGAGGCTGCAGACAATTAAGTAAATTGCAGAGTAGGAGGCAATGAAGCTGGAGAGAAAGAGGCAGGGGTTAGTTGCTTAGGGCCCATTGGCTGTGGTCATAACCTTGGATTTTATTCTCAGTGTGAAGGTTTATGAGCAGGATGATAAATGATCAGGCTTATACTTCAAAGGCTCACTGTGGGTGCTGTGCAAATGGAAACACTGCTGCAGAAGGAGAGGGGAGAGACGCTAGCAGCCTGAAGTAAGACGGAAGCAGGAGAGAAGGGAAGTGTTACATTTGGGATATACGCAGACAGTGTGGCCCAGGCAAATGTGACGTTTAAAATCTCTACCGGCATTGTCTCAAGTGAATCTCCAAGAATAAGGAGCACATCTACTTTACATTACGATCAGCTATTTGGACCATTAGTTCTGTGCTTTTCAACATGGCTGCACTTAGTAACCACCTACGGGACTTCAACAGTACTAATGCTTTGGTTCCACCCTCAGAGATTCTAGAAGTACAAGCGTGGACTTTGGAGTTTTTAAAGTCTCCTTGGATGAGTCTCACGTGCAGCCAGGTTGAACATTTCTGATCTAAGAATGGTGGGAAGGTTGGGGTGTTAGGTAGATGATGTTTCCAGGTATGGGGCAGGAAAGGAAGGCAGGTAGATAAATGAGGGCCAAGAATTCATCAACAATGCTTTCCTTTTAAACAAGTTCTATTAAAAACCCTCAGAGGGTGCCTGGGTGGCTCAGTGGGTTAAAGCCTCTGCCTTTGGCTCAGGTCATGATCTCAGTGTCCTGGGATAGAGCCCGAATAGTGCTCCCTGCTCAGTGGGGAGCCTGCCCCTCTGCCTACTTGTGATCTCTCTGTGTGTAAAATAAATAAATAAAATCTACAAAAAAAAAAAAAAACCCAACCCTCAGAGATGGCCATACACGTGCGTGGTTGCAAATGCCTCTGGTTCTGGAGAGATCGCTCAAGAGTTCGGCAAGACTCATGCTTTTGGGGTGCCGTGGCCTCCCGGACTTCCGGCTTCCCTCTCCTATATGCACTCAGAAGCAGAGCTGCTTGACAGTCCTGTTGTTGCCTAGCTGTCAGAGCTTGCCGTGGCCTTGGTGGTGACCGAAGCTGCGAGTGTCATCTCCTTCATCCATTTTTGCTTAGGCCAACTCAATTTCCAAGGGACTTCAAGGTCTTCAAGATTGCCACATAAACTGGGAGGTGACCAGAAAGCAGTTCTCTTTTGTTCCTTTCCAGGGAAGGCATATGGCGAACATTCTCCTCTGCTCTCAGGAGCAGCCCTGAAATTCCCTTGCCATTGATGGGAAAACTCAAACAAAAATCAAAGTAATAATCAATGTCACTTAGTGAATTAGTGATGGAGACAGGAACAGAATCCAGACTTTCTAACTTGGGGATCCCCTGCTTTTAAGTCTAAATGTTTTTTATTTTAATCCAGCTGTGCTGAGTTAATAAGACTTTGACGAAATCCAGCCCCGTATTTTGTAGAGTTAACATATTTGATATTTACCTCAGCTATTTGTTGTCTGTTTAATAAGTTTTGTTTGTCTTCCCAGATGCACATTATTTGGCAGTGTATAATCACATACAATTGTTTACACCATTCACCGTTTGCTTTCAAGTCTTGCCAAGAAGAACTTGGTGTAAACTAGCTGTCTGCAGCAGCCACACTAAGTTAAGCCTTTAAAAGGGTCTAATCGGGCTTATGTAAATAAACAAAATGATATGGAAAATAACTCCATACAAATTTACTACACGGCTGGCCAGGTGGTAAATATGCAGACCTTCTCTCCTAGGGAACAGATCAGATTAAATCTTACTCAGGACAGCACGGTCCCTGTAATGATTACAGAGGGCTATTTAAGTTTTAATTCAGAACTCCATTCAAGCCCTGTACACGCGCATGCACGTGCACACACGCGCGCACACACACACACACACTCCTTTCAGTGGCAATAAATTTCAGTCATGTGGTTAGCAAAGTTTCACTCTGACTTTTATTTTCAGAGAAAATGGTCAGTGAAGTAAATTTCATATCTGACCATTCAAAGGCCAGTGGGTAGGTCATGACAGCTAGGGGATCACAGGTGGTTTGCTCATCTTTTAAACTNAGTTTTAATTCAGAACTCCATTCAAGCCCTGTACACGCGCATGCACGTGCACACACGCGCGCACACACACACACACACTCCTTTCAGTGGCAATAAATTTCAGTCATGTGGTTAGCAAAGTTTCACTCTGACTTTTATTTTCAGAGAAAATGGTCAGTGAAGTAAATTTCATATCTGACCATTCAAAGGCCAGTGGGCAGGTCATGACAGCTAGGGGATCACAGGTGGTTTGCTCATCTTTTAAACTAATAAAGGANGCCTGCCTCTCTGCCTACTTGTAATCTCTCTCTCTGTGTAAAATAAATAAATAAAATCTTTAAAAAAAAAAAAATAAAAATAAAAAAATAAACTAATAAAGGAGATCAGCAAAAGTTCACCCACTAACTGGCTTACAAAAGAAACTAGAGTGTAAGGAAAGCGATTTCTTTCTGAAAATGTCCGGTATAATCCAGCCCTTATTGCAAAATAGTTCAACACTCACTTCTTCCTGAACGTGGCTGTCAGGGCTCTGTGGCATAGTCTTTGTGTGTGTGAAAACAAGAAAGCATAATGTCAGAGTTTTAGGACTGGCTGAGAGTTAATATTTATAGTCACTTGGGTAAAAAGTGGATTTGACATTCATTTCCTCAGTAAATGTTAGTCGAATAGGCACGGTGTGTCAGGAACTGTGCTAGGCGTCACGGCCAAGGCAGCAGACTGGCAAAGACGGAAGGCCTAGTCTTTGCTCTTGAAGAATAACTAATACAGGAGATTCTGTCTTCTTTATGCCTTTGTTCATGCTCATTCCTCCAGTAAAAAGCCCTCTTCTGATATTTCAGAAGAGGCACACATCCTTCAGAATTCTCAAGAATCATATTACCTCTACCCTTCCTTATTCGTGCCTGATTCCGCCGGCTTTGAATCCCATGCACTCACAGAGACCTGTACGCTCCAGAAGGCCTCATCCCGTCGGTCTTTGTATCCTGTGCTTAGCAAGACAGGCATTCAAGAAAATACCTGTTCAATCAATGAGTGAGTGAATGATGGTAATTTTTCTTTGAACGATGGCAAGCTCCTTGAATACTTGATTGGAGTATTTGAATTTACTTCCTCTGAAGTGGTAACAGAACAGGATTTGAATTTGTCCACATTGTTTAATTAATACCAGAAAGTTTTCTGTTCGCTAACATCCTGGGAGAGCATTTCCGTTTCATCTAGCAAATTTTATTTAAAGAGCCTTTTTTGGAATTATTGTTGATTTTGGAGCGTGTGTGATGAGGGCATTGTGGTTATGTTTAAAGGGGAGAGTCCTTGTGTGTCAGAAATACATACTGAAATATTTAGGGATGAAATTAGGTGATGTCTGGAATGTGTTTCACAATAACTGGGGAGAGATAAAGAGTAGGAATTAAGATGAACAAAGACCAGCCCATGAAGTGATCCTTATTGGAATGACAGATACGAGGAGGTTCATTAAACTATTCCCTTTACTTTTGTATATTGACTTTACTTTTGTTGAAAATTTTCCATATGTAATTAAATTTTTTTTTCAATTACAGAAGAGAACAATCCGATGTGAGGGTCACAACTGGGCAATAAAATGTAAAACCATAGGCCGGAATTGCTTCTGATCGGAATGCCCACAACGCTGTACTTTTTGGACAAAGTAGAAAATCACAGGCTGATACAACCATAAATATACTCACTGCAGAGCCAAGTAATGCATTATGATTATGTTTTCTTTTATTCATTTTTTTAGAATGAAGAATTTCTTTGTTTTTCTAGTTGTATATCCTTAATTCTTTGCGTATGTTCTATTATAGTGCAATTCAAAGTGTGGCCCCAAAGACCAACAATATCAACATTACGTGGAAACTTACCTAAAATGCTGAAAAAACTGGATATCTATAAGCAAAGAAAATACAAAGAAATTGCCAAACTTTTTTCAAAGTAGTTGTACCATTTTAAATACCACCAATACTGTGTAAGGATTTTAGTTCCTCTACACCTTTGCCAACATTTGCTGTGGTCAGTTTTCTTTTTAAATTTTAGCCATTCCAGTAAATTTGCAGTGGTATAATGTTGTGATTTTAATTTGCATGTCCCTAATGACTAATGATATCAAACATATTTTCATGTGCCCACTTGCCATCCGTATATCTTCTTTAATGAAGTGTCTATTGAAATTATTTGCCCATTTTCTATTGGGTTGTTCCCTTTTTACTGAGAATTCTTTATATATTCTTTCACAAGTCTTTATTGCATATATTCTTCGAAAATATTTCTCTAGTGTGTAACTTGTCCTTTTATCATTGTAAAGTGTTTTTCAAACAGCATAAGTTCTTAATTTTGATAAAATCCAATTTGTCCATTTTTTATTTTCTTTTATGGATCATGTTTTTGAGCTCAATTTCTTAAAAAAATTAAATGTATGATCCAGGCATTCCTTTCCTAGTATTTACCCAAGAGAAATATAGGCGGATATGTGGATTATATATGTGGATTTTTTTTTTCAATAGAAACAGTACCATATCAGAACTGTATTTTCTTGGGGCACTTGGGTGGCTCAGTTATTAAGTGTCTGCCTTTGGCCTACTTGGGTCCCAGGGTCCTGGGATCGAGCTCTGCACTGGGCTCCCTGCTCAGCAGGGGGCCTGTTTCTCCCTCTCCCACTCCCCCTGCTTATGTTCCCTTCTCTCTCTGTGTACCTCTCTGTCAAATAAATAAATAAAATCCTTAAAAAAAAAAAGAACTGTATTTTCTCTTCCTTGTGATTTTCTTAATAACATTGTCTTTTCTCTACCTTGCTTTATTGGAAGAACATAGTATATAATACATAAAATATACAAAATATGTGTGAATCGGCTGTTTATGTTATCAGTAATGCTTCCAGTCGACTGGAGACTCTTAGTAGTTCAGTTTTGGGGGAGTTAGTGCCCATAACCCCTGAACTGTTCAAGGGTCAACTCTACCGACACACACTACAACATGGCGGAATCTCAAAATAATTATGCTGTCAAAGAAACCAGACCAAGAAAGAATAAATGGGCACTATCTATACTGACAAAAAAAAAGATCAGTGGTTGCCTAGGGAGGGGGAGGAGTGTAAGAGAAGAAAGGATTACAAAGGGACAAGAAGAACTTTCTGGGATGATGTTATGGTGTCACAGGTGTACCAATTATCAAAACTACCAGATCTTATACTTCAAATTATGTGCATCTACGTATGTCAATTATCTCTTGCTACAGCTGTTAAAAATTACTGATAAAATCATGGTGTCATGTGGGTTGAGGAGAAAGTTGGGGAGTGCTTCTCTTAGGCAGTTTCACAGCAAGAGAGATGGTTTTTATATCTATTAGAAGCATGCTGGTACTGTCAAGAAATTAAAATATCAGAATAAGTTCATAGAGAGGGCAGTGTACATTGAGAAATGTTAGTTGCTGATTTAGTTGGTCTGCAGCAATGCAAAAATTGCAAATTATTCATCAAGATAGAAAAATAATACTGTGAGCTGTTCGTGTGTTCAGTTGGTGGTGACAGTCTTGCTGTGGCCCGATCCACTCCTCCTTTCATGTTGATCTGTTGGAGCATGTTGTCACTTACACAGTTTTCATCCCCCAGTGCACGGTTTTTCCTCCTTCTTCGGTTGCTTCAAAGTGTGAACCATGATCAGTTGCAGCGTCTTTCTTGGAAATGTCAATCCGTTGAGTAGGATATCAACAGAGAAATTATTCCTTGCAATCTCTCAATGCCTCTACCTCTCAAGAATCTCCATGAATTATCTCTGTCTTTCCTCTTTTCTTTTTTTTTTTTAAGATTTTATTTATTTATTTGACACAGAGAGATCAGATCACAAGTAGGCTGAGAGGCAGGCAGAGAGAGAGGAGAGAGGAGGAAGCAGGCTCCCTGCTGAGCAGAGAGCCCGATGCGGGTCTCGATCCCAGGACCCTGAGATCATGACCTGAGCTGAAGGCAGGGGCTTTAACCCACTGAGCCACCCAGGCGCCCCGTCTTTCCTCTTTTCTACCATTATTGCTTCCCTCATATGATTTAGGATATTTAGAGCAGTTGCCTTAGCTGGTTCAGGACACTGAACCTGTGACTTTGTGCCCTTGTCCCCAGCCCACCTTTCATGCCATGCTTTTCCTGTGACTCCAGAATACTTAGTTTCACCAGAGGTTTACTGCAATATAAACTGATTGCAGAAAAAGTCTCCCTGGGTGATCACAAGTGATCTGGCGTCTCATGGGACATTAATCATTCTGAGGACTCTCTAGTAATTGGTATTTTGGGCTATTTTGAGGGGACAACAGTTTTGGAGTACTTTGAGGTGACAACAGTTTTCCTCTGCTTCTGGGCATCTCAAAAACCCTGCCCTACATCAGAGAATTCCCTAGGACCACCGCACGCTAGGAATGGTGACAATATGCTGGGACATTCTAGATCTCTGTGTGTTCACACACAGACAAAATTATGTAGATGCTGCTTTAATTAAAGCCATGGGGCTTATTTGAACAAAGTTCAGAAATCAGTAGAAATCCAGGACTGGAATAATCAACATGTCTTCGATCAACTGTGAAGTAAACTCTACTCCTTTCTGGAAGCTGGCAAGGCTCGAGCCAAGCCATCTGGTGTTCCCTCCAACAACGGCTAAAGCCACCCTCACTGTGTCTGCTTAAGTTAAAGTAGATTTGCAAACCTTACAAATGATTCAAGTAGGATACTATATTGTGTCATTGGATAGGTACTTTTAGAAAAGTCATGAAATGTGTGCCACTTTTAAAGACTGGAGTTCATGCTCAAAATATAATTTGAGGCATAAAACCCACCCATGACAAGTTTGCCAATATATGGTCTTTTAAACAGAAAATGTGAAATATAAGATGGTGAAATTATTTATGACTGTAGCTAGAGATTTGGCAAGCATTACTTCATATCTTGATAAATCATCCAAACACTGAACAGCATTTGTGTTCAACTGAGATAGAACTAGAATTAATAGGATAATGTCATCCAAGAGTGTATATTATTAATTCTTAATGGCATGACATTATTTTTCCTGATGGAGGCATTTAATGTCCTGGAATCAGAGTGAAGAGTAACGTATTGGGAAATAAATGCTATTGTTCCATCACACCTCCACATAGGGCCACCTACATTCAAAATTGTCATCTTTCTTTTCCATCATTCGTTCCTGTTTTTCTCTTTGAAGTTATCACCTCTATCCAAAGTAATGGACCAAATAGGAGTCATAAATGGCTCTTTTGTACCCATTGGTACAGGGCCATGTACTCATTAAATGCTCATTAAATTGATCTCAGAATAAGAGAAGTTTTTGGAAATTCTCCAACTGCTATTCAGAGAGGCGGTAGACTGTACTGGTGAAGAGTTGTCCTAGTTTGGGTCCCCCCAACCGCAGACCCTGAGACAAGGATTTAGAGGCAAGTAACTTATACCAAATTTGATCCAAAGAAGTACTGAGGGAGAATTAGGGAGGGAAGGAGGCCAATAAAGGGTAAATTAAGGATGGAGTTACCTCCGTGGACAAGTGAGGTTAATTTCTGCCAAGGACCCTCTGACAGACTTTGCACAGTGTATGTCAGCATCATCTGAGTGGGGGGTGAGGAAGCTGGCCTTTTCATTTACCAACTTTTGTCCTCACTGGTGTGTATCACTTCTGGGCACAGGTCAAAATGGATGCTAGAGAAGATCTTCACAGAGATACCCAAGAAGCATAGGCATAGAGGGAGACTATTTGCAACTGACCTCCCAGGTGGGCATGGGTAGGGCTGTCTGCAGGTGACTTTGGAGGAGGACACGAGGGGGATTATCTGCAGATGCCCTCGTGGGTGGGCCAAGGGGGTATCAGCACTAATCACCTCTGCTACAAGAACTCCAGTGGGGCAGTCCCCGATTCAAATCCTCACTCTAAAACTGACGAGCTGTTTGGTCTTAGACACATTGGTAATCTCTCTAAGCCCTGATTTCTTCATCTGCGAGAATAAGAATAATAGTGCACACATAGTGGCAGTACCAGATAGAGGCATGTTAAGAAGGAGTGCTTAAGGACTTGTCTAGAAGCTGCATTTCCACAGTAAGCACACTGTTGTATTACAAGAATACATGTTTCTCTGTGGTGCCTGCTAAAGATTATAAGGTTGCTAAACTTCCCTAAAGCTAGTCCCATGAAGTTGCCATGGCACTTACTTTAGAGAACTACTGTAAAGATAAAATGCCTATAAGGCAAATGTGATTGCATTACTCCCCTCCTTAAAACTCTTCAATGGCTTTGTACTACCTTCAGGAAAAAGACCAACATCTTTTAACACAAGGTACAAGATCTTGTAAGCCCTGATCCCTCCCTATTACTCAAATCTTCTTTCCAACTTTTCTCCCCTCTTCTGCAAGTTTCTTGGGTGTACCATGTACCTGTCTGCCACAGGATCTTTGCATGTACCGTCCCTCTTGGGATGCTACTGAGTCTTCACGTCCACAGGCTAACCTGACCTTCCACCACTTAACTCTTTAGGTTAAGGCTCCCATTCTTCTCCCTGCTTGTGCCAGCTCTGCCTCAACCCTACACTACTCCCACTCTCCCATCACCCATTATCCTCACTGGATGCCAGGGAGTTGATTCCCAGGTGACTTAAACTTCAGCTTCCTGAAAGAAAAGCCTTTCCAAGGCTGGGGAGATAAAATACAGAACACAAAGATTTCTTGGGACAGGGAAAGACAGCCACTCCCCGTTCACTCCCACAGCACTAAGAACAAACCCCAAATTAATATCCTACCATAATTATCTCATCAAAAGCTGGTTTCATATCTCACCCATATCCACTCATTATTATTATTAATATAGGAAAGCATTGCTTAATGCTTGAAATTCCTTGTATACCTATATTATCTTTTGAAGATATTACTACATTTCCCTTCATGAAAAACTTCGCAATCAACACTGTTTTGACCATAGACCTTTTCTGAGTACATTTCTTTTTATTTTATTTTATTTTTAAGATTTTAACCGTTTTTTGACGGAGAGAGAGAGAGAGAGAGAGAGAGAGAGAGAGCGAGAGAGGGAAGAGAGGGAATACAAGCAGGGGGAGTAGGAGAGGGGGAAGCAGGCTTCCTTGATGAGCAGGGCTCAATCCCAGGACCCCAGGATCATGACCCCGAGCCAAAGGCAGACGCTTAATGACTGAGTCACCCAGGTGCCCCTTCTGAGTACATTTCAATCAATGAAACTATTTACTAATGTCTGCTCTTCTTTTAATTCAACCAAAAAGAAAATACTGCATTATAAGTTTCTCTGAATGAAAACCAAAAACACTGAAGGAGAACAGGAGACATTCTGGTGGAACATATTAATGTTTTTTCCTGTGTTTAGAAGAATCTCCCAAGGGATTCTGTAGTATGACTCCACCCTGACTCACACTCTCTGAAACTTAGTTGGAATAGGGAGCTACTTTTTTTATTTTTATTTTTTTTAATACATAAACATTGGTGACCAAAACAGTGAGGAATGTTTAGGTTGTCCCGCATGCAACTTCATCATAGGGTACCTTCCTCTGAAAAGCTAAAGGTAGATATAGAAAGAGAGAATGGTTATGATTCTCCTCAACAGATACTATCTTTTTTGTTCTTGAGAATTAAAAAAAAGTTTTCTCTGAAATTAGGTCTTAATAACTTACAAGAGACTGCAGTTCATGAGAAGGAACATTAAAAATAGGCCAGACTGTATCATCTTGATGGATCTCCATGATGTGATTAATCACATTAGTTTTCTGGCAGCAGTAGTAAAATAGCTCTCCGTGTAAGAAACCTTACTGAAACTGTTGTGCTAGCGTCAGTCTTATGTACCATGAACACCACGGCTCTTCATTCCACTTGGGATCTTATCTGGTGATCTGCAGATTTTAATCAAGCTTTTTTGGGGATGCAGTGGAGGGTAGGAGGCAGCAATACTGTCCAGCTGTCAAGACTTTCTTTGTCCTCTCTGTAAGCCAAAATTCTCATATTGCTCTATGACAGGTCAACAATTACCCAGAGCCAGGTCCGGTGTCTAAATTCGATCTAAAATTTTTCATGATTAGCATAGGAATTTGCTTCCTCTGTTGGGAGGGGTACCTTTACACTCCTGGCAATAAAACATGAGTCTTGGGGATCACCTCCTCCCCCACCCTCTTCTAGAGAAGTCTACTGGCCGCCATGTTTGTGTCACATGACTTGCTCCTTGGCCAGAGATGACTGGATTAGGGGTGGACACTTGACCTAAAATGGTCTTAATCATGTTCTTTCTTTCAGTGATTTGGAATTGGAATTAAGAGATCTGCTATCTCTTAGGAGGAAGAGATATAAACTTGAGTATTCTGAGATGACCATCTTTGCTTATTGCATGTCTCCAGACTCAGACAAAGTAGATCTAGGAAGAGAAAAAAGAAATACTTCAAACAAGAGGAGAGAGAAGAAGAGAGAGTTCTGCGGGCTTCCCATGGTTCCTCTGACCCAGCTGCATTCCTGCCTTTGGGTTCTGTGAGTCACTTCTGTGTTTTTATATTAAATTCCCTTACATGATACTTGAAACCAGAATCACAACTAATACAAGCATCCAGCCAGTGGAAACCTTTTGTTACAAGACAAGAGGTTAATGTTTATCAATCCTTTTATGGAAGTGTTTGTATCTTAAGTGGGTTTAAAAACCAGGTTCCTTAAAACATTGTTATTACTGACAGTAATGGAACTAGAAAAGTTCAGTGACTTTTGATGGGCTTTCAATCAAGTTGAATCCCACAGATTCTTAGAAATATCTCTGTAGGTTGGGACCAATAGCAAATTTTTGCTACTGCTTGTGAAATCATTGTGGGGTTTTTTTGGTAGGTAAGTAGACCCTGATTCTGCCTGTTTCCAACACTATCATTGGTGAGCAGTGCAACTCACTCCCAACTGCATAAACGTGACTGGTATGAGGGGACCTCCTACAGGGTGATTGCCTGGGTTGCTAGGGCCCAGCCCCTTGTGAGAAGGCCCCACCAGAGAGAGCTTTGTTGGTGTCTTCCCAGACCTGTATAATTGGGTTTGTGCCTGGATCAAGTATTACATTGTGCTGTGTTGGCTCCACGTCTGTGTATGGATAGAATATGCCTTTTCTCACTCCCACCATAGAGAATGTTTATCTTTTCTTGTGTCTGCTCTCCTGCCTCCCAAAAACATGGCACAAAAGTCATGTAAGAGTCTTGTCTTGAATTCACCCATGATTTTTTTTTAAAGATTTTATTTATTTATTTGACACACAGAGAGAGATTACAAGTAGGCAGAGAGGCAGGCAGAGAGACAGGGAGAGGAGGAAGCAGGCTCCCCGCTGAGCAGAGAGCCCGATGCGGGCCTCGATCCCAGGACGCTGAGATCATGACCTGAGCCGAAAGCAGAGGCTTTAACCCACTGAGCCACCCAGGCGTCCTCACCCATGCTTTTAATAAATAAACATCCTGAGCACCTTCTAGACCAGTCAGAGCTGAGTGTTGAGACCAGGTGCCCACACTAGCCTGGCAAACCACGTAGGGTCTCCCATTCTGTCAACCACAATGACCATTCTAGGGACCCCCACACTATCTCCCTTTGACCTGTTACACTTGATCTTGTCTTCAGCTTTCTTGGTTTCTCAACATCCATCTCCCCTCCCCAACTTTATCCTCATTTGTCTTTTTGCATCATCCTGGCTTTCCTATTTGGGACCCACCTAGGACACAGGTCCAGAGCTCTGATCTCTAATGCAACAAGCCACATTTATCTCTATAATAGCTTGGAAGTAGTTTGATGTCAGGGACATATTTTTTCATCTTTGCATCCTCAGAGCCCAGAAATGTACTATACATGGCAGCACTCAGGAAATGTTGTTAAAAGAGAAACAATGAATGTGGCTTTATGACACATACCCAGTTAGCAGGAATGTATTAATGCTAAGTCTCACATATCCCCTTTTCCACTGAACGTGCTCCTGAGTTAGAGAAGAAGAGACCAGACATGAGTGTAGAGGGACTTTCTTTTCTAGAAGCCAGAGGCTCTGTGTTATCTATCCATGGCTGAACCCCTAAAGGGATCCTTTGGAATCCTTTGAAAACTGTTGTTTCCTCCTCTGGTAAAAATGAATAAGTTATCATGAATGCCATTCTCTTTCTTTCTAGGAATCCCCATATTCCATCCTCTTTGGCAACAATACTTTGATTGCTCCCTGTGCCTCTTACTTCTTATTTTTAGTAAAAGGAGCGTCAGTTTCAGTTTCATTGCTCTTGGAAATGACCCTGTTTCTTTAAGCCACAGACCCTCCTCTCCATTTACTTCTGGTGTGAACCATCAGTGTCGTGATAAGGTCTGTGGCCCAAACTGCTATATGACTAGACAGTTAACCCTTAAACAGCAAGGGGGTTAGGGGTGCTGATCCCCTCCCCACCCTGTGTGGTCAAAAATACACATATAACTTGGGATGCCTGGGTGGCTCAGTCTGTTAAGTGTCCAACTCTTGATTTCGGCTCAGGTCATGATCTCTGAGTCATGAGATCAAGAGCCTGCATTGGGCTTTGCACTCAGTGTGGAGTCTGCTCGGGATTCTCTCCCCCCCCCACTCTCTCTCTCGCTCTCAAATAAATAAATAAATAAAATCTTTAAAAAAAAATCTTAAAAAAATACACATATAACTTTTGACTCCCCCAAAACTTAGCTGTTAATAGTCTACTGTTGGCCAGAAGCCTTACCGATAACATAAAGATATGTTTTATATATTAAATGTATTATAAACTGTATTCTTACAATAAAGGAAGCTAGAGAAAAGAAAATGTTATCAAGAAAATCATAAGGAAGAGAAAATACATTTATAGTCCTGTATTGTATTTATATAAAAAAAATCCACACGTAAGTGGACCCACACAGTTCAACCCCATGTTGTTCAAGAGTTGACTGTATATACAATCTATGGTAATCTCTTCAACCCATATTGACCAAGTCACTGAGATGACTTGTGGCTCATGGCTGTTAGGCCAGTCATTATATTCAACTTTCATTTACTAAGCACCCTACTCCAGTACAATTTTTCTTTTAGAAACTTGCAAATATTTCAAATCCTGTGTTTATATTTTGACACATTCATCCCACTTGTCTCTTATCAATCCACAAGGAGTTTTAGAGAGAATTTTTTTTTTCTGCCACACTCCTGCCTTCGGAAAGGATGCCATGCAGCCCATGCTGGGTTCTAATACACTCACTCCCTTTGGCGTGACATGTGGGTGGACAATGGTGACATTCAATGGGCCAGAGACAGGGTAGACAGGCTGATTTCCTTATTCTTAAGGGAATTCTATTAAGAGCTGAGGGGCTTAATTAACTAAGGGGAACTTAGAAAAGCAGAAATTTGAAATTAAAAAAAAACTTACCACAAAACATTTAGTGACATTCTCTTATTAAACGAATGAGAAAACTGCAAGCTCTGAGAAGTTGAGTGAGTTGCTAGGGCCATGTGGATAGTGACGGAATCAGGAAAAATTATGAGTTTTCCTGTAGTGGATGGGGGTTTAGTAGACCACTCATACCTAGAAATCCTGGGGCCTCTTGTAACAAGGCAACACACAACTTTATTTTCTAGGCAACACAAAGACTCATTTCCTCTCTGTGAACTCTTTACAATTCAGCATAAAACAGTGGTGATGGGATACCCGAAATGGCACTGGTTAGAGGTAGGCAAAAGATAATTTAAATATAGTGTACAGTAGAGTAAATCACGGAGAAGGGTTTACTAGCACATTCAAAGGAGTAAGATAGCAGCAGCAACAAAAACAAGAACGGGAGTAAGAGGAGAAGCCTCAGCAATGAGTGATATTTAAACATGGGAAAGAAGGCTTGGTATAGAAAAGAGTGAAGAGATAAAACCACATGGCTCAAAATGCTGGGGTTCTTTTTTTCCTTTTTTAATTACGCACACCAAACATTGATTGCAAGCAGCAGCAATAACAACAACAAACCTTACTAATGGCAAAAACCAGAAGCAGTATTGTTTACTAAGAAGTCCAGAGAGAGCTATCACGGTCAGCATCTCAAAAATGTCAGCAATGACTCAGGATCCCACGCTCCTTCTCCCCTTCCTTTCTCAGCATGTTGACTTTTCATCCTTATGCTTACCATCCATGCTCAGGATGGCTGCCGAACTCCAAGTATCTTTTCCCTCATGCTAGCTAACTCTTCTTTTGCGCCTTTTTTAAATTCTCTTTTTAAAAGACTTTATTCATGAGAGAGAGAGAAAGAGAGAGAGAGCAAGCATATGCAGGGGGAGGGGCAGAAGGAGAGTTGCCATGTGTCCAGCAAATATAGGATATTCTATTAACTAAAATTTGACGGTTTGGGGAGCTCAGTTGGTTAATTGTCTGACTCTTGGTTTCAGCTCAGGTCATGATCTTAGGGTTGTGAGATCGAGCCCTTCATCAGGCTTTGCGTTCAGCAGGGAGTCTGCTTGAGATTCTCTGCTTCTCCCTTTCCTTGTGTCCCTCCCCCCACTCTTGGTTGCATGCTCTCTCGCTCTCTCTCATAAATAAAATCTTTAAAAAATAAAATCTGAGGATTCTATTACTATGAATAAAAGAGACTGGATATTGAGAGGCAACCAGCTGTCTCTGTCTTCCCCTCCTCTATTGTACATAGTTCGTCTAAGTCAAGTCAGAAAGTCTTTTGAAAATGTTCCAATGCACTAAGTCTCAGTGGGGATATAAATAGATTTCATGGGCTGATAGCATCAAGGGAAAAACAGTTATTAATGAAAAGCATATCTCATGTATGTACTCCAATTATGCCAGAACCTCTGCTTGTGGCATGAATAAATATTCACAAATTAGAGTTTTAGAAATGAAAGGCCAACTAAAGATTTTCAGGAGTTACTGAACATATATAATATTGACTCTGTCATTTTGATTCTGTAGTATGATGAACATACTACTTCTGTAGTATGTGTATATGAACATAAACATTTAAATCAAAATTATACCTACGTCAACAATTTTCATCAAAATTCTAGTATTTTCTAGAAAAAAAATTTTTTTGGGAGAGAGAGCACACGCCTCACGTGGGGGTGAGGAGGAACCAAGGGAGAGGGAGAGAGAGAATCCCCAGGGGACTCCACACTGAGCATTCTTTAAGAAATTATCTTTGCTAGACCTTTGAGCTTTATCTTTAAGAAGTAACACACAAGTTAAGGTAAGCCAAAAGCAGGGGTTGTATAGACTTTACCTTCAGTTTGCTAGCCTGGATATTTCTTTCTTTCTTTCTTTCTTTCTTTTTTTTTTAAAGATTTTATTTACTTATTTATTTGTCAGAGAGGGAGAGAGAAAGCACAGGCAGGCAGAGCGGCAGGCAGAGGCAGAGAGAGAAGCAGGCTCCCCGCTGAGCAAGGAGCCCCATGAGGGACTCGATTCCAGAACCCCGGGATCATGACCTGCGCCAAAGGCAGCCACTTAACCAACTGAGTCACCCAGGTGTCCCAAGACTGGTTATTTCTGATTAACAAGCTGAGGGATTCTTTTCCACTGAAAGACAAATACTATATTTAAAAATGTCTAAAGGCTGAAGCTACAGATGTAGAACTAAAGATAGGGAGTTAAAAAAAAAAAAAAGCAGTGGGGCCTGTGGGTGGCTCAGGCAGTTAAGCATCTAACTTCACACATCACGATGAAGGGGTCCTGGGATTGAGCCTCATGTCCTGCTTCACACTATGTGGGGAGTCTCCTTGTCCCTCTTCCTCTCCCTCTGCCCTTCCCCCTACTTGTGCTCTCTCTCTCTCAAATACATAAATGAAATCTTAAAAAACAAAATGCAGTGAGCTTGATTCTTTAAATTTTCATTTTTAATCTATATTTCTATGAAGGGTGAAAGTTTGTTGACATTTGCAAAATTGTATTTGAAAGAAAACATGTATGATATTGCTGTCTTGTGAACAAGGAATAGAAAATGACTGAAAATATTTCTTTTTCTATGTATTTTGAGATACAAGAAACTGATGTAAAAGTATCAGGAATTTTTAATATTTCAGATTTAAACCAAAGCATCTCGTCTGTAGGAAAGATGGCACTCTCAAATAATTATAGTTTTAACTGTTGTGCACAAAGTCTTCACAGAACACACACCATATTTGACATAAGCCTAGAAATCTATTCCTTTAAAAAAAAAAGATAACAGGGTTTTCATTACAATTACTTTGCAAAATATAACTTATCCAAATAACTGAGAAATAGGTGGAAAGAAAAAAAAAAGACAATGGAAGGGGATCTTTATCCTTATGAGTAACAAACATAACAATATAAAGTGTCAGCTAAAGTAGGATCATGATCAGTAAGGCACGAATAACTCAGAAAAACAAGATAGCTCTTACCAAGTGTTGTCTTTGCTCTAGTGGCTGGTTAGTTGTCACATATGGAGTTTCGAGTGCACACTTTTCCAGTTTTCCAAGTTCTGTTTACCCATTTATCATCAAAATGAGAAAACTCTTGCATGTAAACCAACTTTTAATAACTGTTAATAGCAGAAATCACCACTCTCAACTTTTAAAATTCCACTTGAAATCTTTAAAATATATATTAAATTCTTTAAATAAGGGGAAAAAAAGCATGGGGCACCTGAGTAGCTCAGTCTTTAAGCATCTGCCTTCGGCTCAGGTCATGATCCCAGGACTCTGGGATCAAGCCCCACATCAGGCTCCCTGCTCAGCCAGGGAGTCTGCTTCTCCCTCTCCATCTGCCTGCCGCTCCCCCTGCTTGTGCTCTCTCTCTCTGTCAAATCAATACATAAAATCTTTAAAAAAATAAGAAAATAAAATAAGAAGGAAACCAAATTTCATTATGCCAATGAAATGTCATGTTTGATTTTATATTATAGTTGAACTGTTTCTTGCTTTTCCATTTTACTAAAATTATTTTCACTGGAATCAGTTCCAGTTTTTCTACATGAAAACTTTACACTGAAGTTATAATTCAGTATTACTTTTTTCTTCATGAAAAATTAAAGCCATTAGAGCTTCCGATATTATCAGCTTTCTTTTGTGGTTAATTAACCAAGACCAATTTTTTTTTTGTTTTTTGTGCACAAATCTTGTAGGTTTTATTTTGTCAAGCAAATTTGATTTTCCCATCAGCTTTTAATATATGACAGCTTTATCATGTCTGATTTTCTCAATTTTTCTAGTTTTCAATGTTACCAACCAGTAGTTCTTTTTCATTTTTTATTCTATACCAAAACTGTGTTTAGTTTTAGCCATTGTTAATTTCATTTTGTATTGATTATTTTTTCCAAGTCCAGTTTTTCCTGTTAAGCTAGTCACAATATCCTTGGTATTAAAACAGCCAGGCAAGAAACCCCTAAAAATTTGAGACAGTAATTGTGGTTATGTTTGGTGGCTTTAGAAAACAGAATTTTACAAATGGAACAGATCTTAGAAATCAACTAGTTCAATCCTCTCATTTTACAAGCAAAAAAACTGAGGTGCAGAAAGGTTATGTGACTTTCCTAAAGAGAAATACAAATGCTTCGTCAAAGGCAGTGGTTAGTTAAGAATGGAGGTGATGAAAAAAAAAGAATGAAGGTGATGGGCAAATGTGATAAATATTGAGGAGATCAAGGTTAGGACATGTCTGGTTGGGATACATGTGGGATAAGGGAGAGAGATGAGCCTGGGATCATTCTGGATTTCAGGCTTGGATGTTTTGGTGGATGTTGATACTGTTAACTGAGACAGAATAAATGAGTAGGTTAGGTTTGAGGGTGGGGACAGATGATGAGTTCAGTTTTATTTATTTAAACTCAATTTAATTAACATATACTGTATTGTTACTTTCAGAAGTAAAATTCAGTAATTCATCAGTTGCATACAACAACCAGTGCTCATTACATCACGTGCCCTCCTTCATGCCCATCACCCAGTTACCCCATCTCCCTCCTCACCTCTAGCAATCCTCAGTTTGTTCCCTATAGTTAAGAGTCTCTGATGAGTTCAGTTTTTTTTTTTAAAGATTTTATTTATTTATTTGAGAGAGAGAGTGAGAGAGAACATGAGAGGTGAGAAGGTCAGAGGGAGAAGCAGACTCCTCATAGAGCTGGGAGCCCGATGTGGGACTCCATCCTGGGACTCTGGGATCATGACCTGAGCTGAAGGCAGTCACTTAACCAACTGAGCCACTCAGGTGCCCTGATGAGTTCAGTTTTAAATGTCACATCTGAGATGCCAACTGGACATCAGGCGCAGTTTGAGTATTTCAATAGGAAATTTTAAAATGGTTTGGGTGGAAAGAAAGACTTGGGAGTTATCAACTTACGGGTGGGAGTCCCACGAGAGTGGATGAAGTCATTGCGCTGGGAAAATATCCACCACAGAGGCAAACTTGTGGCCTGCAGATGTGTTTTGTTTGGTCCAAAATAAAAGTTTAACAAAGTTCAAATTAGTGACCAACATTTAAAATTTAAGAAGCTTTATGTAAGGGACACCTGGGTGGCTCAGTTGGTTAAGCGGCTGCCTTCAGCTCAGGTCATGTTCCCAGGGTCCTGGGATCGAGTCCCACTTGAGGCTCCTTGCTCAGTGGGGAGCCTGCTTCTCTCTCTACCTCTGCCTGCCACTCTGCCAGCTTGTGCTCTCTCTCTCTCTCTCTGACAAATAAATAAAAATAAAATCTTAAAAAAAAAGCAGCTCTATGTAAGTATCTGTATATTGATTTATCTTTTAAAACAAGGGACTGACAACACCAAGCCAGCACTCTTGGTTGGCAAAAATCTTCCAGAGCTGAGTAGGGATCATGAACTCCAGTTCTCCATAGTTTCTAATCACGAGCTTCACTCCTGTGTTCACTGCCTGAGCACTTGTAGGCTTTTGGATTTCCAGTTTGATGTAGCATAAGAAGATCAAGGAAGAAAGAGTTGGGAAAAGGGAAAGAAAGAGGATCCCCTCTATGGAAACTGAGAGGAGATGGTTAAAGAGATAAAAAGAGAACCAAGAGGGCTTGGTAACAAAGAAGCAAAGGGATCGGGGTTGAAGGAAGGAGAAGCAAATCTTGCAAAGTATTAGAAATTGTTTCAGCTGCATTATCTGGCTTTTTGCTAGGCTCCAAATTTAGTTGTAATTTTTGACACCTTTCTTTCCCTTTATCACCTTATGTAATCCATTTCCAAGTCTGTCATCTCTAGCTCCAAGTTACTCCTTCAGGTAGTTCATTTCTCTCCATCATTTCTTACAGTATCACTGCAAAAGCAACTTGCTCTCTTTGCATCCTTTGTCTCCCAATAGTTCATTGTATACACAACATCTAGGGCGGTTTTATAAAAACAGATCCTGTCACTTGCATGTCAAATTCTTCACTGGCTACCCATTACAGTTCAAATGAAACCCATGCCGTTTATGATGACGCAGAAAGGCTGTCCAAGATCGGGACTCTACTTGCCTTGTTGATCTCATCTTCTGTTCTTTCCTTAGCCTCCTTTCTCTTTCTCCATGGCATCACATTTTACATCCTTCCAATAGCTTTCGAACAAGTCGATCCTTCTCTTTGTTGCTCTCCCTCCAGATCTTGACAGAATTCACTTCTCCTTTCAACAGGCCTCTTCATAGTTACTTCCTTAACATCCAAATTAATGGGGCACTCTCCTTCCTTTAGTTTCTGAGCAACTTTTTTCCTTCCACACACTTCTGATCTCTACAAACGCACGTAGATGTGTTGAGTTATTCAGTGTTTACTTTCTGAACTAGAAAGTAATCCCCAGACGATTACTGTTTTGTTCACTGCTGTACCCCCCGGATTCCGTTAACACTGCTTGCCGGGCACATAATAGGACTTAATTAATAAATTGTACTGGAACGAATATGTACACTACAATTATATATACCAGGAGCAGGGCAAAATAAGGAATAAAAAGTGCACTATTGTTAACTCAGTAACCTTTTTTTTCTTAAATGCCTAAAAGATTTTGCAATTAGAAATAACCGGGTAACAATGCAATCCTATAACCCCAAACCAAGCCGTCCCCATTAGACCACGCTCGCCTGCCACAGCTCCGCGTTTGCGCAGACCTTTCCCCGGCGACTCCGCCCAGCTCTTCTTGAGGGGGCGGGCCGGACCGACTGCGGTCCAGGCGCTCTTGGATGACGTCACTAGGCGCGGCCCGGGTAGCCCTTGGTAACCCGGAGTCTGCGGAAGTGGAGACCGGTGGGCAGGCGGCTAAGACAGGTAACCTGTGCGCTCCCTGTTGGGTCCGTCCCTTCCTCTTCTCGGGAGCCGCGATGGCGGCCGGCACAGCAGCTTCCCATCTGAAGGCGACCGGGAACCCTCCTCAATCCTCATCTTCCTTCGGTGGGGTCCCCTTTCCCTCTCAGTCCTCCCAGACTCCTGAGGCTGAACCCGTCCTGGAGACTTGGGCTGAGCGGCCACTTCTTTCCGCCTCAGCTCTCCCTGTGCTGATGGACACTGACTTTCCTCTCCCTCGTAGCATAGACCATTCTTCAGCCTGCATTTGCCCCCTCCTTCCTCTCTTGCCTCCAGGCCCACTTCGTCCACCCCTCTCCGGTCTTTGCCCCACAAGACTCTTATCCAGGCTTAAGGAGATACAGTTTACGATTCTCTTAAATTCCACTTGGAGTGAAACCCGGCAGCCTTCCCTGCCCCCTCAACCGTCTACTTCCCACCCCCGCCCCTAGGATCCTTACTGAGAACACCGAGCTTTGAGTTTTGGTGTCCCTAAAGAGCGTTCTTACTGGCAATCAGAGTTTTGCTCCTTAACGCATGTATTTGTTGAGTAAGGAAGTGGCGTAGTAATGCGAAAATCTATTGTGATAATAAATGATACACATGGGGTCCAATCAGCTGTTGAGATGGATGGAACTGCTACAGCATTTCATTAAAGTGTTCCTTGTTCCTGGCTTTCTTTTTGGTTTTCAAGCAGTGGTAACAAGTATTTTTGCAAAGTTAGCCGTCAAAATAAATAAGCAGCAGAACCCCACTAGGAATGTTTAGACAGCAAAAAAATAATAAAATTCATCTTGTTGATAAAGGACTATGGGTTATTACAAAGCTAACCAGGATAGCAGAACCCCACTGGGAATGTTTAGACAGCAAAAAAATAAAAAATAAAAATTCATCTTGTTAAAGGAATATGAATTATTACAAAACCAACCAGGATAGACATGGGAGGAAAGGAAGGATTCTGAAATCTTTGATCCGTTGATGGTTTGGTTTTGTACTTTTTTGTACTTTATGTTCCATTTTTGAATAGAGCATATTTTCATATAATTTTGAGAAGCCTCCCAATGACTTGCTAATTGGTAAGATTAGATTCTTTTAATATTAGGGGGACAAAGTAGAGTAAGATTAGGGAATAATAGTCACTGATTGTTAACCATATTCTGTATCTTAGGGATTGTGTTAGACACTTTGCATATGTTTTCTTATTAGCTCACACAACAGCCCTGTGAGTTAGAAATTTCTATCCTCAATTTACGGAGAAGGAAACTGAGGCTCAAGTATGTGAGGATAACTTGCCAAAAACTCATAGTTACTGAATGGTGGAGGCTTTAAGTTCAGGTCTGTGTATGACTTCAGAGCCTATACCTTTTCTTTTTCTTTTTTCCCCCTCTTTTTTAAAATAACTCTACTATAAACGATCAAATTCTAGGCTTTTCACAATGGTCACACATAATTCTCTGAGTTTATTCTTTCATCAGTCTAAACGATGAGTTTATTCTCTGATCAGTCTAAATGGCTTGTAGTATCTTTAGTGTTAAGTTCTTATATACCTGGAATTAGAACACCTGGAAAGCTTAATTTATCACACACACACACAAAATCCTTATCTTTAAGAATGAGATAGAGGCAAGCAAGATTGCTCAGTACAACCCTTTTTAGACCCCTCAGGGAATGCGTAATTCAGTATTCTTGGAAGTTTTACCCTTTTAGTAATGAAAATCACACTGATTGTTTTGGATAGAAAAATTTTAAATGCCCTAAGCAATTCCTTGCCTTTTTAAATACTAAGTATACTGACCTATTTTAACTTTTTCTTATATCTCAGTCATTCTAAATATGATTTGTGTTGTGATACAGTGATTTTCTCAGAGCTTTTATTATATTTGACCGCCCAAACTGCTTTGCCTTTTGAGTTTGCCTGTACTTTTATGTATTCCATTCCTCAGTGTCACCAAGAGAGAGTAAACCATAGTGATTAAAAGCAGGGTTTGGGGAACAATACTTCCATTATTCAGGTTCTAGCTCTACCACTTACTAGCAGCTCAGTGAACCCAGACAAGGTAGTTGACCCTTCTACACCTCAGTTTCCTCATTTGTAAAATGTAGATTATAAGAATACTTTTCTCAGCATTGTTGTGAGGATAAAGTGAGTTAGTGTCTGTAAAGAGCTTAGAACAAATCAGGCATATTGGAGGAGCCATGTAAGTGTTTGCTAATATTGTTAGTCTGGTTTGGGCCTTATGTATCATTCCTTGAGTGATATTTGATATATGGTATTTATGAGTTTATTGGAGAATTAAATTATCCCAGCTAGAGTGCCTCAACCTTAGCCATTCTGGGAAAATGCTAATTTATTAAATTTACTTTTGTTGTGTCTTTGAAATGCAATATGCCTTTTGGTTGTGGTGTTTGGAATGGAGACTTCAAATATTCTGTGTTATTAGATGTATCAAAATAACAGACTTTGAATTTCTGTTTTGAATTTGGGGGATATTTCAGTGGTTTAAATTATGGTTTGCCGATATATGGGAACCCCCTCTACTTTTGAATTGAACACTGGTTGATTTACACATCCATCTGTGGTGCCCTGCACAGGTATACTCTTCCATTGGTGTTATTATTCTATGTGGATAAATACCTCCTTATAAAACTACCATTATGCATTGGCCATATATACAGGCATTTTCTCAGTATAATCCTCTTTTTTTCCTCTTCAACGAGCTAAAAAAAAATTGACTATCAGCAAAATGAAGTAATGTCCCTTTTTGATTTTGCGAAGTATGTACCCATTTTCAAGCACATGTTTTAAACCAAGTCTTGCTAAGAGTTGATACTGACTCCTTTGGTGTCCATAGTCAGGAACTTGGAAATAAGTGATTTTTTTTTTTTTTAATGTTAGTCACTTAGTGGACTTTTAAAAAAAATTTTGTACCATTAAGGCTGATGCTTATGTTGAAAGTTACTGTTAAAAATATAGGTCGTATTTTATTTTTTAATTTTTTTAAAAGATTTTATTTATTTATTTGAGAGAGAGAGAGAGAGAGAGAGAGAGAGAGAGAGAGAAAGATCACAAGTAGGTAGAGAGGCAGACAGAGAGAGAGAGGAGGAAGCAGGCTCCCCGCCGAGCAGGGAGTCCGATGTGGGCCTCGATCCCAGGACCCTGAGATCATGACCTGAGCTGGAGGCAGAGGCTTTAACCCACTGAGCCACCCAGGTGCCCTAGGTCGTATTTTTAGATATTTTTTGATTGTGGAAAAATACTCATAAAATTTCCTATTTTAACCATTTTTAAGCATATAATTCATTGCATTAAGCACATTTACACTATTGGTTTAATTATCACCATTAGCCATTTCCAGAATTTTTTCATCTTTTCCAAATAGAAACTCTGCACTCATTAAAAAGTAATTCCCCATTCCCCTCCTCCCCTGCCCCAGTCCCTGGTAACTTCTGTTCTACTTTCTGTTTTTCTGAATTCACCTATTCTAGATGGAGTCCTACACTATCCTTTTGTATCTGTTTCATTTGGTATATTTTCAGGGTTCATCCTTGTTGTAGAAGTGTTCATCCATGTGGTAGTATAGATCAGAATTTCATTCCTTTTTATGGCTGAATAACATTCCATTGTATATATATAGCATGTGCTATACTTTTGATGCCTATTGAATTATGCTTCTATTACTCATTTCATATGGTATAAACTTAATACTTGGTGATTTGATTTGTGAGTTTCTAGAGGATGGGGATGGAAATATCAACTGAAATAATGTTATTGAACAATGAACAAAATACCTGGTAACAGTGTTAAACTGGAGCTTGAGCCTGTATTACAGTGTAATTGTTCTTCTCATGTAACATTCAGTCTCAATATAGTAAGGAAAATAATAATCATGATAACATTACCTAGTATTTCAGTAGTGTTTACAGTATGCCAGGCATTATTCCAAGCACTTTACCTGTGAAGTAGGTACTATCACCATTCTCTTTTACAGATGAAGAAACTAGGCACAGAGAACGTAAATTAATTGAATTGTTAAATTTACAAGGCTGGTGGGTGGTGAAATTGGGATCTGAACCTAGGCTGAGTGGCTCCAGAGTTGATTTATCCTATATTTGATGTTGACGCTTGGCTCAGTATCAGTTTTGCAATGTAAATTGTTTTGCCTGCCACATTCTTCTTCTCCTGTCTCTTTTTTACGCCATTTTAAAAATAAAACATTACTTCCGAGCTTAGTAGGCAGTGGAAGAACATCTGAACCGAAATTGTCAAAAGGGTGACAGGTGCTTCTCATTTGGTTGGGGCGATAACATTTGAATGCCATTCAAACTGCATTTTCACAGCTTAGTTCATATTATCTTTCTCTGAGAGCCTGTCTTTGAAAAAGCAGATCCTGAGACGTTTTAAGATCTCATATTGCATATATATCGTGTTGGTGTTTGACTTTAGATATTGCACAATTCCCACATTCTTTTTCTGTGGGTAAAAAGAGCTTTTTGTTTATAATGCTGTTACTGTCAGAGTGGTTTATGGCACATTTATTTTGTTGCTAACTCATTACTCTGTATTGCTTGATTCCTGAAGAAATTATCTTGAGATAGCATTTTTAGATACATAATCAATTTCACTATAATTTTTTCTTGGCTTTTTCCTTTGCTTACATTTTATTTCTTTGACACTTGCAATTGAAGGTTTAGTTTTTGAAACTGATGGGAATTGGGATATGCTTGATAGTTTTGGCAGCAAAGGAGAGACATCTCAGCCTATTTCTTTTGCACTGATCTTATTTTGCATGTGTAGCAAGTATGGTGCATATTTGGAGGTGTGAACTGTCTGAGTAATGTCTGGCAGAAATCAAACTATAGAATGAATGTTAAGGATACAAAGGGGCCTTAGGTATTTCTTTCATACCCTTCACTCAGTAGTTGAGAATCTGAAGCCGGGATGATTAAATGATTTGCATGTATTCAAACAGAATCCATTTTTTAAAAAGAAATCCAATATTCTGTGTTCTTTTGAATCATACCTCATTGTGTTTGTGTAGCATCCTTATTTGTAAGAGGAGACTCCCTTTTTTTACTCATAGGTACTTAATATTCTTATATATGTTTTAGGTGAGAGAGAATGGCTGGAATTGGATAGGTCGCCAAGAGAATGGACTGATATGATGGATCCACGTTAAATGTAGGTTAAATCAGTAGGGCTGTGTAATTGTTTATGTGTGGGTGAGAGTAAGAAATCTGGGGTATTTGGATAACTGAGAAGATGGTGGTGTTGTTTACTAGGAAAACTAGGGGGTCGGGACTGGGTGTATGTATTCAAAGTGACCAGAGAATGGATTGCATTGACGTGTTAGACAAATTGAAGCTAGAGCTGGAGGGCACACTAGCATCTAGGAAGGGGGAGAAGGAAGCACCGAATCAGTAGGAAGTGATGGAGTGGTATGAGAAATATCAAAAGAAGAGAGAATTTTAAGGAGGGTATGGTCATGTAGGTTAATGCTCCAAAATTCAGGATTGGAAAAATTTGCTGAAGTCGATATATAGGGAATCATTTTCTTCTACTGTGGAGTTTTAGTGGCATGGGAGGGGTGTGCGCAGTGGCCTGGAAGGGAGATGGAGTGACAGGGATAGGGAGTGAAGACAGTTCTTTTAAGGAATTTGGCTGTGTGGGGAGAGAGAAGAGTTGGAGAAAGATGTGGAAGTAAGGAAGTGTTTTTGTTCAGTTGTGTTTTTCCCCCTAAGAAGAGATTGGAACAGTCACTTATTTCTGAGGTGAAAAGGGCTGAGAAAGAGGAAGGAGTTGAGGGAAGGAATTTAGGGGATGGATGAAGCAGGGTCCCAGAGGTCAGTGAGAGATGATAGAGCACAGGCCATGATCAGGGAGTGCTGGGACAAGAAGGACCCCTACTGCACCTTCCTGGGAGGGATGGCTTGAGGAAGTGTGGGGATAGATATGGGTAAGTTTATAGGATGGGAAGGGAATATGTGCAAGTTCTTATCTGATGGTGGCAAAATTTCTTTTTATTTATTTATTTGACAGAGAGAGAGAGAGAGAGAGAGATCACAAGTAGGCAGAGAGAGGAGGAAGCAGGCTCCCCGCCGAGCAGGGATGTGGGGATCAATCCGAGGACCCCGAGATCATGACCTGAGCCAAAGGCAGAGGCTTAACCCGCTGAGCCACCCAGGCGCCCCGGTGGCAAAATTTCTTAAGTAAAGCAGGTAAATTTGGTGATATTGAGTGCTGATTTGGTGAGGTGAGGATTGAGGGGAGAGGTAGAAGTTTAGAATAGTCACTGAGGTGAAAGAACAGGAGTTGAGGGGGGAGCTAGAGAGAGATACAAAAGATTGCTTGCCTGGTAATGCTGGGAGTCCTGTTGAGGTTGGAATCTCTGAATATGTAGTGTCTGCCTTTTGTATGGTCATGTGATATTTATTTCTTTTACATATATATGCTTTTTTTTTTTAAGATTTTATTTATTTATTTCACAGTGGGAGAGAGATCACAAGGAAGCAGAGAGGCAGGCAGAGAGAGAGGGGAAGCAGGCTCCCTGCTGAGCAGAGAGCCCGATGCGGGCCTGGATCCCAGGACCCTGAGATCATGACCTGAGCCGAAAGCAGAGGCTTTAACCCACTGAGCCACCCAGGCGCCCTATATATATGCTTTGATTGAGTTCAATAGATTGAGTTCTATACATTGATAAGTAGAAAACTTGGGTGGTTCAACTGGTTCAAAGTTAGGAAGTTAGGTTTTATAAAATAGGTGTCAGAAGGACGAAAGAGCAAGAGAATTGAGGTTAAAATGTTCTAAGAGTGATTGAAGAAATGAATCACGTTATCCAAAGAAGGCCACAGAGCAGAGATTTTCAACTTAAGAAACATAGTTCTCCCTCATAGGGGCTGTCCTGTGCATGGTAGGATGGTAGGCCTCTACCTACCAGATGCCAGTAGCCAACCCCTCCAGTTGTGACAATCAAAAATGTCTCCAGACATTGCCAAGTGTCCTCTGAGGGGCAAAATCATCCCCCAACTGGAACTTCTGCCCTAGAGCCAGAGGGACCAGATGCATTGAAGATAATGGAAAAGTCGAGGGACTGGGGTTTCAATGTAGTAAGAGTTGGTGAGTAAGCAGGAGAAAGAGTGGGAAGAATAGGAGGGCATGCTCTGATATTAGATTATGGAAATGAAGTATTTCAGTGATGGCGCTGTTCCAAGTAATAAAAATGTCAAGAATAGACCATTGGTTTGCTGAGTGGAGTGAAGGCAAAGGTTGTTGGCACTGAGTAGGTAATTTTGGGAGAAGGAAAATAGCCAGCAGATAGAAATGGAGCAAGCTGGGAAAGCTGGGAAAGCAGCCGTGGAGCAGCCTGTGAAATGAGAACAGAACTAAGACTTTCTGAATGTTTGTTTCCTTACTCTATCCATTCAGTGTTTCTCAGCTCTTTTTCTAACATTATCAGTTCCCAGATCTTGTACCTCCCTTCTGTAATGTTTTAAAGTTGTGGGATTTATCCAGCTTGGTTTTTGTAGTATTTTTTTTTAGGTGAGGAGTTCATTTTTGTTTCTTTTTCCATATTTTCTTGGTCTGATTTTGTGGTCCTTTACCTTTAAATGTAATACTTTTCAAAAGGTCCTGGTTCTGTGTTGTGTGACCTATTTTCAGGGTATTTCTTTTGCATTTGGGCATCTCATTATGAAGTCTGCATTTTGGCAGAAGTGTCAACATGTCCTTACACCTTCCAACCTCTTAGAGATGTTCTCTTCACTTGCCTTCCCCCAACCCTATTGTCTTCTCTTTTGCTCCTTATTGTTTCATATTTATTTTTAAACTGTAATTATATGTATGTACAGTGTTGATTGAGAAATAATTACAGTGGACTCAATAAGCTGGACCATAAACTACTTGTAGAATATGCCTTTAAATGCTTTTGCCTGTGTTCAATAAATCCATACTTCAGTGGAATTTTCTTTTTTACTTTATTTAATGAGCTTATCTTGTGTTATTCATCAAGAAAGAGTGGGCACTAACTCCCACCTCTTTTATAAGGCATTGAAAAAAAAATCTTAATCTACAGATATAAGCTGATGTAAGTTTTGTTATATCACAAGTGCTGTCATTGCAAAATAGGAAGTAAGTAGGTGGCATTAAAAGCCTTGACATTTTACTTGATTCTTATTTGAATTATTTTTTGTGGATGTTGATCTATTTCATCAATGTGTTATACTATATATGATAAAGAATAATAAGTAGCTCTATTAAGGAATATGTTATGATGGCTAAATCCCCTAATGGTGAGTAACAATGATATTTTATGATATTTCCATACTTAAATATGAGGATTTCCAAGAAAAAGATAAACCTGTTACCTCAATAAAAAATGATAACCAAATTTTCATAATGATTTGATCTTTCTTGGTGTGTAGGATCTAGCACCTCAAAGGAGAAATGAGTTATTCTCTCCAAACTGTAAAAACGGACTTTCATCCTAAATACAAAAGCATGCCAGAGGACATTTTATCACAGAAGTTGTGCTTTAAAAAGCAACAGCATTACATCCCATCCATTGTTCTCTATTAGCAGATGACACTAAACAATTTTTGTGCTCAGTCTGCAACCACACTCAGTACTTGGACAGATACAGGATTCTTCAGGGGTCACGTTGGAGCACCTGTATGCCCATGACTGGGCATACATGACATGTATGACTGGTTTGTAACAAATCATTTTCATTGTGAACATGGCTTGAAGACTTTTCTAATAAAGAGAGTGTTTTAGGTTCTGGAAATACAATGGTTATTTGTGTTTCATCATGTTCTTAATAACTTAAGAAAGTCATATTTTTCACACTTCTTGGTAAATTGTTAATGTTATGCAATATTTGCAACATTTAACCAGCTTATGGCTAACACTTTTAAAAACACATTTCCCTGTTGGTGTTGGTCTGAATCGTTCTCCAGGTTTATCCTATTTCCTTAAGTATATATTAGAGTCTCAAAGAAAAACTGTTTAACCTTACTTTTAAATCTTCCTAATTAATTTTAACATGGGTCCCAATTACATATGTTTAGTTGTATGTTCAAGTTGAAAAGGTAATGGAGATGTTTAAGATCTTCCAAAGATACTGAAGCTATATCAAATGGATTTTCTTATCTTGCTCCCGAATATTATTCAGTTTCTAGGAATTAGTTGAAATCTCTTTTCTTGGGAAGGATGAAATGCATACATGTTCAGTTCACCACTTAGAACCTGATGCTAGAGTATATTTTAAACCTAATGAGATGGATTTGAAACTATTTATAGAGAATGGGGCACCCATTTATAGTGTGCAAATTCCAGACCAATCTCTCAATGGAGAAATCTCTTATATATTTATTCCCATGGAGGACCAGAATGTAAATAATGAGATCTGAATGTTGCCAATATTCCTAGAGAATCTAATTTTGGCTTTAGACACAGTATTCCTCACCAGAGTTGTCTGTAGCTGTAGCCCTGTGACAGTCACCAAATAAATCACTAAATGGAGGGGGCCCATCTTGATTTCTGGCTAAAGGAAATGCAGTTTCCTAAGACAGGAAGAGAGGGACCTCTTGCCCTTCCTTCAGCTTTCCTGCTGTAGGAAGTATGGTTTCCTATAGAGGACAGAAAGGTTATCCAGGCAGGGTAGGATGTGGGGGCTGTAGGGTCAGACAGAAGTCAGGAGTTATGAGAGGGATGGGAAGGGTGTTCATCTGTACAGCTGCCAAGAAAGGACAAGCTTTTCACCCATACTGCAAGTTTTGAATGATGGGAATTGCTTGAAGATACTGAGCCAAGCCCTACACAAGAAGCCCTATAGAAAGTGGCTAGAGTGTTTGCCAGATGGAGCCTTTCTTTTTCCTTTTTTCTTTTTCAGGCTTATTGAACTTCACAGTGAATCCTAAATAATGCTGGTTGGGAGGTGACCAGAGTTAGCATAAACCCCTGGTTCTCAAAGTCTAGTTGCTAGACCAGCAGCATCAGTATCACCTGGAACTTGTTAGAAATGCAAATTCTTGGAGCCCAGTAGTTGGTATTTTAATAGGATCTTCAGATGATTCATTTCAAGTTTGAAAACCACTGGCTCAGGCAACTCAAAGTCATTAAGAACCATTTTGCCTAATTGTGGTGTCAAAGTCACAGTGTTAAAAGAGAATGAGTGAAAAATGCATTGCATTGCATGCATTGCATGCCTTTAATCTTTATTTAGGGATGAAGTTCTTTTTACAGAGTATGCTGTGTTTCAAGTTGAAGGGCAGAAGAGATACTAGTATCTGCACTATAGATCTAACAGGCTTGTTGGTGGAGAATATTCCCTGTTCATGGCTGCAGCTCACGCTGGAATCTAAATTCTTCCAGACTGTAATAGAAGACAACTTTTCACTTTGCCTCCTTTTCATTTTAAATATTTATCCCTTGATTTTCTTTTTGTACTTTGTGTAGGCAGTGACCTGTGAGAATCCTGTTTTCATGGCTTTTTGATTGCAAGAGTTCAAGTAGCTAAATGGTTTAGAAGCATTAGAGTAGAATTGCCTAGACATCTTATTTAAAATGTGGATTATTGGCTCCTGTCCCTGGAGATTCTGATTTAAAACTCCGACACAGTGTCTAAGAATCTGTACTTTTTTTAGTAGACTTTTTTTTTTTGAGGGGGGAAGGTGCAGAGGGAGAGGAGAAGAGAGAGAAGAATCTTAAGCAAGCTCCACACCCAGCGAGGAGCCTAATGCAGGGCTTCATCTAATGACCCTGAGGTCATGACCTGAACTGAAATCAAGAGTTTGATGCTTAACTGACCGAACCACCCAGGTGCCCCCAAGAATCTGTATTTTTAACAAGCACCACTCTCATTAGCCTGCCCCTCACCGGTTCATTCTCAGGCACATGATCTTTCAGACCACACTTTGAGAAACACTTTATTGGATTACAATTTTACCCTTGGGGAGTTCTGTGATAAAGATGTTTTCCTGAGTTTCTGAAGATACTCACAGATATAATTCTTAATTGCTAGTAATGAAGCTATCTGAATGTTTAATATCCACTGGGAAATTGTACAGAGATGCTTGGGATAAAACTCTAGAAATCATGAGTATTCTTCCTGGGTTAAAAATGCCCCTAAAAGACCAGTTTGACAGTGTAACATTATAACACAAAACCAGTCAGATTTAAAAATTTGTTGTTCTACAATTCATGTTTTCTGAATAATCCTAATGAAGCTTATGTTTACATTTTTGGGGCTACATATTAAAACTTCACACAAAAAAGGAACTCGGTTGAGAAAATATTGGAAAAGTATGTCTTTTCACAGTCTCCAAGCCATGTGCTGGAAACTGAAAAGGCATCAAGAGTTTTAAGAAAATACTGTCAGTGAGCCTACACGCTAGTACTCTAAGTTCACTGTGAGGGGAAGGAGATTTATCTAAAATGACTTAAGATTTTTTTTCCTGCATAGAATTATATAAAAAAATATTTTATCTAGCATCGAGGAAAATGATTAAAGACCAGGAATTGGGGCAAGGATTTCTCTCTCTCTCTCTCCCCCCCTTACCCCCCTCCCCCTCGGTTCTCTTTGGAGAGACCCTCCCATTACTGTCTTTTCTATGCCTCACTACCCAGGATTCAGTTAGGGCTTCTTGAAATGGATAAGAATAAAGGCAGTGGCATGTAATTGTTTCACCTATTTAAGATAGATAATTACAAAAAGAGGTGAGAGAAAAGGAAGTAAAAAAAATTGATTTAATCTTCAGTGTGGTTTTGTGGAGGGGTGTGGGGGCATTGTAGCATAACATCCTCCATCAGGAATGGGGGCAGGCTGCTCTTAGCAAGCTGTTTCAAAGCACCCACAGTACTAATATTTCAAAATGAAATCTAACCCGTATTTCTTTTAGACGGGAGGAACAGGTGTGGTAGAGCCCAGACCCTCTCTGCCCTAGAGTACTACTTTAGAAGTGGGCCCTTTTGCCAGCTTTCAGTACTGGTGTTGGCAGGAAGGAAGAAGGGTCAATAAAAAGCCTTGCCCACCTGTCCATTAGGCAGTTGGCCTTCTGCCAAGTTCAGCTCTGTTTGACAAGCAGAGCATGGTGGCAGCACCTGGACTGTACCACCCCATACCCAAGAACTTGTAGAGAAGACCTAGCTAGCATCCTTGTTCTTTCAGCTGCTTCCCTTATGGAGAACTATTGCCTGTCATTTTTCTCTACCATTCATTCAGTGTTACTCTCACATACTTTTTCTTGGCTGAATGCCAGTCTTGCGGTTCCCACTGATAATGTGCTTTTATAGAATAGGACAGTCCTAAATTTTGCTGTAAAGTGACTTTCTGAACATTTTCATTTCCTTATCACTTTTTAAAGTGTAGCTATAGATATGTTACCGGGCTCCGCTGATTTTTTTTAACCAGTGTTTTCTTGATTTGTGATGCAAGATAATTTAAAGTGGTACATGGATAAGCATCTTTTGAATTTTAATAGTTATGTATCTCTTTTAATATATGTGGGAAAATGCAAATTAGCCATTCAAACCCATGATTTCATGGATTTTATAAAAGGTGAGTCAATGGTAAAGTGGATTGCAGAAAAAGTGTTTAATAATAAGATGATGTATGAAGATGGCAAAAGTACCGAAGGTAGTACATATATGACTGAAGTTTGGGAGATACTCAGGGCTTACACTTTTTGAGATAGTCTTTAAAATAATATACAAGAGGGCACCTGGGTGGCTCAGTCATTAAGTGTCTGCCTTTGTCTCAGGTCGTGATCCCAGGGTCCTGGGATCCAGCCCCACATCGGGCTCCCTGCTAAGCGGGAGGCCTGCTTCTCGCTCTCCCACTCTCTGTGCTTGTCTTCCTGCTCTTGCTGTCTCTCTCTCTCTCTGTCAAAATAAAATGAAATGAAATGAAATGAAATGAAATGAAATGAAATAAAATAAATACAAGAGGTGGGTGGGGGAATGGGGTAATTGGGTGATAGGCATTAAGGAGGGCACATGATGTGATGAGCACTGGGTGTTATATGAAACTGATAATTATTGAACACTATATCTGAAACTAATGATGTACTATATGTTGGCTAATTGAATTTGAATAAAAATTAAAAAGAAAAAATAATATACAAAATAAATTCTAAGGTTGTAATGCCATGCCGGAACATGTGTACTTGGCATAGTGTTGTTCTTTAACTAAAAATTCCTATTCAAATCAATGTGCATCTCTTTTAAATAGTCCTTTTAAAACACTAAGCTTGGGTGCCTGCGGCTGCCTTCAGCTCAGATCATGATCCCGGAGTCCCGGTATAGAGTGTCACATTGGGCTCCCTGCTCAGCTCCCTCCCCTCTCGTGCTCTCTCTCACTTACTCTCTTTCTCTCAAGTAAAAAAAAGAAAAACACTAAAATAATCCTTGCTAATATTATTAATATGTTTTTACTGAATCTTTTGTTGTAATTTATGTAAGAGTTTCTATCCTCTGTGGGACACGGGTAAGAAAACCACTGTAAAACTTGGTTTAAATGGTTTGCTGTTCTTTTTTGCCACTTTTAAAAATAATAGCTTTGGGACCTGGGGCTGGTTCAGTTGGTAGAGTATGTGACTCTTAATCTCAGGGTTGTGAGTTCAAGCCCCACGTTGGGTGTGGAGCCTACTTAAAAAATAGCTTTATTGAAATATAATTTATATACCATAAAACTCACCCTTTAAAACTGTACAATTCAGTGGTTTTTGGTATATTCACGGAGTTGTGCAGCCATGCCCTCTAATTTTCGGGTGTTATCACTCCAAGAAGAGCCATGGGCAGTCACTCCCCATTCTGCCCTTTTCTCAGCCCGTGGCAACCACTTCTGTCCCTGTGGGTTTGTCTACTGTAGACATTTTGTATAAATAGAATGGTATAATATGTGGCCTTTTGTGTCTTCCTTTCACTTATCATGATGTCTGCAAGGTTCATCCACATTACAATATTTAGCATACTTCATTCCTTTTTATGAGCATGTAATATTCCATTGTATGGATCTATCACATTTTATTTGTCCATTCAACATTCGATGCACATTTGGGTTGTTTTGTTGTTTTTTTTCTTAAACAATACTTGAAAATACCTGGTGGGGGGGTCTTTGAAGCCGTTAATGGATGACTTTCTAGGTATGTTGTAGAGGAGACTCATGTGGTGAGTGGGAACTGGATTTTGAGTCCTTTGTTATCGTGGATTCAAGGAGTCTATATCTGTCATCTCTTTTTGCTAGTAAAATATATTTTCCTGTGAGCTGGAGCAGTGACCTTTTTTCCATACCAGAACATTCATTAATAAAGAAACTATTTTCATAATACCTCTTTAAGGACTGAGTTTCCAAAATAGCTTCTATTTAAAAATAGTGTTTTTCAACAATTCTAGAAGAGGAAATCTTACTGAAAAAGCTGATATTTTTGTCTATATTTTCTTTTCCGATTCTTTATTTTTACCCGACTGAACTCTGTAACCCAACTCTCTTAATCCAGATCCTGTTTCCAGTATATGAATATTTATAGAAAATAATAAATTGTATTTTCTTAATGGCGTTTGAAAAGTTTTGTTAACTTTTATCCCAGCACAAAAATTCCTGGGTGGTCTGATTAAACCCTCATCTTTAAATATTAACTATTAAACCAGTTCTTTTTATTTTTAAAGGCTGTATTGATGGAATTATATCCACAAAAGTGTTCAGTAGTTAATTTATCTTGGGCCTGTGTTATGCAAAGTACTTCATGGAGTAATAGCCCTACCTTTTGCAACTGCTGCAGTCATACCTGATTTCAACCATTGTATCAAATTCTGCAGTGAGGACAGTGGGTGAAATTTGAGTGTGAACCGAGATAATGAAGGTTCTAGAAACTGTTGTGTGAGAATCTGGTGAAAGAACTGAGGTTGGAAGAGAAGACTCACACAAGTGTATCATGATGGCTCTCCCAGCCATTCAGAGCTTGTCTTGTTCTGGAAAGTGGTGGGGGAAGTTTGTGTGAAAGAAGCATGTGTCCTCAAGGCTGGTTCTCCTGCCAACCGATGAGGCCTAAAACATGAATTTGTGTTCCAATTTTCCATCCTTATGTACCTTTCCACCATCTTCCAGTTCTGGGAATGTGTTGTCCAGTGTCTGAGGGTAAGAATGATTTCTGGACAGTATCTTGCCTACTCAAGGATATATGGCATGTTACATTATTACAGGAATACATGACTTTATCTTAAACAAATAGAATTATAAACATGTAGTGTTATTCAGTATAATGTGATTTTATTAGGTCAGGATTTAAATTTACCTTCCATTTGGTGTATGTGGAAGATTTTGCCACTCCTTAAAATGAGAAGACCTGTAAAAGAGTAGCAGCAGAATATGGCGTTGTTTAAGAGCGGTGATAGTGGGTGTCCATGTTTGTACGGTGACACGGGGAAGATTCTTGAGCTTTTTCAGCGTTGCCGTCTCATTCGACTTACAGGTTTAGAGTATAATACACTTTGCTGTGCTTTAAATGGGCATTTTTGATCTAGGCTTGGACTGTAGTTGAAGCAGTAGACTGTAGTGCTGAGTCTAGGGTCTGGAGGCAGAGCCTATGAATCTAAATTTCAGTTCTGCCATCTAATATCTGTGAACTTAGGGAAACATCTTAACCTTTTCTAGGCTTTAATTTACTCTGTAAAATGGAGATGATAGACCTACCTCACTGGGTAGTGAGGAGTAAATGAAATGTACTGAACGTGCCTTGCCTATCTCATAGCAAGCACCTGATGGATGTTAGATGCTGTTGCTAATTATTGCTCATACTAGTGTGTAAAGGTCCAGTACTTTCTCAAAGATTTCTGAACAGTCCAGAGGAGTTCTGAATTGACTGAATCTCCAAAGGGGAGAGACTCTGGTCTCCCTACTCTCTCCAAGGCATTCTAGATTCATGATGCTTGCTTGGGACCAGCACATTCTCGGGAAGTTTGGGGTGAATGGCATTTTCCTGGCTGGCCATAGTCTGGATCTCTTCCATACTTTGTTCCCAGAACCTCTGAAACGTGGAATGTTTGTGGAATGGGAGTTTCTCTGGCATTTTTTCAGAAGTTCATGGCTGAATGTGCAGATACTCCATCAGAGCACTTTGAAAAATTTTACCACCTTATGGTATAGGAGAAAAGCAGTATATTTGTCTCAAGGGAGATACAGTAAAGGACACGAAAAAAGAGTTTAATAGGATGACAAAGTGGATTATATCTAAATCTTCATGATGTCATAAAACTATATTCAATTTTCTATGATTGAGGCACCCATTCAACAAGTGTCTATTAAAGATATATTCATACTGCCTAGTTTTGTCCAGGAGGGGAAGTATTAGGAAACCCCTTGGTTTTTGTTCCTGACACTGCTTCTCAAATCCAGATAGGATCTTCATGCTCTTTTCCTGGTGGCAGATTTCCAGGGCTCATTCTGGTTTTCTCTCCTCTCCACCCACTCCTTTCCTGCGATTTTATTTTTCCCAAGACTGGGTGCAAATTGGCTACTCTTGCCTTAGCTTTCACCTTTCCTTGTGGTCCCCGTGATTATCTTCAGACCCTTTTGGGATTCAGGATTTTACCGTGAATCCTTATGGAAAAAATAGAAAAAGGCTAACAAATGCAGGGTCGTTTAAAGATTTGGAGTTTTTACAATGACAGTTACCAGTTCCTTGCTAAGATAGTAACTGCTAAAATTGTAACTGAAGACAGTTAACAACTGGAGCTTCTGTCTTTCTTGTGCTGAACACGAAGCTCACCATATTCTGTCTATGATTCATCTTATATCTCCCCAACCCCCCCCCCGAAAATCCTTCTTTCCAACACCAGGAGGGATTAATGAAATCAAGAAAGAGCCATAATGATCCTCCATGGTACCAAGTAGGTAGCTTGCATTTCCAAGGACCTCCTGCTAGGATGGTAGTCTGTTTAAATATGTACCCAGGATTTGCTTTAATCAGGTGACAGACGTGGAGACAAACTGCCTTTGACAGAAGAGTTTATTATTTACAGTTCCCAAGGGGAGGGGGCACACCAGCAAGGAAGCACCAGGGTTGGTCAGGAGGCAGAAGGAGCGAGGGGAAAGCATGAGCATTAGCCTTTATTGTGGTTTCTGGGGGATGACAAGGCAGGGCAAAGTATGCAGACTTAGGACTGGCTAGTTTGAGTGATTTGGGAGGGCTCTGGGCAATGGGGGTGGTTCCTGGTCCTTGGTATCTTGCTCTGGGAGGAATTGGGGCAGGGGAACATTGGCTTGGTGTTTGAGAATTAAAGGAGGAGGTTGGGGTTGTGAGCTCTGGATTGGTTGGTTTGTGTATTAGCTGGCCCTGGTATGGGTTATCTGTCTGGAATCAGCAAGGCCCCAAGATGTCAAAGCATCATCAAATTCAGAAAGTAAACATGATTAACAGACATTCTATCCAGTGGAGCTATATTTATCACAGAAGGGTTCTTCCAGCAGCACTTTCTTATTGAATGATACAAAGAATAGTAAAGTGGCTCCCTGGCACTCTGGGAGTTTATAGTCTAGCTTAGTAGATAAAGCCTGCACATATCAAATAGTGACTAGTCATGCAAGGCACAAGATTATGTGCCAGAAAGATCTAGAGAGTGTAATGGAAGTTCAGTGGAAGGGGAGACGGAGTGTCCTAGAAGCAGTAGAGGGCAGTGGTTAAGAGGACAGACTGCTGGGTTCATCTGGCTTCATCATTTATTCGCTATTTGTTTTTGAACAAGTTATTTAATCCCTATGTTTTGGTTTCCTCATCTGTAAAATGAGTTTAATAATAGTCCTCCTCTCATAGAGTTACTCGAGGAGTAAATGAGTTAATACACAAGAAGTGTTTAGAACAAAGCCTAGCACTTAGTATTCAGTGTTAACTGTTGTTAGAACTGTGGAGAAAAGTTTGGTGCAGTGAATAGAATTGATTTTTACCTTCAAGAGAAAAGAGAGGGGAAATGTTCCTTTTCTGGGGCCTGGGTTTGTGGGTGGCTGGAAGTGAGCCTGACAAAGTCAGGAAATGGGAGGTTGGTCTGGTAGGATGAGACTGAAAAAATAGTTGGTAAGAGTTTTGAATGCTAAGGAGTTTGCATTTTTCTTTAAACAATAGAAATTCATTCGAGGTGCTTTCTGTTTTTAATAGCAGAGACAGGACATTATATTTGTGTTTCCAGGAATCAGTCTTGGTAAGTATGGTTTTGGAGAGAGGAAAGGCTTGGTACAGAGTGTTTCAGTCCGGGTAGGTTAAGTTAGCATAGTAACAAACAACGCTAAAACCTTTGTGGCTTTAAAAAAGTAAAGGTATGTTTCCTACTTATGCTGCATGTCTGTCACAGCTCAACCGGGTATTCCACTTATAATCATTCAGAGATGCCCAGGCTGATAGAATAGCCACCCAGCCACCATTTAATATTTGTTTGCCTTTTGAGAGGAGAGAGCACTCTGGAAAGTCACGTACTAGCAATTAAATATTAGGCAATCACAGGCTTCCGAAATTGCCATCCTCCCATGTTTGAGGGTTAGAGATGTGGGAAGAAGAACTGGAAACGTCTGTAAATAGCACTAATGACTGCTCACCCCACATGGAGACTCATTTAGAAAGTAGTATTGTAGTTCAAGTGCATGGTCGTGGTTTCTGGATCCAGATTGTTGCAGGCAACGTGGAGAAGAGTTGGATGAAAGAAAGAATTTGAAGGACTAGAATTTAAAGGTTCATAATTGATTGGGTAGAATTATAAAGGTGGGAGGAGTCAAGATGAGATGGGACTTTTAGACCTAGTGGAAGGTGATGGTGCCGTAACAGAAATCGGGAAGCCGGTGTGCGTATAGGGGATGGTCGGGGGTCAGTTGGCTGCCCTGCAGGCCTGCAGAGCCATGGTCCCTGAGGAGGGGTCCACCAGCCAGGGTCACCACACACTATGGTTGGTCTGCAAGGGGATAAGGACAAAAAGAGAGTAATCATTTACAAACTACTATAGTAATTATTTTTTCCCTCGTTAGGGTTTATTCTTTTTGTGCTTATGTTAGATCTGATAATAAAATTATCAAGCTTGGGGCGCCTGGGTGGCTCAGTGGGTTAAAGCCTCTGCTTTCGGCTCAGGTCATGATCTCAGGGTCCTGGGATCGAGGCCCACATCGGGCTCCCTGCTCAGCGGGGAGCCTGCTTCCTCCTCTCTCTCTGCCTCTCTGCCTACTTGTGATCTCTCTCTCTCTGTGTCAAATAAAGAAATAAAATCTTTAAAAAAAAATTATCAAGCTTGTATTTTGTGTTTTTCCTTTTCTTCTTTTTATGATTTGTCTTGATTATGTTTTACAAAAGTGTTGACCTTTAACAGGGGAAAAAATAGCCCTTCACCACAGAGAGTTTGAGACACATTGCTTTGGAGGTGACAGGGACTGCTGGAGGTCACGAGCTGAGTCCTTTCCATAAGGAGATTAGTCGAGTACCGGACATGTGAGCACAAGACAGACTCCAGAATGAGAAGAGGGCCCAGGACTGGGCTTTGACGGACGTCCAGTGTCTGGGGGCAGATATATAAGAGGGGGTGTAAACTGTACAGACTCCCAGGAATCATCAGAGGTGATGGGAGATTAGTAGTGACAGATGCCACAGAGAGTCAAGGAAAAGAAGAACTGAGGTCAAGCTAGATTTGGCAAGAAGGAAGTCACTGTGAATGTTTAAAAATAAACTTCTAGTGAAGTGGTGTGGTCAGATACCATATTTCAACTGTTGTAAGAAATGTGTGATCATAAAATAGAAGAGGGTATGAACTATTGGCTGGAAAAGTTTGATAGCAAAACAAAGGCAAAAGCTGGAATGGTAGCTGTTGGGCCAAGGAGGAGAAAGTGCATTTTGCTGTTACTGGATTTTTGGGTTTTTGTTTGTTTGTTTTTGCGGTAGGAGAATCTGAGTAGCTTTAAAGGCCCCTGTCAGCTGAGAAGTGGGGGCGTACATGTGGGAAGGAGGTGGCAGTGGTCCATGGCAGGAGCAGGAGTGGAGAACAGAGGCATGGAGGGAACCTGGGGTGTGGGAATGGGGTGCTGCCCGAAGAGGAATGGTGCCGTCACCCAGGTAACTGCTGGGAAGTAGCAGACAGAGGCTGGTTAGAAGGGGAAATGGATGGGAATTGCAAATCTCAGTGGATTCAAAACAGGAAAATGAACAGTGAGGCATTACTGGGGTGGAGCACTAATGCGGTCCGAGTTCAGTTAGCAGGGACTCAGAAACCCTAGTGAGGGCATCAGTGAAGTGGTGTCCAGCCTAGGAAATTCAGCTTCTTACTCTAATCAACACTCAGTAAATATGAGTACTGAGTGACAGAGTAATGGGGGGAGTGGTGATGGGGTCATATAATCCCCAGTCATGGTTAAAAGAAGAATAAAAATATGGTAACAAATGGACTTAAGATAAAATTATTTAATTAAACATCTAATATTTAGAAACAATCATTATTAAAAGTATGAAAAGACTATAAGTATGATGTTTTAGTTACTCTAAACTTTGTAAAGTTTGAAATGTATCTCAAAACTCCTACCTGGGTGCCTGGGTGGCTCAGTGGGTTAAAGCCTCTACTTTCGGCTCAGGTCATGATCTCAGCGTCCTGGGATCGAGGCCCGCATCGGGCTCTCTGCTCAGCAGGGAGCCTGCTTCCTCCTCTCCCTGTCTCTCTGCCTGCCTCTCTGCCTACTTGTAATCTCTCTCTGTGTGTCAAATAAATAAATAAAATCTTTAAAAAAAAAAAACTCCTACCTGTCAAAATCATCTGTGAACTAATTTCTCATTTTCATTGAGTTCTCCCTTCTTCTAAGTATTAGAATGGGATAAGAGCTGGACAGAGATGCAGCGTCTGTTGTTTGTGCCTACTCCTCCCTTCCCTGACCGGATTATTCTCCCTCCACAGTCTTGCACCCAGCCCTCAGTTACCCCTTCACCTTTGCTGTTGTCCGTGATGGGCCTCTGGTTTTCCATATGACATCGATATAAGGTAGCATGTTGGGTAACTCTGTAGGATAGCCATGCAGGAGGCCAGAAGATAACAGTTAAGAACACTCTTCAAACTACTTGAATTCAAATCTTGGTAATCTTGAGGGGCATCTGGGTGGCTCAGTCAGTTAAGCGTCTGCCTTTGGCTCAGATCATGATCTTGGGGTCCTGGGATCATGCCCTGCACTGGGCTCTCTGGTCAGCTCCCTTTCCCTTTCTTTCCCTCTCCCTCTGCCTCTTCCCCTGCTTGCGTGCATGCTCTCTCTCTCTCAAATAAATAAAATCTTAAAAAAAAAATCTTGGTAATCTTGTATACTTAGCTTCTCTGAACATCATTTCCTCATCTATAAAAGGAGATAGTAGGAATAAAAAAACATTGCCAGGGTTTGGGAGAGTTTCAGATACATAAGTAAGCACTCAACAAGTATCTATTATTTCTTCTTCTAGATAAAGTATCTCTAACAGATGTTTTCACTGCTTTTCACTAGCTTTTAGTTTTTCATAAAACTGACAAATCAAGTTATTTGCCTCTGGATAATGGAGAGTTTTGTCAATTAGTAGGTTTTGTGCCTTAAACAAGATGGCAAAGAGGTAAGAGGGAAGGATAAAGGGAATCCATGAGGACAAATTCAGCTTCTGGAGAGGTGTACCCACAGCAGGCGGTGTTGTGATTGTTGAGTTCTTTGTTGTGTTCTATTGACACATCTAACGGTTTGGACACCGATAAGTTGTTTTCTAGTTTATGAAATTTTTTTAAAAGATTTTATTTATATATTTGACAGAGAGACACCGCAAGAGAGGGAATACAAGGGCGCCTGGGTGGCTCAGTGGGTTAAAGCCTCTGCCTTCGGCTCAGGTCATGATCTCAGAGTCCTGGGATTGAGGCCCGCATCGGGCTCCCTGCTCAGCGGGGAGCCTGCTTCCTCCTCTCTCTCTGTGCCTGTCTCTCAGCCTACCTGTGATCTCTCTCCCTCTGTGAAATAAATAAATAAAATCTTAAAAAAAAAAAAAAGAGGGAATACAAGCAGGGGGAGTGGGAGAGGGAGAAGTAGGCTTCCTGTGGAGCAGGGAGCCTGATTTCGGGGCTCGATCCCAAGACCCTGGGATCATGACCTGAGCTGAAGGCAGACGCTTAATGACTGAGCCACCCAGGCGCCCTTAGTTTATGAAACCTTTAATTGTTGATAGTGCCAGGAAGCAAAACAGTATTGATGAAGACACATCTAAGGAGGAATCAGACCTGTAGTTCAGCAGGTAAATAACCTTTCCAGTGCCTTCGCTGGTCAGCCGCCATGGGGCAAGAATGACTTCTTTTTTTTTTTTTTTTAAAGATTTTATTTATTTATTTGATAGAGAGAGGTTACAAGTAGGCAGAGAGAGGAGGAAGCAGGCTCCCTGCTGAGCAGAGAACCCGATGCGGGCCTCGATCCCAGGACCCTGAGATCATGACCTGAGCCGAAGGCAGAGGCTTTAACCCACTGAACCACCCAGGCGCCCAAGAATGACTTCTTGAGAAAGGGTTAGAAAAGTGAAATTTCCTATTTTCTATAACTGTAATGTGTTCTCCCAGGAATCCTTTTGTGATCACTCTGCTATAATTTAGTTTAAGTGGCACTCTTTAGAAAACTGAAACAAGCTTTATTTTGCAAGCAAGTAGCAATCAAAAGGATAAATTCTTTTCTCTTTGAAAATAGAGTGAAATCACTTCCAATCTGATCTTTGCAACCCAATGCCTGCTGATAATGTGAGCATAAACACATTAGGCACCAAAGAAGAATGGCATCTGGATGCTGAGATGGGATCAGAATAGCCAGAATAAACACAAGCTGCCATCAGGGAGGCTGAATTCCATCATATCACATCATGTTCAAGCATAATTCAGGCTAGTCATATACTGATGTGAGTAAAATCCGTTTTTGTTTTCAGTTTTCACATTTTAGACCTGCCCCCCTCTTTACCCCCGCCCTTGACTGGTTGTAATATATAAATCAAGCCACAGCTGACAGTGATTTGCTTTCTTTATCCGGAAAAGGCCTTTGACTCTGGTTCTGACTTGGCTTCGTTGTGCTGATCTTCATCACAAGCACTTTCTGTAATTCCCACAACAACATTAACTCTGGTTGTTATTTTTTTTCCCCCTGCATATACATATCACAATAGTTCTTTCATTACGTGATCACAGATTATATGCAGTCACCCTTCTATGCTTCATGAAAGCAGTAAATTTAAAGAAAAGAGAGGCTATTTAAAACTTGAGATCAGAGGCTACAGTTTATCTTATTTACAGTTTGGCTTAAAGATTGGTATTTAAGTTCATATCATACCACATGTGGTAATCCTGCAAAGTGCTACATATTTTTATTTATACTTAAGGGACTAAAGCAAAATTCCCTTTTCAGTATGTTATCTTGCATTATTTACTCAGTGATAAACGACATTGCCTTGCAGGTATGAATTTTGCAATGAAAGACCCTATTGTAGCGTGTATTTATACGGGGTGGGGGGGAGGCTGTTAGAATTAGGGTTCCAGAGGGAATTTAAACTCTGAATATCCTGGTACTTGTTCAGTTAAAACATATAGCTTAATGTTGTTTCAACACTGTATTTTTACTCAAAGTAGAACAAAAATAAAAAGAAATGAACAGAAGTTAAAATGCTAGAAACTAAATAAAATGACTGAAGGCATATTGGCATATCCTAAACTCAAAGATCAAAACTGTAGCAGTGATAAAGGTGATTATCTGATTGGCTTGTTTCTGCTATTTAAAAATAACTTCGACTTTCTTACCTGTTTCAGACACTGGTGAACCATTTCTATCAAACTGGTGAGATATGGAAATGAGGAGCTGAAAGGAAAGTTCTGAGGGGCCAGTTTAATAATCACTTAAACCTTTGAGTAGAAAACCTACTCCATGCTATGTCAGTGTGTCCACGACTCATGAGAATTTCTACTGAGGAGGGAAAGAGACAGTTATTTTGGAGAGTATTAATCTTTTAGAATATGTATTTGTTTTGAAATAGAAATAAAAATTTAAAAATAAATAAGAGGAAATACCAATTTTGAATAAAGTGGAAATTACTGCTGGCCCTGCTCATTCAGAAATTTGGATAATTTAAGCAGAAATGGGCTGCTGTATGGCTAAGTACAAAAATAAGGACTTTGTAGCAAATTATTATAAAATAAATAATATCTTAGGACTAATATATTTGAGGCCAATGTGCTTCCCCAAATTCATTTAACACTTAAAAGATATCATTTCATTATTTTCTGGGCCTCCATTAATTTTGATGAGAAATTAAGTGTTACTCTGCTGAGCGGCCAGCTGTCATTTGTATCTTTTTCTTCCCTCATGTAATGTCATTTTGTCCTGGCTATTTTCAAGCTTTTATCCTTATTTTTGGTTTTTAGCAGTTTGACTGTTGTACCTAGGTGTGGTTTCCTTTGCATCTATCTTGCTTGGGTTTGTTCTCAAATTCTTTAATCTTTAGATTTATATCTCTCACCAAATTTGAAAAATCTTAACTATTCTAAAAATAAATGGTTTCTTTTGCAATACTTTTAGGTTTACCAGATTTGCAGAGATAGTATAGAGTTCCCATATATGTATGACCCAGCTTCCCCTAATATTAACATGTTACATAATTATGGTATATTTGTTAAATTATAGAAGTAAATTGTCACAATGCTGCTAAGAACAGCTTTTCCACTAGTGTCCTTTTTTTTTTCCTGTTTTAGGATCCAGTCTATGATACTACATTACATTTTATCATACCCCCCAAGTCTCCCTCAATCTGTAATAGTTTTTCAGATTTTACTTGCTTTTCATTGCCCTGACATTTTCGAAGAGTGCTGGCCAGATATTTTTTAGAATGTCCTTCAGTGTGGGTTTGTCAGATGTTTTCTAAATCTTAGACTGAGGTTCTAGGTTTGGGGAAGAATACTACAGAGGTAAGGTGCCCTTCTCATCGATCGAATCCTATCGGGATAATGATACCAACATGGTTTATCACTGGTGATACTAACCTTGATAATGTGGTTAAGTTTATGTCTGCCAGATTTCACTACTCTAAACTTAGTATTTTTTCTTTCCCATTCCCTATTCTTTAGAAGCAAGTTACTAAGTGCAGCTCATGCTCAAAGGGAAGGAAATTTTGGAAGCGGTCATTTCCAAATGACCTTTTGGAAGAGGTCATTTCTACTATTATTTGGAATTCTTCTTTAAGGAAGGTGTACCCTCCCTCCCCATTTATCAGTCATTTGTTTTTATCAGAATGGAGTTAGAGGTTATTTATGTCATTGAGTTCTAATCCAATACCATCATTATTTTCTAGCTCAGATTGTTCCATCTTTGGCCATTAGAAGCTCCTGCAGTTAGTTCTTGTGTCTTTTTGAGAGGCCCAATCCCCACACACCACCTTTTTTTTTTTTTTTAACTCTCTTCTTTTTTGGGCCTATCTGATTCTCTTACTCATCTTGCATTTTCCCTGCCGCACCCCTAGAATCAGCCCTTTCTTCAAGGAGGTCTGGTTCCTTTCATTGGAAAATGGTATTTAGGAATCATAATCTGGGTGCTGGTTGTTCTCACTGCCCATTATTTTTTAATGTATTTTTTGCTGCAGCATTCTTACTCATCTGACCTTCTTGGACTTAAATTCTGTATTTGTTAAACCTTTGTTGCATAGGTACCTGCAGCTCTGTTCATTGATTTCACGTTTTTTCTCTCTGTTCTTCAGATTGTATAATTGCTATATAAATATTTTCAAGATCACTTACTCTTTCTTCTGTAATGTCTAGTTTGCTATTAAACTTAAGTGAATTTTTAATTTCAGATATAGTATTTTTCAGTTCTTTGAATTTCCTTTTTTTTTAGCAATTTCTATTTCTCAGCTGATTTTTCCTTAGTTCATTCATTATAGCATTTATGTCCTTAATTGTAATATTAATATAATACTATATTAAATTCCTTGTTTATTAATTTTAATATTTGGGTCCACTCAAGTCAGTTTCCATTGATTGCTTTTTCTTTAAGTATGGGTCCTATTTTCTTGTTCCTTTTTATATCTAATAATTTTTGACTTTATCATAGACATTGTTATTGCTACTTTAATAGAACCTGGATTTAGTTTCCTCTGAAGAGTATTAATGTCTTTTATTAGCAGACGTTTAACTTGGGTGGACTCAAACTTCCATCTTTACCTTCCCCACAATGGGCAGCAACAGAAATCTTAGTTCAGTACATTTAGCCAATCTTGGACTATTTGGTCTGCCCCTAACATGGACGGTTCAGGGGTTCATTAGAAAATTGGGCAGTATATATTGCAGAATATGGGGCTCATACCTTTTCTGAAGTTTTCCTTCTTTACCATCCAGGTTCTGAGTCAGTCCTGAACTCTGTTCTCTGATGTTTTAGCCAGTAAGATTGCAGGTTTCAGTCTGAATTTTAGCTGCATATGGCCTACTAGAACCTGCTCTCAGATGAAAAGCTATGACACAAGAAACGCAGTGCCATTCCCTTCTCCCAAGTGTCAAGTCCCTACAGTTTTTGTCAGCTTTTTGCTCACTCTAACGTGCCTTCAGATTTTTGTTGTTGTCTAGAGTTTGTAAGTGCTGCCAGTAGGAGGACTGGTCTGATATAAGCTACTCTGCTATTACCAGAAGTGGTATTCTCCTTCATTTAAGAGGAAGAATAATAATTAAATGATGAAACAAAAAATGTAAAACTGAAACTATTGTACTGTGAAGAAGTACTCAGTGCTATGAGATCTAATGATAGGGAAGTTGACTTAATCAGTGAGGTCAGGGAAGATTTCCTCGAGGACATGGTCAGGAGATAGAATCAATAAAGAGAATAGAAGAGGATTCCACATATTTGTTGAACAAATGAGAAATATGGTCCAGCTTTCTCTGCATCTCAGCTTCTTTCTTAGCATGTATTCTTATTCTCTCAGTCTTTTTTCTTTTTAATTTTATTTATTTATTAGAGAGAGAGAGAGAGAGAGAGAGAGAGAGAGAGAGAGAGATCACAAGCAGGGGAAGGGGTAGAGGGAGAAGTAAACTCCCTGCCAAGCAGGGAGCCTGATGTGGGACTCGATCCCAGGACCCCAGGATCATGACCTGAGCCGAAGGCAGATGCTTAACTGAGTGAGCCACCCAAGTGCCCCCTCTCAGTCTTTAATCATCTCTCTAGGGTTTTGTGATGATGAAACGGAGTGTATCTATGGTGCCTATAAAGTTATACAATGAAGCATGTCCTGCATGAAAACTTTTTAAGCCAGGGGGACTTGTGGGTGTGGACCATTTAATTGGTAAAGCAGAGTTCGTGGGTTTCTGGTTAGTGTGATTAACTGAATTATAAGGAAATCCCCCTTCCCACTTCAAGTATTTAGAAATGCTGGATAAAGTACAACATACACACACTTGTGAATACACACACACATACAAATTCACAACAAGGAGGAGTTATCCTAGTTGACCAAAATGGAGGGGATTATAAAGTCAGGATGATGAACAGGAGCCTAACCTGAGAGGTTCTGACAGAGGAATGAGAACAGGCTAAATAGCTGGGGGTGAGGGTGGGGGAATGTTGGGGAGGAGGTCAGGGCCCTGATACCTATTCAAGGAAGAGGTGCCTGACTATAGACCTAGTGTATGTGGAGAACTGAAACTGAGTTATCTGTGGAAAGCTAGAGACCATGAAGGGGTGACTGGAGAAAGAAAATTCCATCACACTGTTTCAGTAGAGAGGCACGGAGATTTGCTATCTCCTCAGGATTATACATGGAAAGAATTCCTCAGGCTGAAGGAGCACACTGAATCTTGAGCAAGCCAAATAAAAATAAATCCACATTTCGATACATTGAGTGAAACAATAGTCCATCAAAGATAATGAAAAAATATAAAAGCTACCAGGGGAAAAAACATACATATGAAGAAATGCAGATTGATACCAAACTTCTTATCACAAAAAAGAGATGTGAGAATATAGTCATGTATTCAAGGTGCTAAGTGAAAATAACTATCAGCCTAAAAATCTGCTTAAGTAAAAAGGAAATTATATTTTCCCTAAGTGACCATAAGGGTCATTTTTCTGCCATCTCACAGGCTACTCTCCAGTGCAACCTAGTGACTCCCCATTAGTGACTCCCATTAGGAAGGAGTTCCCTGTCCTTGAATCTGGACTAGCTAGCTGTACAACTCTTTTGAAACCAATAGAATGTACTTGACTTTTGAGGTCAGAAGTCCTTTGGGACATTTGCTTTGGGGTCCACCAGTTGCCATATAAGGTGTCCAACTATTCTTAGACCTCCATATTAGAGAGACTTTGTGTAGCTACTCTGGTCATCAGGACCCCCAGATAAGCCCACCTTCTAGCTGAGTACCACTGAGTGCCATAGTCACGTTCATAAGATGGCACAGTTGAGTGTTACCCAAATTCCTGACCAACGGAATATAATCAGATGGTTGCTGTTTGAAGTCACAAAGTTTTGGGTTAACATGTTAGGTAGCAGTAGTTAACTAGAACAGAATTGAACCCTGACAGGGCGCCTGGGTGGCTCAGTGGGTTAAAGCCTCTGCCTTCGGCTCAGGTCATGATCTCAGGGTCCTGGGATTGAGGCCCGCATCAGGCTCCCTGCTGAGCAGGGAGCCTGCTTCCTCCTCTCTGCCTGCCTCTGCCTCCTTGTGATCTCTCTCTCTCTGTCAAATAAATAAATAAATAAAATCTTTTAAAAAAAAATAAAAGAATTGAACCCTGACAGAAGGAGTGGACTGGATGAATCAGTCATGAGAAAGGAATCTGGTAAATAAATACAGGTAAGTATTGACTTTGTTTTTTCTAAGTTGGTTGAAGGTTGTTAAAAGCAATGCGATACTGAGACCTTGGCAACAATAATCTGGACGCTGATAGAGAGTGGGAAAAGGAGACAACTGATCATAAAACTTTCTAGGGTCTTTGTATTTTTATTCAGAAGACTACTAGAGATTGACCTGAAGTAGGCATGTTAAAGAAAGTAAATAGATTGTATGACTGATGAAACAGTAGAGGGAAAAAACAACTCGGAAAAAATGCAACAAAAAGCAGAAAAAGTAAAAGCTAAGCATCAAAGAAAATCATAGTAGCTGGAAAACACAAAATAATTAGCTAAGAGGAGATCAGTGCTGTACAACAGTAATCATGATAAATGTAAATAAATTTACTTCAGTTACTAGAAATGATAATTATATTTTTTAAATGCAGCCAAATGTTGCTTTAAAAAGATATCTAAGGCAAAACAACCCAGAGGAGTTAACAGTAAAAATAAAGGGATAGAAAAGATATCAGGAAAAAAATACACCAAAAGAAAGCAGATGTGACAATACCAATCTCAGGCCAAATGGAATTTCTAGGTGTTTTATCCAGCAAACGCTTGCACATGTGCACCAGGAGACATATATAAGGATGTTCATTGCAGCAAGGTTTGTAATAATGAAAAAATTAAAAGAATTTAAATATTAGTAGGGAGATGCATAGACACGTTGTAGAATATGCGTATAGGGACACTAAGCAGCAGTTAAAAGAAACGAGCTAGATTTATGTGCATCTGTATGGCTGTATTTCAAAGCCATTGCTTGAAAGAAAGAAGTTACAGAATAATATGTCAGTGTGACACTTCTAACTACAAAATAATACATTTGTACTTCTAAGATTCCTTCTAATTCTGAAATTATTTTATCGAATTTCACAGTAATAAGCTGTGTTCCTATGATTATATGCATTTGAAAGTCTGAGGAACTATGCCCAGAAACAGTATACTTTTCGGTAAGTAAATTAGCTGTCATTAAGAGCAATCACTGTAGCCTACAGAATGAACACACTTGTAATAGCAGAAAGCTATCTTTTGCTGAACAAGTAGTCTATAAAATTAAATATTTTATAACTACGCATAGTGTGCTTAGTACTATACAGTAAGTGTATGTGCAAAATTTCTCCTTTTCCCTTGAGTTGCTTAGAGAAAAAGAGATGTGGTATGGAGGGACAGGAAAAGACATGAGAAGAAAAAATGAGAACTATTTGGAAGAAGATGTTGGTTAAGCATAACTTTCTTCTAGACCTATGCAAGCCAGAACCCCTATTCTGTGGATAACTAGAAATTATAAAGGCCCTCAGATGTCAATTCCACAGATATTTACTGAGAACCTACTACGTACAGGGCATTCTGCTCAATATGGTCATGCACACCAAGATTAATCAGGAATTCCTTATTGCTTATAGACCATTGGAAGGTAGAGGTAGCTGCAAAATGAAGCAGGCTAAGTTGAGGGTCATGAGAATGATACACATGGCTTTGTAGCTTGAAAGGAGAATGAAATTATTCTCTTTAGAGGGATCTGGAATGGCTCTCCAGAAGCTGTTTTACACATTTGTAGATGTGTGCATTTCTGTTTGGATGATTGAAAGTGGCAGGGCAGTTTCTTCACCGTACCATAACTCTGCTTAGTATTTGATCCTCCCTTCCTCCTCCTCCTCCTCCTGCCTTTCTCAAGAAAAATATTGCTGTACATTAATTCTTTCGAAGCCTTTAATGGTGTTGCTGAGACAATCATTTAAGCACTTAAAATACATACCACGTAGTACACTTATTTTAGAGGCAGCAGTGGTTAGCCACTGGAAACTAACCATTGACTTTGATAAAGGGGGGGATTTTATATGTTATGGCTTATGACAGAGAATGGAAAAAGGCTTCAGCAAGACAGGCTGGCATTTTAAATTGGAGCACAATAATAGCAAAAAGTGCTGAAGTCAACAGACTGCTCAGAAATATGGTTACTATTTGCTGAGAGAGGCCTTACAAGGTGGCCACGTACAAGCATTTGCAACCACAGTAAGTTCAGTTCTTCCCTAAACGTGGGACTGTGACCCTGATTGACGTCAGTGACAGTTGTATACTTGCAGAGAAAGGAGATTCAGATCATCCAAGAATCCAAGGCAGGGAGGAAATGGGTGTAATAAGCAGCGAGTTGTGACAGACTTACACATTATACATAACTTAGGTTGGAAACCATACAGAGGTGACCATGATCCAATTCTTCTGGGGCTGGCCTAAAAATTCTCCTTTCCCCCCAAAGCTATTAGAATATGAATTGAATCTGGTCTACACAACTTGAAGGCGGTGGACAAGGTAGAGTGAGAATATAGAAGACAGTCTTATGAGGTGACATTTGATTTATGACTTGGATAGTATGAAGGAAATGGCCACAAGAGCTGGAAGATGAGAATTCTAAGGGAAAGAACCAGCAAGGAGAAAAGCATCAGAAATGAGTGACCTTGCCAAATTGCTTTACCTCTCTGGGCCTCTTTGTCATCATTGATAAAACTAGAGAGTTGGACTAAGTGAGCCCTAAGGAATTTGTCTGGTCCAAAATGCAAAGAAATAAAGACTTAGTTAACGTGGACAACAGGGTTAAATGTTTTTGTTTATTTTTTTCCTGGTTTTATTGAGATACAATTGACATATGACATTGTATTCGTTCAAGGTATATAACATAATGCTTTGATAGATGGATGTTTGTTTTGAACATGGTAGCCCTGGGGGGTGTTTGAAACATGAGGAACAGGATGGAAACATTGAGGAAGAAAATGTTGGCAAGACAAACATTTTTTGGTCAAATGCAACAAGATTCCAAATTAGTGGGAGAAGATAGTGTTTGGGGGAACAGCTCTTTCTGATGTTTCTTGTCTTGTGAGGGGAGCTTAATTACTGTAACATTGCTGATCACTGTATTTCTTCTATCTTAAGAGAGGTAGAAGATTGGGAAGAAGAAATTGAGCATGTTCTGTTTTCCCTTTTGCTTTTGGGCAACAATCCTGACCTTAGCTTTCTCCTTACTTCTTCAGGCCCTGATTCTTGCCTGGGAATGGTACCTTCTCCTCTGGGAGCTTTGACCTGATCCAGTGTTTCTTGTAATCCTGTGGGTAAATCTGTTGAATTTGGGGATTCAATTTTCACATACCTTTGGCTCTCATGCTAAATCATATTGTCCAGTTTAGCCTTCATCAGTAAGGTGATATTTTGGTATTCCTCTGCCATATCCTCATCTTAGTTTTTGGTACGTTCAGAATTTGGATGGACTCTTTCAGACCCCAAAAGGTAGGATTCAAGGGGAAAGGAATTAGCTTTGATGAGAAGATATATTGTTTCCTTTGAATCAGAAAGGAAAAGGCAGTAGTTGTGAAGAACTGCAGATGCTTGAGCTGTGATGGAGTTTCAGACATTTGAAATCATCTCAGTCAAGTAGGAGGCCAAGTAATCAACTGAGAATGAGTCACCAGGCATGGAACTGGAAAGTTAAAAGAAGAAAAGAGTGTGGGGAGTGTAGTCAAGAATCCACTGAAGAGAAGAAAGCGGTTGCCGGTTAGGATGACAAGATGATGTTAACAGGCTTGGATGTGGCTGGGGCTCGAAGGCCACCTCGTTATCTGCCACCAGTCACAAAAGGGGTGAAAACTGCTGTAGAATATGTTTTAGTCTTAAATTATATTAATTTTCACAAACAAATGAAAAGATCTATTAGGGTTAGACAATGAATGCTTATATTGTTACAGAAGCTAAACTGTTCTTCAGACATGGTTTACACAGCCACTAAGTTAACCCTTGTCTCAACTGATTCAGATTTTCTTCTTGTCTGTGTGTGTGTATATATACTCAGGTTTAAAAAAAAAATACTAAGGTGTTTTAAAGAGCCCCATCAACAAAAGACTGCATATTAGCAGCGCCAGACACCAACAGGATGATGTTTTAACATCGGTTGTTTTTCATTACATAGATATACCCAGTGGCTTTATTGAAGGTTATTATTCCTTACACGACAAGTTCAATTGCTTTCATGCAGAAAAGAAAATACTCTGCCTTCTTCCCTTTGCTCATTGATTCTTCTAGAACCAAGGGGAGTGCCAGCTTCTTTATAAAGTAATCTCAAAATATTCTTTGCATGACTGATTTCTCTCAATTCCTATTACTTTAAAAATCAGATTGTATATTCGCACATGCAGTTTGGTGAAGGGTGGGAGAATAGGGAGTAAGGAAGGATTTCAGGAGGTGATTGCACTTGAACTGGGTGTGGAGAAAGAATAGAATTTGGCAGGTGGCTATGGGTGCATGCCAGGTATGGCACGTGACTTAGTCCAAAGAGCATGGAGGCCTGGGGTCAGGTCATCTTTAGGGAGCAGAGCGTTGAGCAGGACCTTTGGCTGGAGGACAAGGATGCAAAGTGTGTATGGTTTCTACAGCTGGGAAAGTAGCATGAAACTAGATTGGACAAAGCTGTAGGAAGCCAGATCCCACCCCCAACCCCTTTGGGTAGGTAAGATTTTCCTGAGGGAATAGGCTATGGAGATGTAGAAAGTGAAACTTTAGTAGGTTTGATTTCTGGAACAAGATTCTAGAAGGAAGAGAAATAAGAGTTTAGTAGACAGGCAGATAAAATCTGAGGGGAGGGGAGGAGGAGTTAAACAGAATGAAAAGGGAGGGTTCAGTTTTACTTGAAAAGCAGGTGATATTGTTTTGTAGTTGATACAAGAATACCTCCTGATATTTAGAAATACAAAAATTATTTTAAATATATCTACTCCATCAGAGTGTTATTCCCCCCCTTTTCATTTTTGGTAAAAGAATAAAAAATAAAGAACAGCATACACTGAAAGAAATCAGGCACACAACAGGGACTGAAATAATTTCAAATAATTTTTCTTTTAGGCGGATTGCTATTATAAAATAAGAATACATTTTGATTCAGAACTTTTATGAAGAACTTGGGCATTTTATTACAACATCTTTCTACATTTTAATTTCTCTTTTTCCTTTTATAGATATTTGCATACTTTTTTTTTCCAAATGAGAAGACCTTTTTGTTTGCCACAAGAAGGCTATTATCCAGAATGTTAATGGGTTTTCAGCTATTAAGATGTAATGATATACCTTGAGTATTTAACTATAAATTTGAAAAATCTCCATGAACAATCTCAAAGGAATACTTAGAATGCACTCCTGGTAAATTGGCTCATTTTCCTGTAATTTACTGGAAGTGCTGATATGAGAGCAGTCCTAATGTGAAAAGTACATTAATCCCTGGAGTTACATTTTATGTATTAAATTATTACTCTCAAAGAATAAAACGTATGAGGCCATTTAGCTTTCATTCACATTTGTTACTTAGAATCATAGTAGAGAAACAGTCACTTATCTTTGATGCACAAAATTAGAAATGATGCATTTAATATCTTTTAAAACAAGAGGCACCGTGATGCTCAGTTATGCTTTTGCATAACAATTGCTCTTTCCCAAAACAAGGGCTATTCTAGTTAAGAGCAGGATTCTTTGGGCTTTGTGGAGGCCCCTTTCATTCCATTGGTAATTGAAATATTTTTAGAAACCCATATTGCAGCTTTCTCTGATGTCAGTCAGAAAGATTAGTCTGCCTTCTAGCCCTGAGCTTCTACCACATTGGGGGATTATTGAAGGAGGTAGTCAGTTTGCTGAAGCAATGGTTATAGAAACACTTAGGGTCTTGTTTGGAATTTTGTCTAATTGTGTTTTTCTTCTTTGCCAGGGGACTGAAAGTTGTGGAACCACAATTTGTGACATCAGGTGTTTTTTTGGTAAGCAGCCATTTATGATTCTGGAAGATTAAGGCAGATAAGAAGGCCCTTCTGAGATTGTAACAAGCTCTCAAGCAACAGCCGACACCATGGACATGAAGCTGGACCCTTCCCGGGATGACCTGCCTCTCATGGCCAACACCAGCCACATGCTTGTGAAGCACTATGTACTGGATTTAGATGTGGATTTCGAAAGTCAAATCATTGAGGGCACCATAGTGCTTTTCTTTGAGTCTGGGAACAGATTCGAGAAACAGAGTGGTTCCACCAAGGAAACCTGCCGGTCAGAGTCCAACAAAGCCTGCAGATTTAGGACGCCTGAACCCCGCCATAGTCCTGTGACAGATACAAGGACCTTCTCACCTAAAACAGGATATAATGATTTTGCAATCTGTGGTAAAGGTGAAATAGATACTTCTGGTAAAGATGGTAACCATGACAACCTGGAACAGGCTTCTGGGATTTCTAGCTCAAAGTACTGCTGTGACACAGGGAATCATGGGAGTGAGGATTTTTTGCTAGTGTTGGACTGCTGTGATTTATCTGTGCTAAAGGTTGAGGAGGTGGATATTGCTGCTGTGCCAGGTATTGAAAAATTTACAAGGTTTCCCAAGCTCACAGTTGTTTCTGAGGCGCTCAGGAATCAGATTGTACATGAACTTGTGACTCTGCCTGCAAATCGTTGGAGGGAGCAGTTAGACTATTATGCTGGCTGCAGCCAGGCTCCTGGCTGTGGGGAACTCCTGTTTGACACTGACACTTGGAGCTTACAGATCAGGAAGACAGGGGCTCAGACAGCTACTGACTTTCCTCACGCCGTAAGGATATGGTACCGCACCAAACCTCAGGGGCGATCAGTTACATGGACCTCAGACCAGAGCGGCAGGTAGGTTATCCAGGCGCTCCACGGGCCTCTGCCCGGTAATCGCCCACACTGGGAGGTGAGCTTTTTCAGGGATGCTCTTCCACAGGGGATAGTCTCAGCAAAGACGCCCCTTTCTTCTTTGGCATTACCCATCTAGCCTCACACCCTATGGCCCACAATGAAGCAGGTGAATTCCCAGGCCTCCTCAACTCTTAATAGGATTATTTCCCTTAAGTCAGGATGAAAAGATTACTTTGTCAAGCCCCTGTATTTCTGAGTTAGGAGACTGAAAGGCAAGCCTAATGATTAAATCCGGAGCCTAGCTCTCGTGGGGATCTCTGCTGGCGATTTCAGTGCTGTAGATGAGAGTGATACACGTCTCTGAGCAAATCCTTTCTCAAAGTTCCTTCGTATTGCCCTGAGGGAATCAGCGGCCGCCACCAACTTGGGTGGCCCTGAAGCCTGGCCAGGTGCTCCCAAATAAACTCAGCTCCTCTTTGTGACTTTCTTACAGTCTTACCATCCCTGTCCCTTGGCAGCTGTGCTTCTCTGGACTTTGTCAGTTGTCATATAGTTCGAACCCCCAAAACACTGGAAAGGTCTGGTTCTGAGGAGTGTGTCAAGTCCTGCTGAGGCTTCACACTTGCTCCTTTGGCTGTGGTTCTTCCTATTTGACACCAGGAGACGCCGGGTTTTTTAGTGTGGAGACAACTGATGAGGCATTGATTTCCAGGGGAGGTGTTCAGGCAGCCATTTGTGCTTTTCTTCTTGCCCTTCCTCCAACAGTTGTTCAGGATTCTTAGAATTTGAGAATTTTAAAATCAGACTTCATTGATTCATCATTATTTTACCTGTTTCTTTGTGCTAATGTACTGCAGATCAATACAGTAATGATTATAGAGCTTGGCTGGAGGGATGCTGATCTCAGTGAACTTGTTTTGAGCGATTCCCTTGACAGAGCGGTGGTCTTGGGAAATTGCTTAGATCTCTTCCCCAACCTATCTCCAAAAACCTTTTAGTTTTGTTGGTGGTGGGTTTTTGTTTTTGTTTTTGTTTTTTTTAAGCATCGTTCGATTTTGAGCTCTACTGATCCTTCTCCTCATCTCCAGTCTTACCTCTCTGCTCTGGTCTCCCACCCCACTGAGAATGAGTTCACTTCTTATTTCTGTCGGAGTCTGAGGCAGCCCTTGGGAACTGCAGGGTTGGTGCAAACTTACACCAGTACAAAAGCGTACTGATTTATATAAAGAATAGCTTATTGGATATTCTTGTGAAACCATGAGGAAAAGAAACGCGTGTTCTTACTGTATCTTTAAATTTTTTTTTGAAATTATTAGGGGTAGGGTTTTCAATCAGATAAAACAAAATACAGCTTCTGAGTACTTAATTTAGGAAATTACAGTTTTTAACACTCCCAGATATTTCATTTTTGAATTAGAATATTGGGGAAGAAGAATCTATTGACAGTAGTTGGAAGAAATACTCATTAATGGCTTCAAACATGGCTTTCTTCTCAGTGCTCACTATACGGAAAGAGATTAGACTTGTGAATTATGTTACATGTCAGGTGTTGAGTAGGAATGAGTTATGGGTGAATGCTGATTTCTATTAAGAAACTGAAGAGGTACTTGGGCACATCTTGTTCCTGCAAAGGTTGACTTGGCAAATTTACTCACCATGTCTCCTTTTCTGGTAATTCAATAAAATGCATGATCATAGCAGGAATTTAAACTGTATATTGGGAGTTTGTGATTATATGTTAGTAAATAAATGGCATATATGCAGCCTTACAAGAATAATAAATTTTGTTTTAAAAAGAAATCCTCAGAAGATGTTTTCTCTCCCTTTTGTCTTTTTGGGGGTAATTTTATTACAGTCAAGATAATCTTCCGTGAATGGCCACCAGATATTTCTAAACTCTCCCACATGCTTACAAATAAATCTAGGTTTGTATTGGTAACTGTTTGGATACTTTAAGGACTTTTTTTTTTTTAAAGATCTTATTTATTTATTTGACAGAGAGAGACACAGTGAGAGAGGGAACACAAGCAAGGGGAGTGGGAGAGGGAGAAGCAGGTTTCCCGCTGATCATGGAGCCTGATGCAGGGCTCGATCCCAGGACCCTGGGATGATGACCTGAGCTGAAGGCAGACGCTTAATGACTGAGCCACCTAGGTGCCCCTACTTTAAGGACTTTAAAATGCCTAAGGATCCCAGGTTGCTAGACAGAAAAAATGCCTTAGTGATAAGAGCAGTTAATAATCATCAGGGTTACAAGGCTTTATGAATATAATTGTGTGAAAATATATAAAATTTTACAATCGTGTGAAGAATATAATTGGGTAAAACTTATTTTCTCCAAGGCATAGAGTCTACATTTACTAAAACTAACATTTTATCTTTGAGTGGAATACCGTCAGCATACCTACATTCTTAGTCCTGGATACAAAACGTTTTATTCTCATTTTACAACTAGGAGAAGTGAATAAAGTTACTGAAAGTGCCTTGAAAAAAAATCCAAGTTTCAATTGTAAAAGGAGCTACACTTCTTACTTTTGATTTTTACCATGTCCCTTATTGTATGCAAAGATTTTAGTACATTTAAAAAATATGTTAGCTTTCAATAAATTTCCATTTTTAAGCAGTTATTAGAAACTTAAGAAAATCTCTAAATTGTTACCTTCCCTTTCGAGTTCCATCAGTGGCTTCTCCCTTTGTGACTTTCACCCAACCCCATCTTGAAAATAAAACTTAAATTATTTAGTTTGATAATAAATAAGAGATCAAAGGATCCCAGGATGGAAAGCAAATTGTGACAAAACAATCTAATTGTATTAAAAATGTGTGAAATAACCTCATTGTAGGGATTTGGGGGCAAAGGTACTGACCTAAGTCACTTTGGAAATGAGTGGAGTTTGTAAGAATAAAGGCAAAAGGAACTATACCTAAATACTGTGCTGTAGTTGATAAAGTTATTTCCTGTGGGGGTGCAGGTTAACAATTCTAGTACCACTCTACGTGTATACTGGAACTGAGCAATTAAGTAAATTAAATAAATCTGGGAGCCCAGGTTTCTCACTGTTAAAGTGGGAGGTTACAGATGAGCAAGAAGAAGAGGTTAGAATGATCTCTGTGGTAACAGAATTAGAGACATCACTATAAACTCATGTTTAATGTTTAGTTTAAGATGGTTACAGATGATTGCATATAGAAATAACTATAAATAGGTGTTTTCCAAGGATTAGCATGCACATGTAGATTTCCTTACTTGTTACCTGGAAAGGTCTAGAAGCACAGTACCTGGGTCTTGGTTTCTAGTACCATTCTCCAATAATGAAACCAGGGCTTCTTAGAGGAATGGCTAGAACTGCAGGAAATATACGAGATGAGCCTGGAGCATCTTGTACTGCCAGAAAAGAGCAGCAATAGTAGCCCGCCGAGGGCATATGCCCAAGGTCCAAGGAGCCATCGGAAAGAATTCCAAAGACCAAAGCTGAGCAACAGTATAAAATAGTTTTGGATGATGACCTAAAGTATAAAATAAATAGTCATGAGTTCACATTGATATAAATAAATATTTGAATAAGTAAACACATGGAGAACAGACATGTTTAAGGTACAGAAGTTGTCCAAGTTATGTAGATACTCCCTCCTCAAGGAGGTGGAACATAACTCTGCCCCTTACTAAGTATGGGCTAAGAAATAAGAGTAATGTTACATCGTAGAAACCTGACAAACATGACCTCAGTGAGGAGATCAAGATTAACATCAAAGTGAGGAGTCATGTTGATAGTGTATACCCTTGGTACAATGTGATGTAATGACATCTTTGTGATTGTCCTTCCCCAAACCCATAACCCCAGTCTAACCAAGAGAAAAACATCAAATAAATCCCAATTGACGGACAAAATACCTGACCAGTATTCCTCAAAACTCTCAAGGTGGGGCTCCTGGGTGGCTCAGTCAGTTAAGCATCTGCCTTTGGCTCAGGTCGTGATCCCAGAGTCCTGGAATCGAGCACCACATCAGGCTCCCTGCTCAGTGGGGAGTCTTCTCTCTCTGCCCCTCCCCTCGCTCATGTCCTCTCTCTCACATAAATAAATAAAATCTTAAAAAAACCCCAAACTCTCAAAAAAAAAAAAAAAAACCCAAACTCTCAAGGTTTTCATAAACAAAGAAAAGTCTTAACCGGTCTCATCAAGAGAAGCCTAAGGAGACACGATGATTAAAAGTAATGTAGTATCAGGCGCCTGGGTAGCTCAGTTGGTTAAGCAACTGCCTTCAGCTCAGGTCATGATCCTGGAGTCCTGGGATCGAATCCCGCATCAGGCTCCCAGCTCCATGGGGAGTCTGCTTCTCTCTCTGACCTTTTCCCCTCTCGTGCTCTCTTTCTCTCAAATAAATAAATAAAATCTTAAAAAAAAAAAGTAATGTAATATCTTGGAGCAGAAAAAGGACATTAGGGAGAACCAAGGAAATCTGAATAAAATAACAGACTTTAAATAATGTATCAGTACTGGTTTATCAGTTGTGACAAATACACTAATATAAGATGTTAATAACAGTGGGTATGGGGTAAATGGGAAATCTGTATAATATCTTTGCATTTAAAAGTAAATCTAAGCCTGACCAAAAATAATGTTTATTAAAAAAATAAACTTCAGGGGCGCCTGGGTGGCTTAGTGGGTTAAAGCCTCTGCCTTCAGCTCAGGTCATAATCTCGGGGTCCTGGGATTGAGCCCCGTATCAGGCTCCCTGCTCAGCAGGGAGCCTGCTTCCTCCTCTCTCTCTGCCTGCCTCTCTGCCTACTTGTAATCTCTCTCTCTGTCAAATAAATAAATAAAATCTTAAAAAAAAAAAATAAACTTCAAATCTGGAAAGCAGCCACCATCTTTCTACCTTGAAATCTCTTACAAAAGTTAGGACTACCTTCCTGTTTTTATCAAGTGGCAATGTTTTCTGGAGAACTGAAAATGTATTTGAAATTGTAAAAGTATTTCTTCCAATAATTGTCAGTAATTTTTCCCCCCTTTATTATTCTAGTTCTAAAATGAAGTGTCTCATCGTTATAAAAGCTACATTTTCCTACTGGGGCTTAGCCATTGTGGGATTATGGAAGTTCTTGAACTGAAAAGTTCTTTCTTGCCTCTGTCATGTAGATACTAGATTACAGGTGACATTTAAAAAGGACCACCAGGGCACCTGGGTGGCTCAGTGGGTTAAAGCCTCTGCTTTCGGCTCAGGTCATGATCTCAGGGTCCTGGGATCGAGGCCCGCATCGGGCTCCCTGCTCAGCGGGGAGCCTGCTTCCCCCCATCTCTCTCTGCCTGCCTCTCTGCCTCCTTGTGATCTCTCTCCCTCTGTGAAATAAATAAATAAAATCTTTAAAAAAAATAAAAAATAAATTAAAAGGACCACCAAAACAGACACATATATGATAGTCGATACAACATGCTTCTTGGAAAGCCTGTTTACTTTGTGTAGTGTGATTTTTCCTGCCCTCTAAAAATATTTTGAAGAACTATTTGAGAACAGAGACTCTTGACTCTTGAGAGAGTCAAGAATGTGTTAATGGGTTGCTGCTAAGCTAGGAAGGAAGGGGACTTTATATCTTTTTGGTTCTAGATCTTTGGTATGCTTAAGAAAAAACTTCTAGAAATGGAAATCTTTAATTCAAAATTTATGTACTTTTCTATTCCACTGAATAAAATGTTATTTAAAACCAAAAGCATTCTCTCTGGTAACCCGTTCCCTTTTCCCTTAGGATCATTATAATAGTTGTGGAACCAGCCAAGTGGTCTAGGGAACCTGGGCTAAGCTAATGACATCACTGAACATGAGTTGAATGGAGTGGAAATTCAGTTAAATATAGGAAATTCATTTTTAAAACTCCACGAACTTGGATCATTGTTAAAGATAAGGAAACTGACTAGGAATATGCATTATAATTTAAAGTAAAATTAAAAATTTTAAATTCCTTAAATCAGTATGATGTTGTTTTAGACAAGACCAGGATGAATTTGGCAAAATACTAAAGAGAATAATTTTTCTGTTTCTTACTTAGCTCTTGGACCAAGGAAGATGTAGACTTTTGGAGTATTTTTAGTTTGACATCAAAACCAGATGTTAAAACATGTTTTTTTTTCTTCCCCCACGAAAATAGTTTCATTGTTTAATATCTTGCTATAAAGGAAAAGTTTGAAAAGAATGAGTAGAGAGATTCTCTTTGGGAAGAGATTCCAGGTCTAAAAGGAACATTTCTATAGTTAATCCTTTTTAATTTTTTAAAAGATTTTATTTATTTATTTAATAGAGAGAGAGAGATCACAAGTAGGCAGAGAGGCAGGCAGAGAGAGAGGAGGAAGCAGGCTCCCTGCCGAGCATAGAGCCCGATGTGGGGCTCGATCCCAGGACCCTGAGATCATGACCTGAGCCGAAGGCAGAGGCTTTAACCCACTGAGCCACCCAGGCGCCCAGTTAATCCTTTTTTTTCTTCCTGCTTCAAGAAACCAATACAAAATTCATGAGAACTGAAGTGGAGATACACATTAATGCTATAATATCATTGTAAGATTACAGGAGGAATTGATAATCCCAAACTTGAAGCTGTTTGAAAGGATTCTGTTTTAACCTCTTTCTCCCCTTGATTCTAGATCTACCTCTATTTAACAGAATCCCAGGTGAGTCATGGGAGAGAAGGTAATGATAATTCAGGTAAGGTAATGATAATGAAGGTAATGATAATGAAAATACTTAATTTTCACAAGTAACCCAAATGACTAAGCAACCAAACAGAAAAACCCTGAATAACCAAACATCAACAGAAAATAACAAATCACAATGTTGGAAAGAACCTGGAAAGTGAGATCCAGTCGACCAGAATAGTCGTCTGAGCTGTGCTCCCCATTAGCTGTGTGACTTCAGATAAGTCCTTTTACATCTCTGGAGCTTAATTTTCTCATGTGTTAAAAAGAGATTTCATTTTAGGATCTCCAGATGAGACTTCCAAATGAGAAATACTGTCTTTGTCTTTATAAACAGCTTGTCTGTTTTGCACCCAATACACTTATGCTGGAAAGTGGTGAATTTCTGACTCAAAGCCACTTCCATTCAGTCCAGTTCATTTTGTTTTTTTGTTTGTTTGTTTGTTTGTTTGTTTGTTTGTTTTTAATTTTTTTTTTTANGGAAAGTGGTGAATTTCTGACTCAAAGCCACTTCCATTCAGTCCAGTTCATTTTGTTTTTTTTTTTTGTTTGTTTGTTTGTTTGTTTTTTTTTCTTTTTAATTTTTTTTTTTTTTTATTTATTCATATGACACAGAGAGAGAGATTACAAGTAGGCAGAGAGAGAGGAGAGAGGAGGAAGCAGGCTCCCCGCTGAGCAGAGAGCCCGATGTGGGCCTCGATCCCAGGACCCCGGGATCATGACCTGAGCTGAAGGCAGCGGCTTTAACCCACTGAGCCACCCAGGCGCCCCAGTCCAGTTCATTTTGTACACAAAATCTGAGTCAAAGCAGCATTCTCCTTTGCACCTGCTGTATGTCCAGTATGATTGAGAGGGATCCCAGTTTTGGTAATTGTGCCATGAAGGAGAATATAATAAGGAAGGTGTTGAGTTGGGGGGAGAGAGTGAGTCATAGTTGACATTTCCTGCTTTAGTAGACTGCCTCTTGGTTTTTGTGGTGCAAGAAATAAAGAGGGTTGCTTGCATATAACTCGAGTTTAATGAGAACATGGAGTCTAACAAAAGATCAGGTGCAGGAAGGAGAAGAGATGGTAAAGAATTGGAGGAGGCCTGAAGACTTTGTAACCCTAGCAAGTTTTCTAAAAGAATTGGACTCACAGAAATGTCACATCTGTGGCCTTCTGGCCTCTAGTGACCAGATCAGTACTTCATTGTGGGAAAACATCCCAACAAGTCACACCCATGGCAACTCTGGGCTCATCTCATCACCTCCTGCCTGTTTCTCCTAAGGCGGCCCTATCCCCAGTCAATGAATGGTGGTACTAAGACTCTGAAAATGGGTGGTTTTATGGAAAATGGTGCAACTTCAAACATTTTTTAAATTAAGAATACCCCCCCTTTTCACACTGACTGCAAAAGACAAATGCATATAGTTGTCAACTGAATAAAAATTAAATATATATATTTATTTAAAGATTTTCTTTATTTCTTTGAGAGAGAGAGCATTAGAGGGGGGAGGGTCAGAGGGAGAAGCAGACTCCCCGCTATGCAGGGAGCCGGATGTGGGACTTGATCCTGGGACTCCAGGATCATGACCTGAGCTGAAGGCAGGTGCTTAACCAACTGAGCCACCCAGGCTCCCGCCCAAATAAAATACATTTTTGAATCAGTCCCCTACAAGTTTTCCTTTATGGCTGGCTCCTTAAGAAAATGAGCAAGCATATGAGTGTTCACTGACCTCTTACCTTGGAAGGTGTATGTCTTAGTCCATTTGGGCTACGATAACAAAATACCACAAATGTATTTCTTACTGTTTTGGAGGCTGGAAGTCCAAGATCAGGGTGCCAGTGTGGTCAGGTTCTGATGAAAGCCCTCTTCTAGGTTGCAGACTGCTGACTTTTGGCTGTGTCCTCATATGCGGGATGGGGCTAAGGAGCTCTGTTGGTCTTCTTTTGTAAGGGCATCAATCTCCTTCATAAGATCCTTGTCCTCATGTGACCCAAGCGCCTCCCAAAGGGCCTATCTCCTAATCCCAACAGTCACATGGGCATTAGCATTTCAGCATAGGAATTTGAGGGGGACACATTCAGACCATTGCAGCATAGTTACTGTGTTTCGTCCTTGTTTAACCCCTGCACGAACACGCAAGCATGTATGAAGCTGAGAGAGTAGCCATTCTGGCAAGTTCTTCCTCAGCTTAAAAGTTCTTTAATGGCAGCAAGTCATGTTGGGTCTGCTCTCATGCTGTCTTTGGATTTTCTTTCTGAGTTTCAGTGTCCTCCCCACCCCCACAACTCCTGTGCAGTTTAACTGGGCTCCCAGGGAGCCTTTCATTGGGTGGCTATTCCAGGGCATGTGGGATGAGCCCTGGTGTGAGAGAGCTTTCCTCTGTGCGCTGGAAGGAATTACTGAGTCTGGAAATAATGAAGTTATATGCATTGGAGGCTGGCGCCTGCACATCTGTCCCATGAGCATTTTAGCAACATGGCTGAGGTGCAAGGCTGTGCATGTTGAATAAACACAGCTGCATTTACTTCAGTGATTGCACATCCAGATAGCTGCAGAGCATATTTATAAATGCGCATAGATTTTCCTCCCTTCTTGGGGCACAGGGTGTGGGGACAGGAAATCAGCTCTCCGTACTTGTCATTTGTAGGTGTGTGTGTGGTGGGAGCCATCTTGATTCTTGAATCACCACGTGGGGAGTATGATTTTCATGACTTAGTGAAGTCCCTACATTCACCCATTCCCCACTTTTTTTGTCAGATGCCCCAAATTCCACCACTAGAGTTTTATCCAGAGGTTAAGTTTTCATCTCTGTTAAAAATATAGTCACTTGGGATGCTTGGGTGGCTCAGTCAGTTGAGTGTCTGCCTTCTGCTCAGGTCATGATCCCAGTGTCCTGGGATCGAGTCCCATATTGGGCTCCCTGCTCAGGGAGGAGGCTGCTTCTCCCTCTGCCTGCTGCTCCCCCTGCTTCTGCTCTCTCTCTCTCTCTCTTTCACACACACACACTATATATATATATGTTTATATTTATACATATATATATAAATATATTTATACAAATATACATAAATATACATATATATATGTAGTCACTTTACGTTGTTTTAGATGGTTGCACTAGTATGTGTGATATGCATAAGGATATCAGGTTGTAAAAGTTCCAAAGGCCATTGCTTATGAAGTCATTGGTGCTTGATGTGGGCTCATTGGTAAGTCAGGAGGGAGGCTGCAACTGACAAAGAGGAAAAGGCCGAGAAAGGAGTAGGCTGGGAGCACAAAGATAATCTGCGTTTTCAAGAAATTTTGCCTAGGTGATGATTTTCCTATTTGTGAAAACATTCCAATGAGAAAGTGATTAAGTCTTGTATCAGATGTGGCTATATTTATAGATGGGGCTTTTACAGTTTCAGAGTTACAGCTCTGGAGACCAGAGGGAAGTGTAGTGTCTCTGCCATTCGGATGGGGACCCCCCAAATGTGGGGTGTCCCTATCGGGTGGGGGCTGGCAGCGCAGGTGGTGCAGAATTCTCTGGAGGCAGAACAAAGGAGCAAGAAGTTTATTGAATACACTGTGAGGGTGAGGCAGGCAGGACCGCAAAGGAGAGCCTGTCTGCTAGGGGATGGTGGGTGAGGGTTATACTTAAAGGGGGAAGGTGAGCAGGTATGGGGATGTATGGAAGTTTCCATTTTGGGGTACCTGTGCCTGGTTGTAAGTAGCCCATTGATTTGTTAGGGCTTACGTGTATTTTGAGGTGGGTGGCCTGATGGGCCAGATGCTCACTGTGGGCCCTTTTGCCTTGCTGTACATTCCATTGCTCCTTCCTGTTGCCTAAAAGTGGCCTCTGCAGAAAGCAAGAAAGGAAACACATAGATTTTAGTAGCAAGGATGCCCCAGTGGTGTAAAGAGGTGGTAGCAGAAGAGAATTGTGAGGACTGTAGGCGGGGTATGAGGTGACAGCTTCTTGGGAGCCTGGCCAGGTAACGAATCCCCATGGTGGGAGAATTCAGGTGCCCAGGGACAGTCTGGTAGAAAGAGCGTTTGAGAGGAAGCCAGGGTGGGGGTGGGGGTGGGGGTGAGAAGTGTTGGGTCAGGAGAGAACTCTAGAATGAAATATCTAGAACTAGACCACTTACAGGGGAAAAATCGAGAATGGGAGAGGAAAGGATGGTGATAACATGCTTTTTGAATATCCAGCTAATGGGAGGATTTCCTCCCACACACACTCCCTGATTTGTGGGTGGCTCCCAGACTCAAATCTGCTGGCAGCATCAATACTTAGTTCATAAACCCATCGTTCATCAATTTCTGTGATCGGTCCAATATCAGACATTCAGTCCCATTGCTGAACACTATCCTGTTTGTGCTTTGGAAAATCACCATCTGTGTGTCCATACAAGTGTCCTCTGCCATAGGGCGTGCAAAGCCCTGTATGCGAAAATTAAATAGGGACTCTCCTTCTCCCTTGTCCCTTCCTGTGATCTTGCTTGTCATCTTGATTTTCCTGTTTAATTGCTTCACAATCCATCTTATCACCTGAGCCAGAAACCTGATAAAATTCTGTTATCTATTGCTGCATACAAATCACCTAAAACCTAATAGCTTAAAAGAACGAACAGTTATTATCTCACAGGGTTTCTGAGGGTTAAGAATCTAGGAACAGCTTAGCTGGGTAGTTCTGGCTCAGGATCTCTTACAAGTTTGCAGTCAGTTATCTCTCAGGGCCACAGGCATCTCAAGGCTTGACTGCAGCTGGAAAATTCTCTTCCAGATGCATTTGTGTGGTTGTTGACAAGCCTCAGGTGCTCACTGACTGTGGGCCAGAGGTCTCTCTTTCTAACCCACGGGCCCCTCCGTAGCCTGTTTGAGTACTGTCTTGATATGGCAGCTGGATTCACCCCAGAGCAAGTGATAGAAGAACCCCTAAAATGAAAGGCACAAATTTTTAAATTCTCAGTTCTCAGAAGCGACATCTCTTCTGCCTNCGTAGCCTGTTTGAGTACTGTCTTGATATGGCAGCTGGATTCACCCCAGAGCAAGTGATAGAGAGAAGAACCCTTAAAATGAAAGGCACAAATTTTTAAATTCTCAGTTCTCAGAAGCGACATCTCTTCTGCCATATCCTGTTGGTCATATAGACCAACCCTGGGACAGCGTGGGAGGGTACTTCGTAAGGATCTGAATACCTACGAGGCAGGGGGCATTGGGGGCCAACTTAGAAGCCAGCTGCCTCAGAGAGACTTTCCTTCTCCCTCTTGAGCAACTCACTAAGTCCATCTGATTCTTCCTCTGCAGTGTTTCTCAGATACGACCTCATCTGAAGTCTGATTGTTTCTTCAGGGTACAGGTGTGGAGGCTGATGGGGGGAAGCCTTGGGGACCACATACATAAGGGCACAGGTCGAATGCAACTTTATAGGGAGAAAGAGAGCAAAACTCTTGGCAAGCCAGTCTTTCAGGGAGGATTCATTCCCTGTGCAGGGAAGGGGAGATCTGTAACACTGGAGTCACCCTGCAGGAACCAGGTGCTGAGCATAACAGCAAGAGAGCATAGGTGCTTTTAGACTTGACCTAATGTGGAAATGTTGGGGTTCAGGGCCAGCTGCCAACAAAGAATTCTGGAGACCTCTTTCATGACAAACGGTGGTTTACTTAAAGTATGGGTACAAGTGGCATCTGGGTGGCATAGTCGGTTAAGTGTCCAACTCTTGGTTTTGGCCCAGGTCTGATTTCAGGGTCATGGAATCAAGCCCTGACTCAGGCCTCAGCGCGGAGTCTGCTTGAGTTTCTCTCCCTCTCTCCTCAAATAAATAAATTAATTAAAATAAATAAATAAAGCACAGAGACAAGACCCTGGGCAGAAAGGGCTGCTCTTGAGTAGTGAGGAATGGCTGATTATATATTTGGAACTGGGGGAATTAAAGACAAAGGGAAGTTTCCAAAGGGTCTTTCGTATGCTAGAGAAGACTCACAGAATCCTGGAGGCCTAGCTATTGTCAAGCTAAGGTGGTTTTTCCCTCTAGCAAAGCATTAACATTAAGTCCATTGGGAGTTTATGGAGGAATGTCATACTCTGCCTGTCTCAAGNTTGTCAAGCTAAGGTGGTTTTTCCCTCTAGCAAAGCATTAACATTAAGTCCATTGGGAGTTTCTGGAGGAATGTCATACTCTGCCTGTCTCAAGTCTTTGTCAATGGGCTGTGGGTTATAAGGACATTTATCTACATTTCCTTCTGTCTTTGTTCTCCACATCACTAGAACTTAAGACTATGATATGAAGTCAGCTCCCCTTTTTGTCTGAAAGTCTTAGGAAATCTCTATCTACGCAAGGGTCTGCAACTTCCTTTAAGTATCACAAATAGTTTAACTCCTCAAGTCTGCTTATATTGGAAGTGGCTACTTAGATTGGAAGTAGAGCTCTTGAACTGAGGAAAGTTGAGGGATCCATTCTGCTCCAGGGAGAAAGAAAACCTCGATTCTCAGCATCTGCCATTGTCAGAGGAAGCATTTGGCCAGTGGCAATGCTCGGCTACTTTTCCTCCTCGAGATCCTTCTCTAAGATGGGCTTCTGGGGAAAAAGCAAAACACTTCATAGGGAGAATTTTCAGAAGTAGGCATATCTTAATTAGTTGAGCTGCTGAAGCACCCTTCCTATCGTGTACCCACCACTACCAGCCCCACCTGGGAGGAATCAACCCTAGCGGTTTCCTCATTAGGTTCTTCAACAGCCTGAGGTTGCACGGTTAACCAAGATTAAGTCAATTGACCAAGGCCCCAGGGGACCAAGCTGGGAGTTGATAACTCATTGGTGGGAGATTCCGAGCCTTCTATGAAAATTTACCTTAGTTCTTAGATTTATCATCTTGGGATCAGAGTGGTAGGTTTATGGCCTAGAATAGAGGTCAGCTCCCTGCCCCCACCCTCATTTGACATGTGACTCAGAGAGGTCAAGTCATTTAATAAGTTGGCCAGGGCTACAGTCTCCTGAATCTTTTCTTGCCCCACATTAGACCTGCGAATTATCATAGCACATATACTGCTAGGATAGGTAGACTTCAACAGCCTGTTTGCTCTGAGGTCCAATTTCTGCTCTTGTTGTGATCTCTGGGTGACAAGGAACCTCATTTCCTAGGATCCCCCGTCTTCTGCTTCCTATTAAGTTTGGCCCTTGTAGGGCACTGGGAGAAAATTTGAGAGCAGGAGTTGGTGAGAAACAAGATATTTCTTCCTCCCTCCCTGTTTCCTGTGGCATCTCCAGCAGTGACTGAGTCTCCTTTGATCCCAGCACCCATTGATTGGACAATCCCCACCGTGACTCTGGCTTCTGCCAGATGACCCCTGCTGCTGCAACCTCTTAGCTCCCAGTAATGCCATCTCCTTCAACCAGAGGATTCACAGCATCTACTTAGCACTGCAGCTAATCCCTGGGTTTGCCTCACTTTTCCCCATTTGGCTTCTCAGCTCTTAAGTCACTTAGATTGCCAGTCCACTCTTTGTTAAGATCCAGACTGGTGTGTCTTTTCCTTACTTGCCCCTGACTGATGGAGTAGGACCAACATGCTGGGTATTTGGGCACATTGTAGGAACACAATAAATGTTGAGTCATGATGATGCTAATGAAAAAAGAAAATCAGTTTACCCAAGAGAGTTAGTGCTCTGCTCTATTCATTTACTCAGTAAATCAAGCAGATTAAAACTACATCATATTTGTCATAATTCCTGAAAAGCAAAAAGTGGAGACATTTTCTTAAAACATTTTCCTGAGGGTCACTCTTGCACCTTCAACTCTATGGTATCAAAAGAATGGATTCTTTTGCTCTCATAGATCTTTTCCATCGCTACCCTCTCACAGAAAGGATCATTGTCAGTATGGGTGGGTTTGTAATTTCTAATTGTAGCAGAACGTGCCTTAATGTCATACCATTTGGTTTCCTACACTCGCTTTGTAATGACTCTACACTTGGCCTTCCCATCACAAGCCCCGTTGTTGTGACCTACAGCCCTGTTTATATGCCAACCCTNTCGATCCCAGGACCCTGAGATCATGACCTGAGCCGAAAGCAGAGGCTTTAATCCACTGAGCCACTCAGGCGCCCATTACAGCCCTGTTTATATGCCAACCCCTGTTCTTGGCCTCCACACAAGGATTCCCACAAGGGTTCCATTTGAGATGGTGGTTTCCAAGATTGGGGAGATCTGCCCGCCAGCAACTGGATTCGAGACTACCAGCTTGTTTTTCCAAACATTAATATCTTGGTGATCTCCAAACATATTTTCTTTTCCAGAATGTTTTCCAAAAGGTTTGTAAGAATGTCTCTAAAACTTTTTTTCTTTTGAAGGTGTAAGGGTCTAAGGGGAGGGGCAAGGGTAGTATAAATTTTAAATTGGCAGACTAGTGTTTAAAACTTTATCCAAAAAAATATTTTTCCCTTTAAAAAAAAACCTCTCTTTACATATTTAAGTAATCCATTTGGGAGAAATTACTACTCGGCTATTCACATAGCCAGCCCTTTACAGTTTCAGTTCAAAATGCACTGAAACCAGTCAGCTACAAAGCCTTAAATGTTTTCTCTCTGAAAGCTCAACTTAACCTTCACTACCATGATGGTGAGAAAAGTGACAACTCATTTAAAGATTCCCCCCTTTTGTTTCTTTGTCTTTCTTCTGCAGGCCATGTGTTTATACTATGGGATCTCCCATAAACAACAGGGCCCTTTTTCCATGCCAGGAGCCACCCGTTGCCATGTCAACATGGCAGGCTACAGTTCGAGCAGCTGCATCTTTTGTTGTTTTAATGAGTGGGGAAAATTCTGCCAAGCCAACACAGCTTCGGGAAGGTACTGTACATGTGTTCTGTGCTTCTTTCTGTAGTGCACACATGCTGGACCCAGGGATTCAATATGCAATGTTTTTCTCAACTTTAAAGAGCTCCTTTATGAGTTGGGTTGGAATGAACCTACTAGAAACATTTTGCCAGAGAAAATAGCAGGGGATGGGGAGGGACACTTGGGAGTCTGGACATGGATTGGGGGGGTTCTTCATGCCGGAGTTATCAATTCCTAGATTATTTTAGGGTTGCTTTCAACTGGTGGTTTGTGGGCCTTAAGTGGGTGGTCCAGGTTGAAGACTCTGGGACAGGCAAGTGTGTCATGGAAACATCGTTCGTTACAGTTGACTTGTCTGTAGTTCAGTAAGGTTATTCAGTATGCCCGGCAATAGAGTTACTAGTGGCTGGCCCGCTGGACTTGTCCTGCTAAAGGCATCTGTTCTGCACACTATTTGCCCATTTGGCTTTGAAGCAAAGGTGTGTAAGAAAGATGGAAGGCAAGTGCTAATGCATCAAGGTTTTGTCTTGTTTATTGCGATAATTAACTTTTTCAGTTGAGATCCAGAGTGTGTTAATGCCAGGTAAAATTTTTCTAATTGTGTTATTTCTTCATTTAAAATATTGTGTCTCCTCCCATGTACTTATTGTAGAAACTTTAACATTTATAGAAAACCAAAAATAATTTAAAAATAATTTTAGAAAAAATGGTTGCTAACATTTTGCTTCCTTTCCCTCCGNTGTGTCTCCTCCCATGTACTTATTGTAGAAACTTTAACATTTATAGAAAACCAAAAATAATTAAAAAATAATTTTAGAAAAAATGGTTGCTAACATTTTGCTTCCTTTCCTTCCAGTATTTAAAAATCTATATGTATATTACATGTTAGCATTTCAAAAACGGTCATCCTAGCATAGAACAGTTTTATATTCCATTTATTTCACTCTAGTGTATCTTGACTGTTTTCCAGGTCACTATGTATTTTTCAAAAATATGATTTTATTGTCTGCATAATGATTTCGTTGTATGAGCATATCAGATTTTATGTAATGTTTCCATATTGTTAGACATTTTTATTGTTTCCAGGGTTTTTCCCCCCCAATTTTATTGCATTAAATTCCTGAGGAGATAGTTTGTATAAAATAAGAATTAATGAGTCAAAGGTTTTGAACATGTTTAAGGTTGTTCGTACATTTCTCTAGTTATTTTCCAGAAAGGTACCAATTTACTCTCCCATGAGTAGCTATCAGGGTCCCGGTTACTGGGAGTGTCATGTCTGTTCGGCAAGAGAAGGTCTCTCTTTAATTGGATTACTTCAATTATCAATGAGGTTCCACTTGTCCACTACGTTTCTTAACCATTGTCATTAACTCTTCACTTCCTTTGCTCATTTTTACTGAGGACTTAGTGAGACTTTCAAAAGTTTATTTCATATTTTAATTTGATTGGCTCTTTAAAAAAATAAAGATATTGGAGTTTCCCGGTTGCTAAATGTGAAGGTGCTGGGAGAAGGCGTGGAAGCTCGGTGCCCCTCCCCACATACCTTCTCCTGTGCATCTCTTTCCTGGCTGTTCCTGAGTTGACTCTCCACTGTTCATAAAGGCAGTAGAAAAGTGCATTGGTGAATGGTTTCTTCGGGTCCTCGTTTCCTCCAGGGGCTCCCCTGGCCACAGACTTACTGTTAAGTAAATCTGTAAGCTAGTCTCCTAAATAAAAGAATAAAATAGAGATATTAATCTCTTATGATGTTTGTGGAAAATATTGTTCCCAGTTTATAGTATGGCTTTTAATTTCATATAATGTTTTCGAGTTATAGATTTTAATTTTTATGTAGTCAAATCTGTCAAGTTTCTCTTAGAAAGTCTTTTGCTGCTCTGAGATTCACCTGTTTTGTTCTGATATTTTTATTTAAGTTTTAGTTTAATTTTTGTAATTTAACTCTTTAACTTGTTGGCAGTTTATTCTGGTCAGGGTTGTGAAATGAGAACTAAACTTTCTTTCCCCCCAAATAGGAAACCAGTTGGTCCAAGATCATTTATTAGATCTTTGCTACTCTTGTAATTAAAACTTGTAACATCTCCTTTTTTAAAAATGTACATTACAGGGGCGCCTGGGTGGCTCAGTGGGTTAAGCCACTGCCTTGGGCTCAGGTCATGGTCCCAGGGTCCTGGGATCGAGTCCCGCATTGGGCTCACTGCTCGGTGGAGAGCCTGCTTCTCTCCCTCTGCCTGCTGCTCTGCCTACTTGTGCTATCTCTCTACAAAAAAATAAAGTAAAAATAAATAAATAAATAAAAATGTACATTACAATGTAAAACTTGTAATATATCCCTTTTTTAAAGTAAATTTTTTATTTTAGTTACAGTATGGTTAACATACACTGTTGCATTAGTTTCAGGTGTACAATCTAGTGAGTCAACAATTCTGTACATTACTCAGTGCTCATCATGAAAAGTATAGTCTTTTGATTTGTGATATCTCCTTTATCAGAAACTAGATTTACGCATGTACTGGAGTCTTGAGTGTTAACTTGATTCTCAAAGTCAAGACAAAACAAAACAGGTAATACATTTAAAACAATTTTTTTAAAAACAGGTCACAAATACATGGCTTCTTTACACATGAGCAAGGGACAAGAAAATTGCAATAAAGTCGCCTTTTTGCTCCTAATTTCCAGCTACCCAGGAACTGCCCCCCACGGCAATCAAGGTGACCAATTTCTTATGTGTATATTTTCCTTTTTGTTGCACAAATCATAACATGCTATACACATTGTTTTTTTACTTTGCTTCCTTCTTTAGAATAAATTTATCGTATAGCTAATTTCATAACTGAACATAATAAAGAGCTTCCTCATTATTTTTGACTACAGAGTATTCTATAAATGGCTGTTTCACAATTTAGTTAACCAGCTTGACTTGACTTTAGTCAACTTGACTTTGCTCTAAATCAAATAATAAGTTTAATGGGCATTTACTTCTCTCGTCTTCCCTCACTCACATTCCCCAGTTTTAATTAATACAGTTTGTGGCTTGAGACTGATATTATCTTTATACTTTTTTTGTTTTATGTCTTCTAGGAATTACAATTAATGTTTTATATTTTCGTTCAATTTCAAACCGTATTTGTATGAAGTATTTAGACTTTCTTTATTTTTGAGCCCTTAAGTTTGAATCACTTCTTACCTGGGAAATGGCATATATATATATATATATATATATATATATATATATATATATATATACACAAAATTACAAATATGTATTTGTAGGGGGGAAGGGGCATAAGGAAAGGGGGAAGAAAGAATCCCAAGCAGCATCTGTGCCCAGTATGGAACCCAACATAGGGTTTGAACTCACAACTCTGAGATCATGACCTAAGCCAAAATCAAGAGTCAGACACTCAACCGACTGAGCCACCAAGGCGTCCCAATATTTTTTTTTCTGGTAGGGTGGATATTTCCGAGCCCTCGCATATTTAGGTTGGCTTTTTGTTATATTCAGTTACGAACAATCCTTGGATAGGTATAAAATTCTTAGGACTTTTTTTCCCTCTGAAGTTGACTGTAAATATTTTCATTATCATCCCTTAGTGTTTCTAAGGAGAAATTTGTTATCTTTTTTTTTTTTAATTCTTTGAAAGTAGTCTGATTTTCCTACCTAGAGACTCATAGTTTTTGTTTTTTTTTTTAATTTATGTAATTCAAAACTTTCTAGAATGTAGCTAGTTGTGGGGCACCATTTTTAAAAAATCAACTTTATTAAAGTATAACTTACATATAATGTGCACACAGCTTAAGTCTTGTTCATGAGATTTGACAAATATTTTACCTATGTAATTAATCAGCACTCCTATGAAAATGTAGACTATGTTTGGTACCCTGGAAATTCCCTGTGCCTCGGCCATCTGTCCCTAACCCCATACCAGTCATCCACTCATCTAAATTCGATATCTGTAGTTTACTTTTACCTCTCTTATGGATTCATATAAATTGAGTTATTCTGTGTGTATTTTTTTGTGTCAGCCTTCTTTGGCTCTACATGTTTGTGACATGCATCCATATTGTTATAGGTAGCAATAGTTTATTCTCTTTCAAAGAAATTGATGGGGGCATCTAGCTGGCTCAGCATGTGACTCAGATTTCAGGGCTGTAAGTTTGAGCCCCATGTTGGGTAGAGTTTTCTTAAAAAAAATTTTTTTTTAAAGAAATTGATGAATAGTTGCCCATGATATGAATAAACTGTAAGGTTTTTTTGTTTGCTTGTTTTTTAATCTGCTCACCTGTTGAAGTTTGCATTGTTTTTTGGCCATCACAAAATGTATGCTGTGGATATTCATGTGTAAGTCTTTTTGTGGATATAGATTTTCATTTCTCTTGGGTATATGCCCAGGAGTGCAATTGCTGGATCATGTATGTGTATTTTAACTCTGTAAATATCTGCCAAACTGGTTCCAAAGCGATTGAATCATTTTATATTCCACTAGCAATGTATGAGAGTCTAGCTGCTATGTGTCCTTCCAAACACTTGGTGTTGTCAGTCCTTTTAATTTCAGCCCTCCAGCTGGGTGTAAAATACTATCTCCTTGTGTTTTAATTGCATTTCTCTGATGGCTAATGATGGTGAGCAACTTTTCATGTACTTATTGTACATTCTTACATCTTCCTTTAAAAAGCATCTCTTCAAGTCACTTATTCATTTACTTAAAGTGGGTTTTTAGGTGGTTTTATTATTAGATTGTATATACTTTATATATATGTATAAATTTATATATATATGTATAAAGTACAGTATATATATACTGTAGATATAAGCCCTCTGTCAGATGTGTGTGTTGCAAATATATTCTCTCAGTCTGTTCTTTAGTAATTACCTTACAGATTTAAGTTGTTACTGTAACAGTTTCTTGCACTTCTTTTTTTTTTTAAGATTTTATTTATTTATTTGACAGAGAGAGAGAGAGAGAGACAGCGAGAGAGGGAATACAAGCGGGGAGAGGGAGAGTTTCTTGCAATTCTTCCCCGTTCTTTTAATCTTGTTACTTTGTTGTCTTTTTTTCTTACTCTGTTACAGTGTCTCAGCCTGTTGTCTTCTCATGGCTTTTTACTATTTTTTCATAGAAGTTATGTCTTCTTGTATCATAATGGGGATGCCAGTTTCCTCAGCTCATTTTCGTTTCTGTAGTAAATTGATTTCTGAGGCTTGTTCTTCCACTGAGTCCTTAGAACAATGTTTTCTTTGACTTTTATTTTTAGTATTTTTTATTATAGTGCTCATGGCTTTCCTCTGTGGTATGTACCAACAGACAGGAGAAAGTCTATGGATTTCCCTTCATTCCATTCACTGCCCACTTGTGTGCTGCCTAGAACCCTCTCTCTGTTCGTCACATGAGAGGTTACTGAAGCCCATGGCTCCTTATTCAGGCTCTGATGTCTCTTTGCCAGTTGTCTAATGAAGTTCTGCGGGACTCCCATAAGATCTTTTTCTGCCTTCCCTCCTTGGTTCCATGACATGCTGACTTGACTGAGTACATGAAACACTACAGTCTCAAGCAGGCACCGATACCCGGACTCCTCCAGACTCCGTTGCTGTCCTTTGTGGTTTACTTGTGATGACTGCATCTCCCAGTATGCTGTGTGGCTCTCCCTACCCCTACCTTGCCAAGGCTACATGCTTCCTCATTCACGATTTGGCCCTGCAGTTATGATGTAAAGATTTAGCAGTGTTTCTCAAAGTTGAGCATTATTTATCCTTTCAGAGGGGAAAAAAATCTGATTCACTGGAGTTCACTTATATTATTTGTATTAGAATGATATTTTAGAAAGTATAAATAGAAGACTAGGCATAAACTCTTATATATTACATGTGTAATATTATATATTACAATATATCATGTAATAACTCTTACACATCTCTAAAGCCAAACTAAAATATAAATTTAAACATAGACCAAACATTAAATCAATAAAATTCAAATAAGCAACTCAATTTTAATGTAAGTATTAATATTTTGCTGAAATGAAATTGTCCCTCACAATATGAATATAGTGCTGACAGCTTCATGAAGGTTCTGTTGAGATTATTGTGCCTCTTCTACCCTGAGCCACGTGATGATCTTGTTCCCCACCACTTTTCTTTCACGTGTTGTAAAGCTTTTGTTTATGCAGCATACTGTGATGTCATCTAGCCTTTACTCACCAAAAACAACATCCTTATGTTCTTTTCCCTTTACCTCTCAATAGTTAAAGCAGTGCTGCATGTCCCTGTGCAGTCATATACACTAATGCAGATGTGAACTCTGAAATTGTTTGGTAGTACCCAGTTACATCTGGATGATCCAGCCTGCTTGTGAAATCTGGCCCACTGCCTCTTTTTGTAAATAAAGTTTTATTGGAACATGGCCATTGCCTATGGCTGCTTTCATGCTGCAGTGGCAGAGCTGAACCGTTGCAATAAAGACTGTATGGCCTGCAAAGCCTAAAATATGTACTAACTAGCCCTTTATAGGAAAAAAAGCCTTCTGACCCCTTTGATATCTGTCTCTCATTGTCTGTCTCTTTGAAGATTGAAAAAAAGTTAACACAAGAATTGACGTTAAAATTTCTGTGGAAAATGTTCATACTTGCAGGAATATATCTGTGGATCTTTTTTTCAGAATTACCAATTCAGGGCAGAGTTGTAATGAAGCAGATGCTAATTGTGGTCTGCTTACATTCATACCACTTACACTTACGCAATGGCATGGGCTTCCATTCATACTGCTTACACTTATGTGATATCACGGAGCAGACTTTACCAATTTAAATGGAGGGAGGATTGAGCTAGACAAGGAAAAAAACTCTATGCCTAATACTGCAGTTCCCCTGCAGTCCACAGCTGGAGTTTTTCAAAGGACAACCAGGAAAGAGTACTAACAGAGCTCTTTGCCAGACCGAAAATGGCTGTCCTGAGGATGGAGTAATGTCTCCAAGTGTCTCTGCACTCCTTAGAGAAAAAGGGTATGTGGCTACAAGATGATACTACTTCCTTTCCAAGTTACGTTTTCTAGATTGTAGATTGGTCTCCTAGGACCTCCACTCTGTTGTGCACAATGCCCTTTAGAAGGATGAGCTCTCCTTGAAAACCCTGGCGGGAAAACCCAACCCACAAGTCATAGTTTCCATCACAATGACACATCAACAAGATTAGCACATTTGCCAGGCCCCAGCTGATTTCCCGGAAGAAGCAAAGCACCTGGGAACCGCATAGTGTGATGAGGCAGATACACGCGACAGAAATGACAGCAGCCCTCAGGCAGGGGACAGAAATCAGAAGCTGGACCTCCGAGTCCTTGCTACATGGGGGAAATCGTTCCTCCTAGCTGTTTATAAAAAGAAGGCTAATGATTTAGATTGCAGCTTGATGACCATCATAAGAATTTTATTAGCTCAGAATTCACCAACCTTTTTCTTCAAGAAGGCTACGTCAAAGCTATAGATTTAGATTGACTTGTTTGGCTCCTTTATTATTTAACTTCCTTAGCATAATTTCATTTGGGCAGGCAGAAATGTTAGCCTGTGTGTTATCATCGGCCTCTTTTCCCTGCTGAAATGTAGCTCGACTATTAAGCACAGAGACCCCATGCCCAAAAAAGTGCTTTGTATGTAATGGGTGCTCGATACTTGGTTGAATAGAGGTGTTCTGTGTGATCAGGTAGAAGTAATATGTTCATGGAAGGAGCATTTAGAAGCACTACTGAATAGTAGCAAAAATGATTTCGGGGTCATTTCTGTAGTTAATGCTTCTGCTTAGAGTTTATGCCTTTTCTCTAGGCTCAATAAATAGATTTTAAAAGAAAAAACTGGCGTACTACATTCCTGTTTTTCCCTGTTTGGCTATTCTTTTGTTTAGTTTTATTTTATTTCTTGCAGAGTCAAATTTAGTGTATTCCTACTTCCTAGAAAAATAAAACATTCCACTTATTTTTCATGGAAAGCCTCATGTAAATGAACAAAACTAACTTAAGCTCCTTACAAATGTAAGAAAAGAAGCATATGAACAAGTGAAAGGTGTTAAAAACTGTATGTGCCCTCACATAGTATCTGATTTCATTTTTCTGTGCAAAAGTAAGAGACTGTAGACATTACTTCATCCTGGGCAAAACGCTCCTCTGGCCTGCCCAAGACCAACTCTTTGACATTCTCTCTCTCGACTTTGTGTGGGAAATTCCAGGAAAAAGCCAAGATTTCAGGGTCCAGACCCTCCTGTGTGCAATAGAAAGCCAACTTTCTTCCCTCTTGATGGCTCAAAATGAGCAATACTATTTAGACGGCTCCCACAGTATGCGAGCAGGAATTACGTAGAAGGAAATGGTAACGTAAAAGACATTTAGGAATGGTTATGATTAAGAGTTTTCACCGCAAAGAGAGAATGCAAAGTAGAGAAAGCTTCTTGTTTCTGGAACGGAGGAAACTTTATTCTGGGCACATACGTTATGTTTCAAGGGGTAGGAGTATGGAGTGAATGCATTCATCTTTTCTCTTTAGAAAGCTACTGGTGATTGAAACAGTGTTCTGCTCTGTTAACTTTCCTCATAAAGTCTCACATCAGGCCCTGGCACTTTCCAAATCTTTGTCAGTTTGTGATTTGCGTTTGACTAGTTCTTGCTTGCCCTCCTCCTGTTGCACTTAACCATATTTGGCATCCGGGAAGGTCATCATGATTTCTTTTGGATAATGATGATTCCGGCAGGCGTGGTTCAATTCTTTTTGCTATGGATTTTTGTCTTAGGCTTGACATTCATGGATTTTTGCCCGTGAATGAAGTTCGGAAGTGTCTGGTTTGCTGACCCACTTGGTACTTAAGGTTAAGGCGAGCCAGGTAATCTGTGTCACAGGTCAGAATGGTGCGTGAGATTTAGAAGAACAAGACTGGTGCCGGGTGTTCCTTTAGGGATTCATTAGCCACGAGGGAAAACCTCCAAACCTATGGAGGCGCTTGTGCTCTCAGTTCAGTAGGTGGCGCTGTTTTACCTGGTTCACAAGAAGGATCTTGAAGGTCATTCTCTTCTGGGTCTCCTCTGCCTCAGGCGGTACCATGTTGCGGGGAAGGAAAGTTGAAGCCCTGCTGTGTGGCATCGGGGCTTCAGAAGCGGTGGCATGAGCTGGCACATGGCCGGTTAGGCAGTGCCGGCGCATACCAGTCCAGAGCATTCTTACTGTCTCCTTTGTTCTGATGCCAGTTCCCGCCCTTGAGCAAACTAACGAAAGACAGTCACGCCATGGGTATTCAAGAGGGTGGCACAAACTCATAAAACCAGAACGTGTAGACTCAGCAACTAAAAAGTAGTGAAAGAGAAAGGGCTGGGGTTTGCTAAAAGACCCAAGCACTGGGCCAGGAAGTCAAGGGAAGAAGAGCAACCCAAACCAGGACCTTTCCCTCCTTTTTGTGTGTCTCTTATTATGATAAATACACAAAATGTATAAAACATGCACATTGTGAATGGTGCGACTATCTACATACACTTATAAATACACATTTTCCTATATACACGTTCCTATACATATTAAGCATCTTGAATTTGTGATACAAAGATACGCCAAAATCATGAAATAGCTTGATGTATGGAATGGTTTGGGCTGGAAACTTTGAAATTAAGAAGAGTGGCGAGAAAAAGAGTCAGTGGTGAGGTAGGAAACAAGCAGGGACTACAGAAGAATAGAGGAAAGAAATCTGATATGTTAAGTAAAAGAATGTATCAATCCGATGTTTCCAAATGCTTCATGTTATTTGTCTAACCTACAGTGCAAGAGTTTAAAAGATAAAGTGAATGCTTTTAGTAGGAAGAACTTAAGTGCCTGTTTTAATTTTCAGTGAAAACAATAACTCTTTACATACAGAAAATTCTGTGACATGTTTAACTTTGCAAAGATAAATAATCTGCTTTTGCCCCTGTAGAAGTAGAATGGTTGTGGCTGATGTGGCTGTATTTTGTAACGTGTTTTGTGAGTATTTCCAAGACTCCCCTAGGAAGAGGACAGTGACTTTCCATACATTTTGTATTTACTTCATTATTTGTAAATAGTTAAAAAATATATTTAAAAAATTTTTTATAAGTATGATATTCCTAAATAATTAGCAAAGCTTTTCACAGGTTTGGTAGAAAAAGTTCTCTCTCCCTGCCGTGGGCTTGATTCCATCATGTCCCTTGGAAGATAGAATCTTCAAAACTATTCATAGGAAAGTTTTTTTTTTTAATGTGATACATAAGAAAATAATTAAGGCAATTGTTTTAACACTGTCTAGTTAGAAGAATTTCGAAACTGAATTTTAAACTCCCTCTCGTGATTGGAAAAGTGACCCATTTCACATCCTTAACCTACCTACAAAAAAATGCAGTGATCTTGTATTTTTTCTGAAAAAAATTTCAGGTCCGTTTTGGACATGAACCTATCTATTTGGATCTTGCAGCAGCTGCTATTGTGATCATAAGAACAATCCTTGATATGGTGTATCTCTGTCTTAGTAGTGAGACAATCAGAGTATAAGAATTTTCCACCCTAAGTAAGTTCCAATTTGGGAAGGTGGTGTAGGGGTATTCAGGAACTTTCTGAGGAGGCCCAGAAGGGAGGCGAGATGGGTGGCTGCTCAAGCCTGCTCCGTTAGGGAGTGCCATTTCCTCTGGGCCCCTTCCTACCTCCCCCCTCCCTGTTAGTCTTGCTAATGAATCCGGCCTGGCCGTGAAATCATCCAGTGGTGTGATGGGCTTCTGGCCTTTGCAGAGGAAAAACTCTGGGTTAATTCAAGTACAGCGTGTTCTCTTTGTTTTGCAGCTGGTGTAGCAAGGGAGTCTAGGGCAAGTGGATTGAATCAAAAAGGAAAATGAAGGCATTCACTGTCTATTTCATCGAGGATGGCTCATTTAAAGTAAACACCATTTAAATAGTCTCCAAATGGCCCATTCTATATGAAGTCATACAGGATGCCCCCTTTGGGCTGTCATTCTCCTTTAAATGGATCGCTATGTGTGCACTTCGTTTTAATGCCATTCAACCTTAAACCCCATATGTGGGCCTCATCAGGCCACAGGCTTCAGTGCACATGTGGCAGCCATACCTTCGACATTCTTTGTCTCTGCCTCCAGACAGTCAGCCCAAGCAACAGGGGGAGGGAGTTGTAAAGACAACAGCAGTTAACATTTCTTCAACACTTATTATGTGCCAATTACTGTGTCTAGTGACTTCTCTGTATATTATCTAATTTAATCCTCACATAATCCTAGGGGGCAGGTACTATGATTATTCCCTTGTTACAGATGAGGTGATTGATGCACAGAGAGATTAAGCAATGTGCCCACACTGGTAAGTGTGGCTCTGGGAATTGAACCCCAGCAGTCAGATCCCAGAGCTGGAGCTCAATCAATGGACACATTCAGAAGAAATAAGCTCTCATCAATTCTCTTCTCAGGGTAGGCTTATCCCAAACAATAGGTAATCCAGAAATTATTTCTCTTTGTTTTTGGAGCAGCAGAAATCCCACCTTGTTACTTGCCTTTTTCGCAGTCGAGTTAGAGGATGAGATCACGTATTCCTTGAGCACCCACCTCCCTGTGGCAGTGGGCAGTCTTTATATAAGATTGGGCTCAGTAGAATAATCTGTTAACAGACAGCCCAAATGAGGCTTTCCTACCAGACATGCCCTCATACTAAGAAACTAGTAAAAACCTCCCCCAGAGAACTGGAAGCATTCAGTTGTCACAGCAGTGGCTCCAAACGTTCACCCAGGGTTGGGCAAGAAGCCCAGGGCTGGGCAGCTTTGGGGAGCTTCTGTGAAGGGTCCAACCAGGGTCTCTGGGAAGTGTGTTCCTAGCGAGTTCCTTTTCTGCAAGCTCCGCCCCCCCCTCCGCCCCCCATTGATCCGCCTCTGTTTAACTGTCACTTGGTAACCTAGAAAACTTTTTTTGCTGTGAAAGCTTGGAGTATGAAACAGTTTATTCCAGATGAGCTCTACTAAGTAGAGGAGCTTCACGAATCTTAAAAAATAAAATATCTTGGGGCGCCTGGGTGGCTCAGTCGTTGGGCATCTGCCTTTGACTCAGGTCACGATCTCAGGGTCTTGGGATCGAGCCCCACATTGGGCTCCCTGCTCAGCGGGGAAGCTCCTTCTCACTCTCCCACTCCCCCTGCTTGTGTTCCCTCTCTCACTGTGTCTCTCTCTGTCAAGTAAATAAAATCTTTAAAAATAAATAAATAAAAAATAAAAAATCTTGAGGGTGGTATGGAAGAAAATCATCTTGAACATGTAAAATACGGGTTTGGATGATGTTTTCAATACCTGCCCCTGGCTCCATCCTTTTCTTTCCATTGTTTAACTTCAGAGAAGACTACAATGGAGCAATGGCAGTTCTGAAATATTTTTGCTGGACCTAACTGAGGTTCTGCTACCACTTTTGCTATCTTACTACCAAACTTCAGGTCATTTAAGGTTTCTTCCTTGAAAAGAAAAGAGAAGAGAAAAGAAAATTAATGTCATTCCTCTTCCCTGCCACATCTCTTTATGGCTTCTAATGCCCTCCCCACATCCCCTCTAGGATACACACATTCTGGTAAAGTCCCTGGGACAGGATGTGATTTGGGTACTCTCTGTGACCTTGTACAGGCATCTAACAGATACCCCTTATTCCATGAACACTGTCCTCTCTGGAAAGCAGTTCTGGTTCTGCTGTTTCCACAAGTCTCTTCTTGCCCATGTGCCAGACGTACGGCACAAGAACCAGAGGGACAGCAAAAATTGGGTCAACACTTCCATGCAGATTGTAGGGAGAAAGCCTGCTGTGCACACGGTTTTATTCTTGTCCCTCCCTGCTTTAATGAGATGTAATTGACATATAACATTGTTTAGGGGATACAGTGTCATGATCTGTGTATATGTTGCAAAATGATTACTACAATAAAGTTAGTTAACACATCCATCACCTCATGTAATTAAATATTTTTGTTTTGAGAACTTTTAAGATCTACTAGCAACTTGCAAATATACAATACAGTCTTGTTAACAAGAGTCACCTTGCTGTACATTACATCCCCAGAACTTATTTACCATATAACTGGAAGTTTGTACCCTTTGACAGCCTTCACCCATTTCTCTGCCACATCCCCTGCCCCCCAACCGCTGTCAGTCACCAGTAATCTGTCGATGAGTTTGATGGGTTTTTTAGATTCCACAAATATGTGAGATCATTCACTATTTGTCTCTCTCTGTCTGACGTATTTCACTTAGCATAATGCCTTCAGTGACCATCCATGTTGTCCAAGTGGCAGGATTTCCTTTCTTTATGGCTGAGGTTTTCCGTTGTGCATATATACTGCACTTTCTTTATCCATTCTTCTGTTGATGGACACTTAGGCCGTTTCCATGTCTTGGCCATCGTGAATAATGTTGCAGTGAACATAGGAATGTCGAAATCGCTTTGAGATAGTGTATACCCAAAAGAGGCATTGCTGGCTTATATATGGTAGTTTTATTTTTAATTTTTTGAGGAACTTCTATACTGTTTTCCATAGTGGCTGCACCAGTTTACATTCCCCACAACAGTGCACAAGGGTCCCTTTGCTCCACATTCTCACCAGCACTTGCTGTTTCTTGTTTTTTCGATACCACACATTCTGACAGGTGGGAGGCAATATCTCACTGTGGTTTCGATTTGCATTTCCCTGATGATCAGTGATATTGAGGACCTTTCATGTACCTGTTGGAATTTGAATATCTCCTTTGGTAAAATGTCTATTCAGGTTCTTTACTCATTTTTAATCATGTCTTTTGCTATTGAGTTGTATGAGTTCTTTATATATTTTGGATATTAATTCTGTATCAGATATGTGGTTTGCAAATATTTTCTCCCATTCTGTAGTTTGCCCTTTCATTTTGTTGATGGTTTTTGTTTTTGTTTTGCTGCAGAAGCTTTTTAGTTTGGTTTGATGTAGTCCCACTTGTTTAGTTTTGCTTTTGTGGCTTGTACTTTTCATGTCATATCCAAAAAAATCATTGCCAGTGTTTTATTCTTAAAAGGATTTGTTAATAAACTGGTGCCTCTTACTTATCTCTAAATTGTCTCTTCCTTCTGAGGTATATTTCATCATTTTACTCTTATCTCAGGACCAAAAATATTATTCTTCTTGTCTTAAGATGAACTTTTAATTAATTGATTATTTTTATTTTTTATACTAGAAAGGCACATGTTCAAAGAGTCAAATAGTTCTATTGGGTTTATTTTTATTTTATTTTTTTTTTTAAAGACTTTATTTATTTACTTGAGAGAGAGATTAGGAGAGAGCACAAGCAGGGGGAGTGGCAGGCAGAGGGAGAAGCAGGCTCCCCACTGAGCAGGGAGCCTGATGTGGGGCTCGATCCCAGGACCCTGGAATTATGACCTGAGCCTAAGGCAGATGCTTAACTCACTGAGCCACCCAGGTGCCCCAGTTCTATTGGGTTTATTATACTCTTCCCCAAAATAGCAGTCCTCAGTACCTCTACTGTATTTCTTCTGTTTCAGAAGTAACCACTTGCCCCTATTTTATTTAGCTAATTATCTGGTATATATGTCCATGTTGTTCAGTAAGACCCGTGATTGTTCGGTGTTGGTCTTCCTGCTACGGCAGATAGGATTTAGCTCTCTCCACCCTACCATCACACATACAGCGCCTTCCCCAAATCCCATCTTCCTGATATAATTAATACCATAATCTTGATTAGATCAGTATTCTTTATATTACTGTACCTGTGCTGTTAAAAGCTGAGTCTTGTACAACTTTGATCACGTTATTATTTCTGTACAACATGTTCATTTTTCATGGGGTTACTCATTGTGTTATTGTTTGTTTTTCCTATTTGCTTGGTTTTCTAAGTATTTACCAATGCCAGGAGCTTTGACAGTTGTTTAAATCTGCTAAGATGCTCAAATACATCAAGTTTTCTATCAATTTTCTCCTCCTGAAGCGGCCTCTCCCCGGGCTCTGGAAGGTGCTCTGAGGAGCAGGGTTGCCCTCTCTGCTGGGCCATAACTGGCTCCTGGGATCTCCCTTCTCCATTATTGTACAGGTTCCCTTTGCTTCTCTCTTGTATTGGCTTGTCTGCCTTCCTCTTGGTTTACTATATCTTTTTGAAGCGTATTTTACATACTTAAGTAGCTTCCAGAGAATAGAATATGTGGGAGGTGAATTTTTTGTGAAACTGCATGTCTGAAAGTGTCCTTATTATATGTGATTTTTTTTTCCTCTTTCTGGAAGCTTGTGGAATCTTGTCTTTGTCCCTAGGGTTCTAAATTTCATAACGATATATCTCGATGTGGATTGATTTGTATCCAGTGTCCTGCGTGTTATGTGCCCTTTTGAAGTTGGAAGCTCATGGCCCCATAAATTGGGGGAAATTTTCTCAATTTTTTTAACTGATGCTTTTTCCCCTTCAATTTTCTCTGTTGTCTTTTTCTGGAACTTCTATTGCTTGGATATTGGACCTGCTGAGCTGGTTTCTACTTTTTCCTCTTTTTTTTTTTTTTTGTCTTTTTGTTTTTTGTTTTTCTTTTGCTCTGCTTTCTGGGAGACTTCTCCAGCTTTCTATTCCATCTCACACCTTTATTGAGTTTTTCTTTTCTTCTGTCATGTGTTTCATTCTCTTTACTTTGGAATGCTCCTTTGTATATTATACTATTCTTATTTCAGCATGGCAGTACTCAGCTCTTACTGGGTGTGTGTTTGGTGTTCTTTGAAATTTTCTTCTCCTCGCATGACCAGTGACCTTCAAATTGCTTGTTTCTATTTGTTTTGGTCTCTCAGTGTCACAGCAGGGGCTTTCTAGAGGTCCTGGAGGTGCTTGATTTGTCAGCATTTAGGGACGGGGACTAAAATGCTGATTAGAAACTCTGAGTTCCTGTGTAGGGCTCCTCAACTGTGAGCTTCACCATAGGCTGATCATAGGACACCTCCGGACCTGAGTCTTAGTTGTCTTCTCTTGGGCGGTTTAGCATTTTTTCATTCCTCTGCCTGGAGGGTAAAAGCCTGATTGCCTGCATTCTGGGAACCAAATAAGAGAAGATGGCTGGTGGTCTCAGCATCTGATATGCATATGTTCATCTAATCCCATTCATTTGCCGTCAACTGTGCTGTTTACCCCCCTCCTCCCCCTCGCACCGCCCCCAGTCTGGAGGCCCTCTCTCTTACTCTTTAGAAAATGAATCTCCACTTATTTGCTGGGGCTTTGGGGGATGGGGAAATAACCCATGTTAGTGGTAGAGATTATTTAAAAATAAAAATATATGAAAAAATCCCTTTACTATCCTTTAATTGGGTTTGGGGAGGAAGCAAATATAGCCTCATGTGTGCAATCTTCCATTTGTACCTGAAAGCCTCACCATTGCTATTTATTTATTGATGCCCAAGTGACTGAAGCTTTTAAAAGGGAAATTCAGTGGCCCATGGTAAACGCCCCAGATTGTCCTTCAGAGAAAGAATGACCAGACCACAGCCCTTTGAGTAAGAGAATTCAGTTAGTCAAGATTTTTATTTTAAATCGAGGCTGTTCAGGATTTAGTTCCTCACACACAACTCCTTTCCTCTTCTTTCATCTGCAGCTAACCCCCCACCCCACCCCCACCACCCCGAACCTCTCATTGTGTTGCCCGATACAAATTGAAGTTCTTGTGGGACAACCGTGGGGAGGCATCAGGTTGCAGAGGATGAGGTCGTGAAGGGAAGGGGTGGAAAAACTGGGGGAGGTGGGCTCGGGATAGCACGTCGTGTGGGATCCACATCACGCTTTTATCAAGACTGCTGTGACTGTCTCTGTCCCGTTCCTCCTGGCCTGGATCAGAGCGGCAGTGCTCTCTAAAGCCATGGCTTTCTTTTAAGCTCAGCAGAGCTACACGCATCACGGGACTGACTCCAACATCGCCGGATTTGGTTGTCTCTTTAAAGAGGAGCGTGCCTTCAGCTTCTTAGCTGTGGCGAGAGTGATGTTAAGTGTGGCCGCTTGGACTCCAGAAGCAGGATGACCTCGCAAGCCAGCTGGAGAGCCAGGCTGCCTCTGGGATGGGTTTCCAGTAGTTCTGAGCCTGCCCTTCTATATTCCTTCTTCAAATGTCTCCTCTAGTGACTTCAAAACTTGATGTCATATTGTATTGATTCAACCTTGATATCATGTTTTCCCCTTATGTTTAAATCTTTGTCTCCTATTTAAAATTTTTTCTTTTATTTTCTTTTCCTTTTCTTTCTTTCTTCCTGCCTTCCTTCCTTCCTTTCTTCCTTCCTTCCTTCCTTCCTTCATTTCTGTTTTTCTTTCTGTCTTTCTTTCACAAATATTTATGGAGCAGCCATATCTGCCAGGTCCTGGGATTGACACAGTCCCTGCCCTCTTGGGCTTAGGTCCTGGCAGAGGCCCAGTAGAAAGCCTTGGGGTGGTGAGATGGGGCAGTGGGAGGTGCAAAGGGCGACAGATGCTTCCTAGTTTGGGGCAGAGAGGCCCGGGGTTATGAGGAGCAGTGGTCCAAATCTCAGTCATGCCCTTTCCGGGGAAGAGGGCTGGCGTCTCCCTGCTAAGTCCATGCAGCCATTAAAATTTTGTTTTTCATTGGAGGAGTTCTATAAGGTATTTCTTTGGATCTAAGTTGGTAGAGTTTCAGGGGATAATAAATAATGACCCCCTCTACCTTCCTGAGTTCAGAATTAGTTGTGAGACAAAGAAGATAAGCATAGGGAGATAAAAGCCTAACCTCTATTATTGATTTTTACTGGTAAAACATTTTTTTTTTAAGATTTTATTTATTTATTTGACACAGAGAGAGAGATTACAAGTAGGCAAAGAGGCAGGCAGAGAGAGAGGAGAGAGGAGGAAGCAGGCTCTCCGCCGAGCAGAGAGCCCGATGCGGGCCTCGATCCCAGGATGCTGAGATCATGACCTGAGCCGAAAGCAGAGGCTTTAACCCACTGAGCCACCCAGGCGCCCACTGGTAAAACATTTTGAAAAATGTCTTGTTAGGTCTCCTGGCCAGTATGGTCATGTTACTATTTCGACCCTGTATTTGACATCTTATCCACTCACTGATCAAATTGGCAATGATAGGCCACTCCCTGAGTGTCTGACCATCTAAAACTTTTAACAAGAATGACAGAGGAATAGCTCCTGTAAAGGAGTTAGTAAGGGGCTGACAGAGAGGCTAAAGGTATTTGTGTAGTGGAAGTTCCTTCCATGGAACATGAGGAGAGGAGAAATGTGTTCTATAACACGTGGTGATATCAATTTCCCTGAAGGCACACATCAATTTATAGCAGATGATTAGGAAGAAACAAAACAAAACAAAACACTGTATTAGATCAGGTTGTATGACACATTCAGATTTCAGAAACATTAAAAGCATTTTCCCATCTTAGAAGTCAGGAAGGATAGTGTTACAAGCTATCAATCATTTGTTCTTTTGGTAAACACCTTCACTACATTTGGCCTGAGTGGTGTGCACACCCTTGGCTGGGGCGGGGAGCCCCTGATGAAATTCCAGGCCTGTTACAAACTAGCTGGGAGTCCTTGGCTCCCCTGAACCTCTCTAGGCCTGGTTTTCATCTGCTTCGTGAGGAATGGGGAACCAGCCCAATACATGAACAGATAAAAAGGATGAGGGATAAATCTAAGCTTCCATAGCTAATTAGTTTCAGAGTTGGGACTAAAACCCAGGTATCAGCCTTCCTTAGTCTCACTGTTCTCCACCATATCCAGTTCAGACTGATTCTTAAGTCGAATGTGTACAAAAGAGTTTAGCACCACAGAAGTGATCATTGGTTTGTTCACTCATTCATTCATTTATTCATTCAACAGAGCATATTTCTTTGTGACAAATACTGTGCTAGGCAGTAAGTATGAAGAAAACATGTTCTTGGGATGCCTGGGAGGCTCAGTTGGTTAAGCTTCTGCCTTCGACTCAGGTCATGATCCCAGGGTCCTGGGATCGAGCCCCACATCGGGCTCCCTGCTTCTCCTGCTCCCTCTGCCTGCTGCTCCCCCTGCTTGTACTTACTCTCTCTCTCTCTCTGTCAAATAAATAAATAAATAAATAAAATCTTAAAAACAAAAAAAACAAAAAACCTGTTCTTGTCTCTACAGCAGCATACAGCCTGTGCCTTTGCATGTTTGCAGCCCTTACGTGACCACCTCAAGTATGACCCTTTATTTATAGCCTCACTTGAAGCACTTCAAACTGATCCCAGGTCTTCAAGGAGATACAGACCTCCTTGGCCGCCCCGAAACAGTTAGCCCTTTGTCCTCTCCCCGAGAGCTGCTGTGATTGATGCCCCTGCGGCAGATATGACCCACCCCCAAGAATAGCTTGTACCATCTTAGCACACAAGTTCAAGTGCCTAAAGAGAAAAACTACAGAGTGAGGTCCAGAACCCTTCCTTGGCCTCATTATGGTTGTTTTTCTCCTTCTGCTTCTAGGGTGTGCAAGCTGGCATTACTATGTAACCATGCCGATGCCCGCCTCCACCTTCACGATCGCAGTGGGCTCCTGGACAGAAATGAAGCCAGAGATCTGCTCATCCAAGGATCTGGCAGCAGAGAGATCCCTCTCACCTTCCGAGGCTGACTCCAGGTTGGTATTTGGGAGCTTGCTGGAAAACAAACACTTAAGGGACCAGTATGATGCATTTATTCCAAGCACTGGGAACGTGAGTCATCCCTGCTGAGAAGCTAGACCAAAATATGATTAATCAAAGCAGGAAAAACCCTACTGGGAGGGAAAGAGAGTTGAGAGGCAGAAATGTGGGCATATTGTTTATGCAGAAAGAAAGAGAAAAGAAGGAGATATGAAGTCATCTGTGAAGTCAGGTGACATATTTTTATGTGTTGGGGTAAGTCAACAGAATCCTCAGATTCAACACTTTACCTCCTATACCTTTTAAACTTTGGTCTTCCCTGCTTATTTGGTCAAAAACACAACTTAATGAAAAGGAGGTGCTTGTCTGTTGGATCACTTTGTGGGTCATTCTGCTGTTTAGGTTCCCGGGATTGCTGTTAGCCGTACATTTGTGGGGATGCCCCCTGCCCAGTGGGGCTAGTCGGCCTGCTTTGGAGCACTGGACACAAGGTAGCTGTGGCAAGGTCATGGGACTATGAGTAACCTACTGGGTCAGGACTCCATAGCCTTTGGTAGCGATTTCTTCTTTTTTCAGAGTGATCAGAGCAAAATCTGTTTAAAGTTTTTAAAAAACAGCACAGGCCATTGGGTATTCACTTGCAGCCTCTCCAACATGTCCAACTATTTCTAACTTTGAGAGGCAGAAGAGAGGAGGGCAATGTCCATAGAAGGTACGAAGTGTCCAAATTGTGCAGTGTTGCCTCATGTTCATTCCTAGGACTTTTACACCCAGCTCAGTTTAATCACGTTTCCTGTTTACGCAGAGTCACTAGGTCCAGTACCTTCCGGAGGAGAAAGCCCAGAGCAATGGTACATATGGCTAGTTCATCCTGGAAAACCAACTAAGACATGCTTTTAGTGCAAATTCCTTCTGTGCTGGTTGTGTTTTGCCATGTTGCTTTCCCTCCTCCCACAGTGGCTGCAGTGGCAGTTGGTACTGTGAGGACAGAAAGCCATCGAGCCCTCTCCTGAGACAGGCATATCTTATTGCTTGCATTTTGCTTTTTGGAGGAAGGGAGGTAGTTTCCACTTCCTGCTTAGTAACTTGCCTATTTTGGACTATATTCCCTGGGCCATATAGAGAATCCTAGGTTGCTTCTTGGATTTTATTTATGTACATTTGAGAGAAGAGGAGAGTTGTGGACAGAAGTGATACATGTTACTTTCCCATGGGAATATTTAATTGCATGTAAGACCCTCAAGTGATCCCTTCCCCTGCCACTGAACTCAGAATAGGCCTCATTTTGCAACTTCAGGTGGCCCAGATTTCTCTGTGGGGAGGACAGGTGCCTTGGAGAGTCACTTGGATCCTCAACGGACTTGTTATGAGCAAGAAGTAAACTTTGCTTTGTTAAACCATTGAAACACTGGGGATGTTTGTTATTGCAGCATATCCTAGCCTATCCTGAACTGAAACAGAAGTCACTGGATGTTTGAAGTCAGGGAAAGTCTTGATCTAAATGTCATCTTGGTTAGTCCTAAAGGTAAGCCTATAAGATAGATAGGCTTTCTGTTCCTTATTTTGTAGATAAAGGTACTGAGGTTTTAGAGAGCAGTGTGTCCGGGTTCATATCTCTACTGAGTTATAGCACCTGGATTCCTATCTGGGCTTGACTCCTTACAGAGGTGATTCAGAATCTTACCTGGGGACATTTTTTTTTTTTTAGATATATTTATTTATTTTAGAGAGAGAGAGAAAGCACAAGCAGGAGGGGCAGAGGGGGAGGGAGAGGGAGAGAGAATCTCAAACAGACTCTGCTTGGAGTCCAATGTGGGGCTCGATCCCAGGACCCCGAGATAATGACCTGAGCCAAAACCAAGAATCAGATGCTTAACTGACTGTGCTACCCAGGTGCCCCTACCTGGGGACTTTTAAAAACTGTATATAATGTCCACACCTCATCTGGAGCCTGATCCAACTTCCTACCTAGAGAGTCAGTCCCAGGACTGAGTAACCACTAACAGTGGTTACTAATTGGAATGTGTTACACTGGTACAGAGGACAGAAGTTGAGAGTTCTGCCTTTCAGTGTGAAGGTACTGTCTGTACTGCTTGGGTAGGTTTCTTGGGGCAAAGCCATACTTTCCTGCTCTGTGGAATAAAGACTTTGCTTGGGGTTCTCCAATTCTTCATGGTGAAGAAGCAGCCTTGGGTCTGCTTGACTGTCCGAGGACATGTGCAGTTGAAATCTGTGTGCCTTAGGGAAAGGCAAAGAAAGAAATGTGTTATTTTTCTTTCTAGCCATTTTCCCAGGGATACGAGGTTGGGGAACAGACAGCAAGCACTTCTTATATGTTTCCTCTGCTGTCCAGAGGCCACTGAGTTGTTTGCATCCATAATTGTGAAGGAGGAGGCCATGGCCACTTCACGTGGGGATTTGGGAAGAGATGCATTAGCTTAGGGTTAGGGTTAGGGCTGGGTTTAGGGGAAGGGGGTCAATATGACTCTTATCTTATTCTTTCGAGTTTACAACCAGCTGTGAAACAGGCAGAAGGAGAGCACAAGAAAAGTTTCGTAATTGACAGAAGCTGAACTTGGGACGACTCAAGGGCACAGCCTCAGTGGGCTTTCTGATGCTCCGTTCCCAAGCTAGACAAACTTACCCATCTGGTTACCTCCACAGCACAGGTCCACACAGCCCACCTCATGTCCAAAACGTACCCTGTCTGTGGGCAAGCAGATTGGAAAAGAGGAAGCCCAGCATGGCCAAGCCGATCAGAGCAGCTCGAGCAGGTCAAAAGTGCCTGTCCAGGGAGGCACGTCCCGGTGTGGGAACGCGAGGCCTGGGAAATGCAGTCCTTCCCACACTCCTTTCCATGTCTGACATGCTATGACTAAGTTTTCCCTTCATTTATCACTGTGCTTGTCCATCAGAAACGTACTGCTGATAAAATAATAGCTTGCATTTGCTTAATCCTTCCCTGGCTGCGTGCTTCGTGTGTGCTGTCTTTAGTCATCAGAGGGTAGCTTTGTGTTTTTATCCATTAAATCTCTGGCTCCGTGCTCAGTTTGCCAACAAAGGTACTCTGAAGTGCCAATTGCAGTCGTGTTTTCGGTTATGTTCACATCTGGTCCCCTTGCCTTCCCCACCCCCTCTTCTACTTCAAACCTTCCTGAGACCACCAGTTCAATTCACGTAAATGTAACTTTTATAGGGGCCTTATGTACCACAAGCTTTCATTTGCCTAAAGTGTTCATCTGGGTCCCAGAAATTTGGCCAAAGTACTGGTCACTGAACTTTTGATCACTGTTCATGTGGGCTAAATTATAGGCAGAACATTCCCTCTTCCAGCTCCAATTCCACACGTGCTCCGGCCCACTCTGGGGGAGCATTTTGGTAAATACGTTAATTAGAAGGCACTTAGGTAAACCGTTGAAAGTTTATTAATTTTCTTCGGCTGCAGCATAACCGTCTCTAGCCACAGAGGAATCTTTGTATTATGTTTAACCTCTGGAGACCTTTGTTAAAGCTCTGTCTTCAAGTTGGGCCCATACAGTTTAAGCACTACATGGAAACTTGGATAAAGTCCAGAGGAACTCAGCAAAAATGATTAAAAGCGTGGAAAATACGCACCACGAAGGAGAAAAGGCATTTAGGTTGCTCATCCTAAAGATGGGAGTGGCTTGCTGGGAGAAGCAGTCTTCTTGAGAGTTGTGAAATCTATGGAAAGTGGCCTGTGGACCTTGCAGGTTGAGTCCCTCTTTCTGTATCTTTGAATGGCTAGGAAAGAAGGAATGATTGTAAGTCACGGGAGAAAAACTGTCAATTTCCAATACACCCTTTGCTATGAGAGAAGCCTTTCCAAATCTTCCTGGCTTGGTGTGATTTCTCCAGCCCTGGCTCCCTGGTGTAGTTCAGCCTTCTGGTTTTTATAGCACATACTGCATTTTGCTTTGCAATATCCTGGAATGCCCTAAGGAAACCCATCCAGCTTTTAGATATGACTGTATCATCGTATATGTTGACATCATTGTCAACAACTCATTGGGGGCCTGTGGTGGCATTTTGAACACTCGTGATTTTTACGGTATCCAAGCAGCTACTCTGCTTGCTAAAATATGTTAAGAAATTGTGTAACCATCTTACTGTGTCACTGTACTCTTCAAAATTTTAATTTTTTTTCCAACCAAACTGTAAACTCCTCAAAGGTAAGGTTGGAACTTTATTCATATGTGTGTCTGTGGCATACCTTTGGAGTGCCTTGAGCAGAGCAAGAATGCAGGAAATAATTACTGAAGTGTTGGGTTGAACTGTGCAAAAAGGACATGCATTCCCATGGGAAACTTCCAGTGATTCCTTTTGAGCCTATGACGGGGAAACGTCTGTGTCAGCTACTTTCAATACATCTCATTCTTGAAACAAGAGGAGGGCTGAAGGAGAGAACCTCTTTAGGCAATTTCTCATCTTATGATTCTGAGTAAAACGTGGTCAACCCTTCTTCCGTGGAGAGACCTCTTACAAAATAATTTCAGTCCAACAGTCGCAGGAGAGGGAACCAATGGTCTGGTTCCCATCATTCACCAGCCTAATATTTATTTCACCAGTTCTTTCCACTCTTGGCAATATTAATGGGCAACATTGACAAGGAAGAGCAGGAAACCAGAGAACCACAGAGCAGCTGAGCTCAGCTTCTAGAAAAATCCAGGACCCATATTTACTCAAGAGGATTAATGCTACTGCATTCCCCCATGGGGAAGGAAGGTCGGGAGGGAGGAGTTTATGATGACTCATGATGTGAGGAAAAGAATAGTTCTTATTCCTTAGGAATGTTGTGTGGATTAATTGGGATAAGGCACATGAAGTGTTCAGAACAGTTCTTGGCACATAGTAAATATTCAGTAGCAGTTATGGGAGGAGTTACTGTCTATTATTCTTATTATCATTAGTGCCGATTATTTATAAATAACAATCAAGCACTATTATTAATCTTAACTATTAAAATATTTACCCTGTTTATGAGTGTGGGCACAGAGAATAGTGATTTACAAACGCTTGATTTGCTGATGCTACTGAGAGCAGGTTGGAGCAGACACAGATACAGAAATGAACAGCTGAAGGTTAGTGGGAAAGGAAGCATCTTTGAGTTAATTCTGGCTTCATGGAGGACTATTCATGACATTATAAACGTACAGTATTCCCTCACCACTTCAGGAACGAGGCTGTTGGCATGAAGAGGGGCCAGGGCCTCATGTGGAGAGTTGCCATAGAATCACAGTGCCAGAAGAAACCTTAGAAACCATTTCTTTTTGTTTGTTTTTAATTCAGGTATAATTAACTTACACTAAAATGCATAGATCTTAAGCATTTGGCTTGACGAGTTTTTGACCATTCTTTACACCCTAAACTGACAGAGAACATTCCAGCACCTAGTAAGTTCCCTCTGATCAATTCCTCCCCTCCCCCTGCAGCCATTTTTGTGAGACCATGTTAGATGAGAAAGAGGCCACAGGTAGTGAGGGGCTTGCCTCACATCACAGTTAGCCCGCCTGAGAACAGCCCTGAAGCCCAGCTTTCCTGATACTGATGTCAGAACCTTTGTGTCATCTTTCCTGATGCCACTTCCATTTTTTAAAAGATTTTATTTATTTATTTACTTACTTGAGAGAGAGAGAGAGATCACATGCCCATGAGCAGGGGGAGGGGTAGAGGGAGAGAGAGTCTCAAGCAGACTCCCCGCTTGATGGGGAGCACAGAGCCTGATGCTGGGGTCGATTTCACGACCCTGAGGTTATGACCTAAGCCGAAATCAAGAGCCGAAGCTTAACTGACTGAGCCACCTGGGTGCCCCAGCCACTTCCATTTTTATCAGGAGCCTTGATGGTTTCACTTATCTATAGCTTCATTGCTTTCAAGTCCTGCATTTTCTCCCAGGCTTTGATTATGAAAAACGGTGCTAATACACACAGCTGGAATAATCTTCATCCCCATGGCTAGAGGCGTTCATGTCCAGAGAGAATTTAACTCACCTTTTCTCTTCAACAGATTGCCTTTTTTTGAGAGAGAGAGAGAGAGAGAGAGAGAGCGAGCACTGGAGCTGGGGAGGGGAGAGGGAGAGAGAGAGAGAATCCCAAACAGTGCAACCCTGAGATCATGACCTGAGCTGAAATCAAGAGCCAGATGCTCAACAGACTGAGCCACCCAGTGCCCCTCAAAGTGGCTTTTTTTTTTTTTTTTTAAATACCTCCAACTATTCTCTGACCTTTCTTGGCTGCAAGAAATAGTGGCCCCATGATATGGTTCTAGAGAGGCCGGTGGAATGCCTCTTTGCGAAATTGTGCTTTGATAGATAGAATTTAAACTTATGCCCCAACTTCGTACTGAAGATGCCTGCACACCTGCAGTCTCTCCATTATTTCATGTGCTCTGCAAGTTTTTTAGTAGAGTATAAGCTTAAATTACTATCACCCATTATACATCTATGTAAATATATTAGCCGGTTAACTCAATAAATGGCTTCGTGAGACCTTTGAGTACTTGTCACTGGGCAGATACTTGCAACACTTTCAGTTTAATGTTTACCAGCAGGCACCTTTCTTCATTTTCTCCATAAAGTACGGGTATCAATCCAGGGTGTTGGCTAGCATTCCATGTCAGTCATTATATTCTCGTTGGCAGAACTGTTCAGGGGTCTCTGCTCATTTTCCTTACGCTCACCAGTGGCGAAGTGTCCCCGTGCTGGAAGCCGTGTTCTATGCACCAGGTTGGGGGAGGGCAAGGCTAATTTCCATAGCTGTGTGGGTCTCCTTGGGAGGCTCTGACCTTGGATAAGTGAAAGGCACTTCAGAAATCTGGAGAGGAATTATTGTGGCGTGCTCCTCTTGGGACATGCCAGCATTTTAAGGTTTTTCATTATTCACTATGCTGTGACTCCAACAAGCACCTGTAGTTAGAATTATAATTTGTAAATTAAAATTAGAGGGGCTTTCCATTGTGTTTGAATAAAGGATGTGTTAACAGGCAAAAGAAGAGAGTTCCCTTTGATGTGGGTTTCTTTGGGTAGATAAGTTCTCTCAAGGCCTGTGAGTCAGGTTCTAGGGATTCTTGTTCAGCTCCACCTTTGACAGAATAACTGGCAGCGATCAGATGGTACCAGCTGGGCTCTGATCTATTTCCTTAAAAGGTTGATTCAGTTCAATTTGTATCGAAAGAGCACTGGGGAAAGTATCATTTCAAAAATGCCCCTGTATTCCATAAGAACACAACTTCCGATGGCCTTTATATTTAGTAAGAGCACCTAGATGACTTTAGTAAAACAGATTGTGTTCTTTTGAAAAGTTAAAACCTGTCCTGTCATTTGGTTCATTATTCTACCTGAGTCCACATCTTTTATTCTAGGAAATTCCAGAATCGGATCCCAAATTTGGCTTTGCACCATCCTTAACGTTCTGAGTTATGAATTGTTTCTGATTTGGAGATTTTTTTTTCCATGGTGATATTGGAAAAGCACGTTTCTGAGGGCAGAAATCTTGCTTTTTATCTTCAGGAGCAGGTTGTTTTAGTTGTTTTGAGAATTGAAGGTTTTCCCCCTATTATTCTAAAATAAGTAGTAAAATCTACTTTCACTTAGCTTAGATTGAAGCTACTTAGCCAATTCAGCGAGTCAATACGTATTTTGACCAATAAGTTTTCACTGCTGCACAGAAACAGACAAGCCAACAATTCAGGTGAACTGTCTTGATTGTGAGCCCATCTGAACCACTGTTGTGCATGTCTGCAAGAGTTGCTCATGTCCATGGCAACAAGAATAAAGCTGATTTACCATAAAGCGCATCTGTTTATTTTGTGTCGTTCCTAGGTATGTTGGCATTTGTGGTCACATGGAATACCCCTGCCGCTTCCAGAATCCTTCTGCTATCACCCAGGAAATTATTCCTCATCGGGTCTTTGCCCCACTCTGCCTCCAGGGTGCCTGTCAAGAGACCCTCCTGCAGCTGGTCCCTCCCTGCCTCTCGGCAGCACATTCCGTCCTGGGAACACACCCGTTCTCCAGGCTGGACATCCTCATCGTTCCTGCCAACTTCCCGAGTCTGGGGATGGCCAGGTATGTTGTGCCATGGTGGCACTTGGATTGCATGCTTTGGAATTTCTTTGATGATTCCCTGCTTTCCCTGAGCGCTGTCAGAGCTGCCATTTGACTGGGGTGGTCATGCTTGGACATCTCTTTGCTGCCTTGAGGGGCAGTTTGTGTGTGGACTCCACCATGCAGGAGGGGGCCTTTAGGTGTCGTGGGCTCAATCGACTGCCTTGAAAATAAAAAGCTTGCGTTGTTGCTCGGATTGAAAACACATTGCGCCCCCAGAGTGATGTATGTTGGATCGCGGCTGATGAGTGGCTGGTTAGCTTAGGTGGTGAGAGCATAATGTTAATGAGCCCAAGGTCATAGCTCTGGGCAGAGTACACAACTTAGTTCCAGGGCCACAGGCTGCTCACCTAATCCTGACCAGCTGTCTCATCCATTCTCGCCATTGGTCACAAGGGCAACGACTTGAGAGCCCCTGTGTCAGAGAGACTGTGGATGGATCAGTGTAAATCCATCACTGCTGCTGGAAAAACAGCTCAAAGCAGATGGCTTACTGGGAGGTGGCGAGGTGGGGGGAGTGGCGAGGTGGGGGGAGTCGCTTGTCTTGCTACCATTTTTTAATAAATGCATTCGTCTTACTGTTTTCTCAGTTTTGCTCTTACAGAAGATCAAGACATCCCTCTATATTATTTTCATCTAAAACTCATTCGTTAATGCTGTCGTTCATTCAGTAATAGGTATCTGTGTTTTCCCTCGGCATTTTACTTGTTATGCACCCAGGATTTTACTTGGTTATATTTCTGTTTGAAAATCTTAATCATTAACAGTGAATATGCTTGACTAAGGATAGGAAAAATAAGCTCATCAAAACATGTGACTTTAAGTTTTTCCCTATTAGTCAAGGAAATTCCTGCTGCCAATTAATTTCCATGCTTTTGAACAGCTGTCATTTGTGGTGTTTTCCCTGAAAACTGCATACATTCTTCCTAAAACCCATGAGTAGAAAAGAACTGACCAGAACATTTGCTTTTGATCTTTACTACATACGTATACTTTTTAAAGCTGGCTGGCTATCCTTAATCCTTGAGGAGGTCTGAGAAAGTCATTTAGGCTGATTTTTTATCCTGTATTTATGAAGATAATGGGAATGTAGAAACTAGGATAATTATATATATTTGGTAATGTGCATCAGTATTGTTTGGGATGTCTATATATAGAATTTGTCTTAAAAAGGGGGCTTCTTTGGTCCCTTTGAAGAGTCTGCTGGACTTAATTTAAGCAGAATTATTGGCGAAGAAAGGGTTGTTCATTAAATGTTTCTCATTTGTACCCAGTTTTGAGGGGCTGTGTTTATTTGGGAGTTTTTAACACTTTATGAGAGTCGCAGTTTTTCAGGGCATGTTTGCTAACAGTTCCAAGTTCTGACCTGAGGGAACCAAAGGCAGAGTATTTTTCATACAGAGTACCTCGTTTTCTTTAGCTCTTTCCTGAGAGCAGTCTGCCAAAACCAGAATTTGTTGACCTGCAGGCCATTCTGCAAAGCCTCTCTTTGCAGCTTTGCGTGCCCAAGCAGGTAGGCAGTGGGTTTGCTGCTTTTTGAGATATTTAAAGTGACTTAAACATGCTTAACTCTGTATTTTGAAAGTAAGAAGCCTAAGAACCCTAAGGCCAAATGGTACTGGGCACAAATGTCAGAAAATGTGGTGGTGATAATAACTCAGCAGCAACAAGACTGCTTTTATGCTTAAAAACAGAAGAACCGTACATTTAAAAATTTGTGGTCGGTTGTCAAATATCATTTTTCCCCTATTTTTTTCTTTCTTTTTAGACTGTGGAAGTAGTCTGCCCCGGTCTAGATGTTTTCCTGGGCTTAGTTACTATTCCCCGTATTTGAGCTCTGGAGGGGGGACTGTGGTATCTTCCACTGCAGAGGGGGAATCGGGGAGGGGAGGGAAGCACTCTGTTTTTCCTAACTCTGGCCTAAATTGATTCCACTTGCTTGGCTTGACTCTCGCGGGATCCCAACACCTTGAGCCACATGCAACTGAGTGGGGTTTGTGACTCAGCTGGCTCCCGGGGTCCTGCTGCCTTATTTATCGTCAGGGCTTTGCTTGGGGCTCTGTAAAAGCAAAGCTGGAACAAAAATGACAGTCTTGTAGGTCAGCTCTGTCCCCTAAATAGGAACGAAGAAATCCCAAGGCTAGTAGAAGCCATCGCAAAAGACCTCTGTACTGAAACTTGTCATTGTCTTTTTCAGTGTAATGCACGAGAGATCAAAGGATTTCTTGGTAGATTAAATGGTTCTTTGCCGAGTCCACATTTTATAAACATGTATGCAAGATCATAAATTCCATACCTCTGGACTTCTTTAGTGATTAGGTCTTAATCATAATGAATACCATTTTATACCATTGTAGTATTCTTTTTTGGTGAATGGCATTAAACATTCCCATGTGAACTAAAGTGGGTAAATTGTTAGTAACCATTTTGAAGAGTTTTTAAAAGTTTTGGATGACATCCGTAAAGATTTCACTGTATTTTAAATACTACATATCATAGTTTGTATGGATAACCTTAAAACTCTCCTCTCTCTTTGGAGCCCTATTCCGGTATTTCAGTAAAGTTGGGGGAAACACACTTGTATAATTTGAATATATGATAATGACTGGTCAATTTGTCAGAAGGTAAATGACACAAAGACAACGTTTTAGAGCTTGGAATGGTTTTGCAGCATAGCAGTAACTAGACCAACTGTCAAGACTGCACGTTGTGGTTTTTGATCACCTTTTTGTAGAATAGGAACCATGACTTGTCAGCCTTACCCTCCTTTTCTCAATCACTGTTTCAGGGGAGAGATGATTTCATTCTGTTCTGATTCTGGGAAAAATCCCTAGTTTGCCTTTAAGACACTACTGACTAGTTCTAGTCCATAATTTTCTCATTTAGTGCTTGTAGGCCTTCTGTTTTTGTTTCGTTTTGCTTGTACCTTCCAAGGAGGCCGAGTCTGCCCTATAAGGAGCTGTGGAGTGTACCTTTCTTCAGTTGAGTAATATGGTGTCTAGCCAGAGATAGGAATGAATTTTAAGTGAATCTCCAACATAAAGACACACTCGCTTCATGTTGGTATAATCAGCATTCTGCCATTTTCATTGTGTTCTCATATTTTCTCTGGTGTCCCAGCTAGGGATGGACTAGTAAGCCTCATTTCCCAGCTATTGAGAAATACATGAAAGGAGCTAATCATCATGCTTACATTCTTTGTTATAATAATAATAATGTTAATGGAATAATATCCTGGAACCAGATTCATGACAGTTGGTTAAAAATTAACACCTCAGTCTTACCTCTGTCCGTGTTTATAATAAATGCTTTGCTTCACCATTTGTCTTTCAGCAGCTCACAATTACATGTCACGGGGCATAATTAGGTTGGCAGAACTACCTTGCTGACATCCAAATACATTCTTTTTTCCCCCCTCCTCTATTTGAATTTCAAGAATCTCCTGCAAATCATTTCAGAGCGGTTTTATGTCTAGAGCACCGAATAAAAAACTGTGTTTTCTGTGACTCTCCTTCCCAGCTCTACCATTCACAGGCAGCTTCACCCTAGTTCCACTTGGAAAATTGGGGGAGAAAAAAAAAGTGGCGGCGTGGCTGACATTAGGCGACAATTCTGCTTTGACTTGTTTTTCCACTGGTTTCATACCAGATTGTCTTGTTCGTCTGTTCATTGTTTGTTTATTTATTCATCTACTCATCCTTCCAGTAAATTTCTACTAAGCACATACTGTGTGCCAGGTAGGATTTAAGATGCTGAGTCTACAGGGGCGAACAAGATTGATTCATCCTCTGTCATCACGGATCTTACATTCTAGTCAGGGGAGAGAATTGTGTACTTAAAAACCAGGAACTAAAATGTATGCTATGAACAATAAAAACCAAGTCAGTGATAGAGTGATCGTTAGGGTCTGGGGTGGTGGTGGGCAAGGGCTTCTTTAAAGAGTGGCAGTTACCACGGACTGAAGAACAGAAAGGAGCCAGCCTTGTGAACAGTCTGGGGAGAAGAAAACCCAAGTTCCTTCCTTACACTCATTTTGAGTGCCAGGAGGTCCCATGGTCCCTCAGGTCTTGGGTCACCCATGCACCAGTACGAGGAGAACAAGTCATGGCAGAGGTTGAGTGGGGATTGATGGTTCCGGGCCGTCAAGTGTTATGGGGAAAGAGTTGCAAGAGAGGTCAAGTCTTTTCTTGGTTTTTTGAGGACCAGCAGTGCCATACCATCTTGATTGGCTGGTGAGAACCCACCTTGGCTTAGCCACTGCGGTCCTTGAGGTGAATTCACCACTGTGGGGGCCTCAGAGCTTCTGGTGCAAGGATCGGCTGCTCTCCATTTGTGGAGCAGGGAGAGAGCAGGCCCCGGCTGCCATGTTTCCCTTCCCTGCTAGCTGCTGGTGGATTCCTTCCCAACTTTTTTGACACGTCAGGTCACGGGGAGGGAGGCAGTGTTTCTATGTTTGCTCATCCTAATTTTTAAGTTTGCTCAAGTTTGCTCAAAGAACGAGCAAAAATAGGATTGATAGAAAGCAGAGAGAAATAATCATCCATTACTTAAATATCTTCAGTGTGCTTTGCAGCGGAGAAAGACTATAAAGCTCCCTATTATACATGGCTTGCTCTAAAAGATGTGATTGTGCAATAAAAGGCTTCTGGGTGCTTATACTAGTTCCTGACTATTGCAGGCACAATTTTCTCAAGTACCTCAATTTGGGAATGAACGGTGTGCACATACATGCCCAAGAATGAACGTCACCAGCTTTCCCTCCGCCGCCTCCTCCTGGGGTTAGACTGGGTGTTGTCCTGTTTATTCTTATCTCCCAGCCAATGTGTGATAGAATAAGCAAAACATAACATGCTGGTACAAAGGGCCTGTTGTTTGCAGCCTTCTAATTGTGCTCCTTTCTGCCGGGGAAGGAAGCAGTCATAAATTTCTGTCATTATCTTAAGTAGTAAGGTTTCACAGCTTTGGGAATTTTTCTGTGCTGTTCTTTGTTAGCTTCTACGTGAATTTTTTTATCCCCCCCCCAATAAACTGAAAATGCCATATTTTTAAACAGTCCTTTACTTTCGGGGGGGGCTGTGACCCCAGGGTTTCAATGCAGGTTGCAACCATAGTGATTCTTTCCTTTGGGAATCTGATTTGAGCCGTGAACGAGTACCTCTCTCTTCATGAGGGCCGCCAGCTCTCCTGCTCTCTCCAACGTGCTAAGGATTTGGGGGGGGGGGTGTTTCTGTGTGTAGGTTTTGTTTCTTTGTGATTGCTCTTTGTCTCCCAAACTCTCAAATTTCTTTCTGAATGGATTGTCTTCAGAAGTATTTTGAAGGGGCATTTCGTACCCCTGTTTTCGAGCGTAATTCTCCTTAGTTTTTTCCAGTAGGTGGGTGTGAATGATAGAAAGCAGCTGGTACCATCCTTCTCTTTCTCCTGCAAGATTCTCGTCCTTTGTTTACTGGCACCCCTGCCACTGCTATAGTGATAAACATGTGGGTGAGTAGTGGGGGCCACGCTGGGAGGCTGAACTCACAAGCATCCCCTTTGTCGCTTTCTTTGTGGTCACGTCTCTATTTTGGTTTTGGTCTCTGTTTTTCTTCTTGGGAAAATGACCTAACTTTGTTTCCCTCCTATCTTATAGAGAAGGTTCTCGTGTGTTCTAGTTCTTGTGTTTTTCTTTCTTTAAACAACTGGTATTCCTCAGGTCACCTTCTCCTGGTACTCTGAGAACCTTTGGCTTTTGTTTTCATAATACTAGTTTATACCGAGCGAGACAGGTAGGGCGAAGGTGGACATATACTCCATTCTTCGTGGTGCAGGGCCAGGAGGGTCTATGATGTCCCCACGTTACATAGAGCCAACAAATTGGAGAGAGATGTAGAAGGGCCTCATCCTGCAATGGCTCTTGGAATCTGGGGTTCAGACTTAAGCGAGTATTTTCTGTAACCCTCTCTGAGGTATATGTATTTACTTCAGGGTCTGTCCATGGAAATCATAGTGTCGTGGAGTCTACCTGAAGATCAGCATTCGCCACGGGCTCATTATGAGGCAGCCACAGAATCTGGGTACCAGGCAAATTCTTGGATCACATGAGTATGCTGGGGCCAGGCTCTGTCTCTCTCTCTCTCTCTTCTTTTGGAACAACAGCAGAGTGAACTCACAGCTTTTGGCTTAGCCAGAATCTTCTTCTTGCCATCAAACAGCTGTGCTGCTTGTCAGACCCAGAAGTAGCATTTTATCATCATTACGCCACGATTCCTCACCCTCTGAAAGATTACGCTTAAGTGTTTTGTTTTCTTTGAACTCTTCTCCACACACATAGACTGACAGTCCTACCTTCACAGAACACTGCTGGGGCCATCCTTCAAGAGAAGTTGTCAGGCCTTTGAAAGGCCTTCCTGAAGCAATCATCCCTCTGCCTACATTTGTAATCTTCTTCTCTCCATAGGCCCCTAATCTCTTCCAGCCCTTGAGCTTGAGATGGCCAGTTGGCACTACCTTTCCCTTTTTCTGTTGCAAAGGAAAAGCCTTTTATTCCCCCCCAACCACCACCACCAACTTATTTCTCCACAGAAGCGTTATTACTGAGTAGAACATCTATTCCCTGGGTGAAAAAAGAATAATGGAGTTCAATGCACAAAGTTGCCTGAGTTGGAATATTCCCAATCTTGCTGGTTCTCACTCCTCAGACCATTACACAGAGGGAGCCGGTGTTATGTATATACGTGGGCATGGAGCTGTATACCTATTTCTTTGAAGGCTAGACTCCTTTGAGGGAAAACGCCAACTCCGAAAACAGTCCTCAAGCAAGGTACAACGTATGAATAGCTCTGCTCTGTGGAAACATTGCCTCGGTCGGATCACAGCTGCTATGCTCCTGGAACACACCAACATCTGAGCCACAGAGGCCTATGGGCATAAAGTGGGTGAGAAATTGCCTTGTCACTTGACTGCACCCCTGAAATGTAACTGGAAGAGGGTAGCATCCACCCTTTTTAAAAAGTAATGTTCACGTTAAAAGGCCAAAGATGTGAGGAAGTGCTCCTTAAAAAAATGGATTACTTTTTAAGAAATTGATTACTTTGTGGGATTTGCAGGTATAATGCAAAAGTTCACCCTGACTTAACCCGAGTGGAGCTCAGAGGAGAACATGTTATATTTCTTGGTTAACTAACCATGCTATTTATAGAGGTGACTCCTCAGAAAGTCTAGACATTGTTCCGGGAAGACAGAATGCCAAATCTGCCCTTCACTTTCCCAGTTAGCTTGCTGAAAATAACCACCTCCCCTTCTCAGCATAAAATGGAAATCTTAGAATTCCCTTTCAGGAGAGTGTGAATGATACTTGGGCTCCCCAGCCAGGACTTGGGATGGGCAAGGAGGAGAGGGTGCTCTTGTGATCCTGGGGGCCCACCCCGGGCCTTTGCTTCCTAGAGGCCAACTTGCTGACTTGTGGGGACTGTGGTTGGCAGATCCTCATTTTTGAGTTGGTCTCCTCCAAGAAGAGACCCTGAGGACCTAACTGAGAGTGAGCCAGCTGCAGTTTCTGGCTTTTACCACACGTGTGCCATTTCTGAACATCCTATGGAAAGCTGGCAGTTGGAAAGGCCTGGATGGGCAAAGCCAAGAATTCATTCGGTAGACGAGTATCAGTGGGCAGGTGTGAGGAGTGCTGATGATTCTGTGGCTGCAAGGAAATAGGAGACCTTTAGTCTGAATTAGGGTTTTCTACAGCAGGTTCCAGGGAAGACTAGTTTTGTGGAATGTTAATAATGTAGGAAAAGGAACTGTGGCTTAATTAATTCAGGAAATGAATGGATTAAACAGAGTTAAAATGGAGTCTTTGCTGGAGGACTTCTAAGAAAGCCTTTAATATCCTTATTATCCTGATTTAATATCCTGGTGTGTATGTGCCTGTAGAAGACAGGACCAGAAGGTGCAGTATCCTTCCGTATGCCGTGCCCAGGGATCCCCTTTTGATAGTGTGCATTCCATGGGACCATCATGGTCTCGAAGAAACCACCTCCTCTAAACAAACCTTTGAGAGGTGATTCTGTCCCAAAATATCCTGGAGTCCTTTATACAGCCAGCTGTGGAGTCCACCTTTCATTTTATCAATGTCACTTGAAGGCCTTCCATGTGCCACCCCTGACAGGGGCCTGGCTTTATTGCAGTGAGGAAGATGGGCCCACAGCTCAGTGCAGGAGGCCCCATGCTTTTCTAATTATTCATCTCTTTTTGTTTTGTTTTGTTTTGTTTTTTAATTTTTTTTTTATTATTTGCCCCAGGGGTACAGGTCTGTGAATCATCAGGCCTACACCTTTCACAGCATTCACCATAGCACAAACCGTCCCCAATGTCCATAACCCATCCACCCTATCCCTACCCTCCCACCCCCCAGTAACCCTCAGTTTGTTTCATGAGATTAAGAGTCTCTTATGGTTTGTCTCCTTCCCGATCCCATCTTGTTTCATTATTTTTCCCTCCCTCCCCACCACGAACCCCTGTCCTGCCCCTCAAGTTCCTCATATCAGAGAGATCATATGATAATTATCTTTCTCTGATTGACTTATTTCGCTGAGCATAATATCCTCTAGTTCCATCTTCATCTCTTTTTGAACAGTCACCCCCTCCAGATAATTATTTGCGTTTATAAGTTATATGCATTTAATACAGTGTTAATATACTGGATATACTACAAAATACACACAAGAATTGAAATTTAGAAGGATGAGAAAAAATATTTTAAAGGCTTAAATTCATTTGTGAGAGAGATACAGAGCATACAAATGGAAGGGGAAGAGGGAGAGGGAGAGAGAGAATCTCAAGTAGATGCCTCACTGAGCCCAGAGCCTGATGCAGGGCTCGATCCCATGACCCCCGTGCTCCATCCCATGACCCCAAGATCACAACCTGAGCCGAAACCAAGAGTTGGCCACTTAATCTACTGTGCCACCAAGGGACCCAGAGGGGAAAAAAATTTAAGAATTTCTACCTCTTCTTGCACCCTAGTGGAGAGGCTGGAACCTTGGGGTCCCTTGAACCTGGGTCCCGCCACAGAGACTCTGGTTCAGTGGGTCAGCAGCAGGGTCTTGGCATCTGCATTGTTAACACATCCATGCAAGTGCTTCTGCTCCGATGTTACAGAGAGCAGTGTGTTTGGTGGTGACTTCGTGGCGGCAGGTGGGGGGAGCGGCGCATCTCTGAACAGGTTAACTATCTTCCTGGGAACTCTCAGACTCTGTACCCTGCCATCTTCTCTCAGGTGAGACGGTCAGATTGAGGAAAGAGGACGGCGGGGAAGCTCTGTGGTGATGTTCCCTGCTTGTCTGTTTCTCCAAAGGAAGGTGTGTTCCCGAGGAGCTGGGCCCAATGATAGGCGGGATCCCAGGCAGGTCACTGGGCCTCCCTGGCCCAGTTTTCTCCTTTGAAAAAGTAAGGGGCTGATTTGGAATCGCCTGCAGAGTGTCTTAGAGCCTTAACACTCTTTGATTTAATTGGGTTTGAGTTTTTAGGTTGAACAGGGGTGGAGGTGATTCAATTTCATTTGGCAATTTACATCTACATATATTTTCTTTTTGATGTAAGAGCTAGTTAGATCATAAGCCTGGGATTTTCTTGTACTCCTTGGGCAGTGTACTCCACCTAGGCAGCAGTGGGCGTTTAAATTTTAGGCCCGCAAGCAGAAGGTTCAGAAGGTTCTCTTACTCCTGGTTAATTGCAAAATAAACAGATCTCAAGGGCAAGGGCCCCTTCCTTTCATAATAACCGCCTCTGCTCAGTGCCCCATCCGTGCAAAACAGCATTTCCAAATACCACATCAGGAGCACGCTCCATGGATGAAGGCCTTCATCCTCCATCCCAGCCATTTATAGCCGACACCCCTCCCGTCGCCCCCTCTGAGATGGCTGCTAACTTGTTCCCCCACCCCCTGTTTTTAGCCTCCAGATATCTCCATTTGCAAGCTAATAAGTTGCACGTACATATGTTTGAACAGTTGTCAGGCTTGTCTGCCGCTCAAACTGTGCCTTGGTTTAAAACAAACAACAGAGAGCCCAAAGGAGGGGATGGATGAAGACATTTTAGTTGTACCTGCAGGTGGTGTTGTTTTGACCTTGACAGTCAGTTTTAAACGACCTGTCAAGCACCTTTGTGTGCTCCTGGGCACACCCACCTGGAAGATATTATATCCCCTAAGCTTTATGTGCCCCAGCAGGCAGGCCCCAGGTCCCTGGATTTTGTTTTCATCGATGGAGGGCTAATGCATGCGTGGCAGGGCTTTACTGAGAGAGGCCCAGCTACAAGCGCTGTTTTCATTTAATTCCGATTTCTCTTCTCCCTGGGCCTAACCCTCCCCACCCTCAGGCCCTTCCCACCACGGCCCCCTCCATCCCCTCCAGACTCCCTCCACCCCCAATCAGTCTTCCTTGCTCTCTCACCCCTCTGTTTGGCTTCAAACCATTTCTTCCTGGCTTTGATATCTTCTTGCAGAGCTGCAAGCAATCAGGAAATTATGGGCCCCAGAGCTCAGCAGGGCACATTGCCTGGTAGAGGGCTCAGGCCCCAGGCCACCGCAGAAAACCGGCCCAGAAAGTCCGCCAGCCTCCAGGATCCTCCAGCTTAGCCCCTTGCCCGTTCTGGTAACCAGTTACCTGGGATAGGGGGCGGGGGCACCTCCTCAGCTTCAGTGCTGTCTGAGGAGACACGGTTGGGAATGATTTTGACTTTACCTATGTGGTCCAGGGTCGCCTCTGTTGCAGTTGTTTGAAATTTATCTTTTTCAACCTTGAGTCTCCCCTCTGCCTTCTGAGCCATACATGGGGTACTGGAAGTTGGGGTGAGAAGAGTGAATGAACAAATGCAAGGAGCCCTTTGGGTTCAGCCAGTGCCAGGATAGTTCAAGTTATTCAAAGATACATATGATGGCTCTTTACTTGCAAATTATTCGAGGATACAGATGAGGGGTTTCAAGGGAATGCCTTTTCCTTGGCATCCATGTCTAAGGCCCCAAGTTGTTGAAGGAAGTCTGTTCTGTATTTCTGAAAGAAGAGATGACAAAGAAGGTGCTTGTTCTCATGATCAAATGTATATCTTATCATCCTTGTAATACTTCCTTCAAGGTCTGAAAGAAATAGGCCCAGATCTAGCCACCTAACTGACATTGCCACCACCAACTGTGTCTGCAGAGGTGGCCAGAGGAAGCGGGGGAGGGAGTCTCAACTGAGATCCGACTCAGGATCCAAGAGGAGACCAGTGCTTGTCAGGCTGTCCTCCTGAGACCCCAGGAATCTTTCCAGGCCAAGGAAGTGCACCACACTGTCTCCCTCCTAGGGACACACGCCACGCACACTTCATGCACACTGCCGCAGGGTCTCTGTTGCTCGAGATTGGCACAAGTGCCAATGGGAATAAGGGGTAGAAAAGGCTGAGGAGTGAATGGTGTGGGAGTGACTGGACCAGGTCTCCGAGAATGGAAGAGAAGCAGAAATATGGGTGAGGAATGGCATTCACGTCCCCTGCTCTTCCCATGGGTCTGTGAGCCTTCACACGGGGCTTTGTTTGGTTCAGGCTGGTTGAGTTGGCTTTCTGTCATTAAAACCCAGGGTCCTGGCTAATGTACAAGGGCTCCTTCTTTTTCACCTGTACAGACAAAACCAGCATTAGACCTTAAGATTGGAAAGAGGAGTCAGGGGGCACCTGGGTGGGGTGGGGGGCTCAGTCAGTTAAGTGTCTGCCTTTGGCTTGGGGCATGATCCCAGGGCCCTGGGTTCAAGCCCCGGAATCAGGCTCCCTGCTCAGCAGGAGGCCTGCTTCTCCCTCTCCCTCTCCCACTCCTCCTGCTTGTGTTCCCTCTCTCGCTGTGTCTCTCTGTCAAATAAATAAATCAAATCTTAAAAAAAAAAAAGGAAAGAGGAGTCAGTGGCTTTGAGTTACTTGGGATCCTTTTCCTCCCTGTTCATTAGTGGCGATACCAACTGAGCAACTCTTTATAGCTGGCAGAGGGTCTTCATATATATTCCCCCTCATTTGAACCTCCCAGACAAGCTCTCAGCCCTGCCATGGCCCAGCTTCCTTCGGGACCAGCCCGGCCTTGGCTCTCCCTGTGGAATCCCTCCTACCCAGAGAGGCGCTCTGCCTAGCCCCTGCTGCAATTTTCCACCCCCCAGGCAGGGCAAGCTCTGCTTTCTATTCAGCCCCGTAGTTTATCTCATGGGGTGATGAGTCTCAGCAGGTGCTGACAGCCAGGATCAGGGCCTAGGCCTCTGTGACTCTTGGCCTCTGAGGCGTAGGGCAAGTGGATTCTAATGACGGATTGTTTGCTGGAGCTGAGGAGTAGAAACCTGTAGACCCATGCATGCATGGGTTGTGAGCGAAGCAAGGGCAAGCCCCAGGCAATCGAATGCACTTAATATCCTTTCCTTTGGTTTATTTCTCCTTGGTTAGCCTTTGAACCACCGTGCTGTTACTGCACGCTTTTTCAGAGCCCCATCAGTCCTTCCGCTCCTCGGGATGCCATGCGAGATGATGGAAAGAGACACAGGTCTTGGAGTGAGAAAGACTGGACGTTGTGCAGCTGTGCCACGCGCTTGTGAAACTCAGCTCAGTTACTCATTTGTAAAAATCTCTAGGACCGCTCGCCTCTGAGACTCGTGTTTGCATTAGATATGATCATGTGAAACATACCTGCTATGGCGTAGGTTCTTGGCACATATTGGTCGCCTGCTTCGGTAGGCTTGGAGAATGTGGTAGTTTTGTGGGTCCAAAAAGCACCCAAGATTGGCTGCTTATTAGTGTGGATCACAAACTCTAAGGTCCCTACCAACCCAGAATGTCCAAGATTCTCTGAAATAATAGGTCCAGGGTGAAAATAAAAATAGGTGTGACAGGTTACTATGGTAGCATGAAAACATGAACGGTTTGTTACGAAAAGTCATTGAGTCCAGATTACTCAGACTGTACAAATGGAATTTCTCAATTCAGCGAAGGAACATTTTATAGTAGCGCCTACATTCCTGTTGGGTATTCCTTTAAGGAAGTAGCTTGAACTTTAGTAGTTCATATACTAACTTTTCCAACTCCCCCCCACACCCACCCCCATAAAAAGTTGAAGAAGGCAGCAGAATAAATTACTGGCCATCTTTGGTTCATGTCAGATGCCTTTCTTAGTTCCTTTTCTACATGTAAAAGAAATTCTGGCCATCTGGGGATTTGGGATACCGCGTGACTCAACTGGACTGTCCAAGCCCCCCGGAGCTCTGGGTCCACCAGTTGGAGAAAGCTCTGTGACCTTGACCTCTTTTCCTGTCATATATGGATCAGAGATGGAGCCCTGTCCACTCCCGAGGCAGCTGTGTCTGGTCCGTTCTTGGTGGTATCAAAGGCGTTGTCTGACCTGTGCTTAAAAGGACTGGGTGATGGAAGCTTCCCAAAAAACCCTATGTCACCACACCTGCCGCTTCCAAATGGAGCCAGAGAGGCTCCGTGTCAGGAAGAAGGCCAGGATGGAGGGGGGCGAGCCGCAGTGGGGTGGGGCGACATCCTGCTCCGCTCTGATTTGAATGCCGGCCCTGCTCAGGCTGCCTTCCCAAGGCCCCTCTCCCAGAAGCACACACAGCATTTTGTAAATAGACGCATCTGTGTTGGTTGAGATGTTCCTGTAGGCCAGAATGGGAATGGCTCAAGACACTTTGGCAGAGCAATCAACCTTAAAGGGCCTTTGAATCGTAAGTTTCTTTAGTGAAATTGTTTTCCTATTTTTGTTTCTTACCTCTGTTCCCATCTACCTTATTCTTCATTCCTTAGGTACTCTTATTAGCTTTTTATATAACTTCCTATGTCTCCTCGTGCAAGTGCAATAATAAATACCCCGTAAAGCTATATAGATTTTACTCCTCCTCCCTTTTCTTTCACAAAAGGAGGCAGAGCACACACCCTGTTTACTCTGTGCCTTTCATCACTTAACATTACAGTCTGGGCTTCATTTTACTATTAAGTGTTAGTGTGTTCTCTCTCTTTCTCTCTCTCCCCCCACCCCCTTTTAAAAAAATGGCATGGTGTTCTGTTCGGAGGGTGTTCTCTGTTTATTCTTTCACAATATGGATCTTTGAGTTTTTCCCCCCAGTATTTTACCATTGGCAACAATACTGCATGGAGGACTTGGTGCATCTTGAGGAGTCCGTCAATGCCCCAAACTTCCGTTAATATACCTGCCAGATCATGGCAGTTAGGGAGGTGCCTGCCTCTTATTTATCCCCCACTAATGCTATAACTGCAGGTGGAGCCCCAGGACGTTTCTGTTTGGGGAAATTTCAAAAGCAGTCGAATATCAGCCCTTCTGTGTGGTTCACCAAAACGTGGAGGAACCACCATGCTGAAAAGCAGGGATGGAATTAAGAATAGTCAGTCTTCACCCCAAACCTAACATTTCGTTGTGAGGCTCTTGCTCCCTTAGATCCAAGTCTTGTCAAAGTCACAACGGATGATCCTCTTCTCAGTGTTTGGTAATGATGTTGTTCTTCAGATTCTTAATTTCAGCAATGGTGAAGTTGTATTCAAACTGTTCTCAGTAACTTTGGAAATTTGGAGAGAGCCTCCTTTTTCAAAATGAATGTACCTATTTGACATTTTAAAATAGCATTAAGAAATGCCATTTATTTTTCTGGTTAAGAGAACTAAATATTATTGATATGGTTGGGCTGTTGGTTTTATTTATTTGGGTTGTGCCGTGGTGTTGAGTGAGCGGTTGTAGCTGGTGGAGGGACCCGCCGCTGGGCTTCCAGCAGCTGAGTGTTTACTCCAGAGACTTGGAGGTGGGCAGGCAAGAGGCTGGGCTGAGCCCAGGCCAAAAGGTCAGCAACCAGTCTTATGAAATAATGCCGCTGTGCAGGTTTCAAATCAGAAAGTTTGAAAGAGGAAAAGGGAAAATATTCTTTAACCTCCGCAGAGAAAAAAATGAAGGGGGAGAGCTAATGCTGTCTTTTTTTTTTAAATCGGAGGATGTTGAGAAGACAGAGATTTTTAATGGTTTTAATCTTCAGACTTGGGCGGAAGGCCAGGCATGATCTGAAAACAGAAAAAGTGGAATGAAATGCCAGAAAGGGAAGTGGAAAGTAGTGGGATATGGAAACAACAAAACGTGACCGAATTTCCAGGCTTCTCAAGGAATGGGTTGGATTGTGGCAGAGTTGTTAAAACTTTTTTTTTTTAAGTTCAGATGAATGTCCATATGCCACCCCCCACATAATTCCAAAGCATGTTACCCAAAAGTCAATTCTGAACAGTAAGCAGAGCCTAGGCTGCTACCCCATTATGGTTTCATGTTGGCTACAGTAATCTAATTTTTTTTCGGTGACATCGATGGGAGGTAAGCAAGGGACGTGATTTATCTCAGCTTTAATAAGGCATGACACTAAAGAACAGATTCGGAAAATGTTCTTTATCAGCATAGCAAATAATTTTTTTTAATCTCTAAAGGGTAACAATTTTAGTGGATAGGAAATTTATATAAACTGTAGGCCTTTGCACTGTATTGTGTTGCACACACACGCGCGCGCACACGCACACACACACGCATTCATCCTGTTGACCTCCCTGGTACATAATTACCAGAGATACACACACAAAATACAGTGATCCTCGTTTGGCAGGACACTCATCACTTAGGGGGAACAGACAAAGAGAGCCATTGCAGAAAGGCTCAGAGGCTCAGGGAGTGCCATGGGGNCATAATTACCAGAGATACACACACAAAATACAGTGATCCTCGTTTGGCAGGACACTCATCACTTAGGGGGAACAGACAAAGAGAGCCATTGCAGAAAGGCTCAGAGGCTCAGGGAGGGCCATGGGGGGGGGGGAGTGCTGGTCATTTGTGTCACTTCCCTACCTGGCAGGACCCCTGAACCCAATTAAGGATGTGGTGGTCATGTTAGAAACTGAAGCAGCAGCTGGAAGCTCGTTTTTCCTGTGCTTTCAAATGGATGCCTGATCTGATGGGAAATAGACTTGTGCTTGTCTGACTCTAAAGCCAAGGGAAATGACTCCTCATAAAAAGAAAATTATAAGGAAGTCCTTTTTTATAGCTAATCCTTGCTCCTCGTGCTGCAGCAACATACACGCTTCTCCCATGGCCCCACTCCCGCAGCAAAAGAGCTGGTCACCCCATGTTGAATAATGGGGTGCCTTATTGCTTATTTGCTCTGTTGCTAAACCTTCCAACTTTTCCTTTTCCAGGCTAGATAGTCCCAGCAGTTTTGAGCTCCTTTTTGTGGTTTCTGTTGGCCTTTTCTTTAATCATGTCACTTGTTTTCTTCCGGATCACTTTCTAATTCTCTTCATTGTCCAGAAATGGAAAAGTCCAAAGCAGGCACAGGAAGCCACAGAGGTGTATGTCGTTGGTGACTAGAGAATCTGTTTATGGAGCACTTCACTCTAGGCCCTTCACTGGGCTGGGGCTTTTCATGGGTTGTCCCTTGTAAACTCTACAGCTGCCATAGGGCGGAGGCGAGTATTACTGGTATTTTGTAGATGAGGAAACAGAAAAGAGTAGTCGTGTCTTGCTCAATCTCCCAAGTGACACAGCTGAAACTCAACCCGGGTCTCGGACGGTGGAGCCCGCAGCCTGAACCACGTCTCCCCGGTGCCATGATTTCATTCACCAATTCCAAGATCTTGTATTTAATAACTGTGCTGGGCCGCTGACTCGCTTTCCATTTAAGAACTATTATGGCTCCCTTTTATTACTTATTAACACATGGTTAGTCATTCCTTGCTTCGGACTGGCCTGCCTGTGTTCCTGGAAATTCATTTGCTTTAACCACTTTTCTGAGTTCTTTGATTCTCTTTGAATTCGAATTCAAGCCCTTCAAGAAGCTCTTAACCCCTCTCAGCTCCATGCCCTGGAGGATCTAGTGAGGTCTCCTACCTGGTGAGCCCATCCCCCGCCCCGTCTCCGTAGGCATCTTGGGGGTCCAGTGCCCACCCTGATGTCATCCCCCACACTTCCCTTGGTCCTTCCCTGGGTTTCCATGGTGGACAGAATGGAAGGAGGTGTGCAGTGAGCCATAGTGTTGGCTGCCCAGTGGCAGTGAATTTTTAGTTACTGTCCATTTATTCAAATTTGGAGAATTTCACAATAACTTCAGAACTGGGGAAATCTAACTTGGATTTTGTTTCAGGGCCAGGGTTATCGTGCACTCATGGCTCTCGCCGAGAGTCTGGGACACTGCCAAGATGTCAGTTTGTGCAAGCCATGCCTTTGGAATAAAAAAATACTGCCTATGAAAAATATTCACCTGACATTGAGTTGTAACACAGCCAGCATGCTACATAGTACCAGGCGTGTAGATGACATTCAGTTTATTTACTTATTATTTATAAAGTGAGGGAAAGAATGCATGTAGGAATAGCTATAGTGATGAAAGTAATTTTAATTTTGGCAGAGATAGCTAGTGTGATTTCCCCAGTGTCTGGATACCAGTTTAAGCAAGAGAAGGTAAGACAGGAATCACCATTCCAATTGTCCCCCAAATTATAGCTAAAGTAAAAAAGTTAGTACCAGGCGTGTAGATGACATTCAGTTTATTTACTTATTATTTATAAAGTGAGGGAAAGAATGCATGTAGGAATAGCTATAGTGATGAAAGTAATTTTAATTTTGGCAGAGATAGCTAGTGTGATTTCCCCAGTGTCTGGATACCAGTTTAAGCAAGAGAAGGTAAGACGGGAATCACCATTCCAATTGTCCCCCAAATTATAGCTAAAGTAAAAAAGTTCTCTCATAACACATTTTTTTAGGAATAACAGCAACAACAACAGCGGGGTGCCTGGGTGGCTCAGTCCATTGAGCATCTGACTCTTGAATTCCGCTCAGGTCATGATCTCAAGGTCGTGAGACTGAGCCCTGGGTAGGGCTCTGGCTCATCCGGGAGTCTGCTTCTCTCCCTCTCCCTCTACCCTCCTCCCTGCTCAAGCTCCTGCTCTCTCTTTCTCTCTCTCTCTCCCAAATGAATTAAAAACAAAACAAAACAAAAAACCCAGAAAATCAGTGTTGCAGAATCTCATGCCCCTGAAACGAGGATTTCAAGAGTCTTTTGGTCTTTAGCTTTCCTTTCCTTCTCTCCTTTTCTGGTTCTTGCTCAAAGATGTTAAAACCAGCCAAGTATGGTGTCCCGCGAATCGCTTGCAATTATACCCATCATTACAAGTACAGTTTGGCATTCCACTGCATTTAAAAACTCAGAAGTACTTGGAAACACTGCTGGGAATAGTCGCTAACTTTCAGGTGGAACCAGAAAATAAATTATTTCTGCCTCTATGGTGATGCTCCTCCAACCGTTTGTCAAATTCAGCTCAAAACAGGATCTTGAGTACAGAATATTTTTTCTGGTTGCTTCGTAGCTCAGTGAATCTGTAAACCACGGGAGTGTTACTGAGAGCATTTGCGGAAGGGTAGGACGGGGAGCTTCAGCACCCCAGCAAGAAATTGTTTCGTTATTTACAGAGCAAGGCAGTGAACCCCCGAGACTCGAGTTCCCTGTCTCCTCGAGGGAATCGGGGATGCATTCCTTTACCTTGACGGAGGAAAAGAATTAGAGAAACAATTCTTTTACATTTCGTTTTCCTCTTTCGATTTTGCTCTCGAGTTTTTGTAATGTACCCTTCTCAAGTCTTGAAAATACAACTGCTTCCCATTTGGTAAGCTTCCCCCCCCCCCTTTCCATTTGGCAACAGCATTTTCCTGTGTTTTCAATGGCACCAAAATTAACATGGCTGTTTTTATTTAACAGGAACAACTTCAAATTTTACATTACACACCCAGCCAAAGAATCTTTGATTTCGTCCTGGCATTTCCCAAGACGTTAGCATGGCTTTGAAAACAGGGCTGCTTCACTGCTGTTGCAAAGACAGGCAGGGGCAGCAGGGTAGAAGGGAGAGGCAGGAGTGAGAGGGAGAGGGAGAAGGGAGGAGGTGAGAGGAAATTTGCCTCCCCCAAGTTGCTATTTTTAAAGTTTGCTTGCCTACTGAATAGCTCAATTTACAAATCCTACTGGATATCGTTTTGACCTTCCCCAGTTTTCTTTCCTGTTGAAAGCGTGATGGATGCGTTGGTGGGACACAAACCATTTGTTCTGTAGATTTTGCCATGCTTGCTCCCTTATGAGCATCAGACCCTCCACTCCCCCTCGATACGGGATACCCACTTGGTCAAAGGCATCGTGCGTGCGGGAGGTATCCAAGCCCAGAATTTCTTAGGAGGTGGGATCTCAAACCCCAATTAGAAACACTCCAGGAAACACACATCTTTATTTGTTCAACAAATAGTCTTATGTGAGCCTTGGCAAAGGCACTCACTTATTTTAAATAAGCGAAGTAAACATTACCGTGCAGGGGAGCGCCTCCTTATTTTAGACTGTAACTTTGAAGCCCAGTTTTAAGGTTTTACGTTGGAACATGCACTGTTCTTTTTTCCTTGGCTTGGGTTCTAGAGAATGTTGTTTCCTCATTTAGTAATTGGAGAGTTAATGGGGTTCTTTGTGATGCTACTGTAGAAGAGAGACTGCGTTTTATTCCATTCTGGGACTGTAATTAAAGTGGCGCCCATCGGCGTGCTTAGAGTTAAGATTGCTTCAGCTTTTCCAGTATAAACTCATATTTCAGGGGTTTATAACCAGCTATAAAAATTTGCTTCCAGCTACAGACCTGGCATATTCTGTGTCAGCCTAGGAATAACCTTTACTTTTGAAAAAATCTTTTACAAAGGATAATTAAAAATTCAGTTTAGCTGCTTATAACTGTTATGTTACAAGGATACAAGGAAATAAAAATAGCTTTTTTTTTTAAGCAAAAATGTGTGACCCATTTTTTTTAATGTGGGCGGGGTTCTTAGATATTTGTTATGCCTTCAAAGGAAAATACAGCAAAATCTCTGTGAGAGCTATTTTAAAAGGATATTGTTTCATTGTTCCTCATGGCAACAGGCAAGGCACTAGTAAATGCCCGCCTTGTTCTTCCAAGACATGAGCCTCCCATAGGAGTACTGGCAAAGCTGTTTGTGAGTTAGCTTCAAGTCATTGTAACAGAACTCCTGGCCAAGGAGTACACAGCAGTCTCTTCCTGACAGATGGAAATATGGCCAGCCCTTCCGGTGATGAGGCCATGGCTACTCACTTATCCCACCCAACCCTAGCCTTCTGGGCCATGCACATTGGTACGCAGTGAGCAGCCTGGGGATGGGAATGACAATGTGTGCACACGTGATTCAAAAGTTCTGCAAATAGAACCTTCTTTAAGGCTACCATCACTACTGATAGTAGTGGTGGTTGGGATGGGGGAAGGAGAGAAGGTATTAATGGAGCTGGTGATGGTTGGTGATGTAACTGGCGGAGGTGGTGATGCCCACAGTGGTGATCATCATGGCAGCACCAACAGTGCAAGTGGGGGAAGTCACAATGGTGCTGGGTCATGAGAGTGGTGATGGCAGCACTAGGGGGTTACAAACATCTGCCTGCCCAAGCTCTTTGCAGAAGCCATTCCTCATCTTTGCAGAAGCAGCAGCTTCGGGAATCTGCTTGTGGTACCTTGCCTACACACAGTATGCCCAGTGGAGCTAACAATTGGCTTTTGATGGATCTTGCCTCCCACTGAGCTAGTATGGTTTGCAGGAGAGGTGGGTACATGCCCTTTTTTAAGAGGCAGGTTTCCATTGGAGAGCCAGGAACAACCTATCTTCTTTTCTATGGCTTCCAGTTTAGGACCAAGGAACATGGTAGTGACCTGAAGCTCTAGAACCCTACAGCCATTCGTAGGGACACAGTAGGGCATATCTAATATTTTTACCAAAATTGAATTGCTGGTATGTCCCAGGAACTGTGCCCTGTGTTTTACATACACAATGTCCATAATTCCTCTCAACGACTCTGTAAGGCAGCTTTTTTATTACCTTTGTTTTGCAATTTAGCAAAGTGAGGCTGGCCTCATAAGTAGCAAAACTAGGGTTTGAAAATCATGGTCTTTTGGACCTTTTTACTTCTTCCTCCACTGTAGCCACTGAGCTTTTCAGTCTTCCTAGAACATTCCTGGAAGGTTTCTTGTCTTTACTTAGGTAAGGGTATGGGAAGAAATTCATAAGAGAATATTCTATATTTGGTTTTCTGCTCTAACTTAGCATGAGTGCAGAGAATGTCTTTTCTCCCTACATATTTCCTTACACTCACAGTGTACTCGGATGACCCTGTTAAAATTCATATGGGAACCATTTGGAGGCTCTTCCCGCATGTTTTCAAGCCTGGAACTCTGGAGTGATCTTTTCCTGACCTGGCTGGTCTTTGGCCAAATAGGACATTGAGCAAGCCAGAAACCAGGCCCCAACAGAAAAAAAACAAATAGAGATAAATATTTATCCTCATCCCAGTGGGATCCCTACGTTTTCAGGATCAAAGGCCTACTTCGTGTGTGTCTGTTCGTAAGCCTTAGATAAGTGTACAGAAGCAGGCGACCTGTAGTATAGCAAAGACTCTGTGATACCCAGGCTCTTTAACCCTCAAACAAATTCCCTGGTGATATTTAAAAAAAAAAAAAAGGCAAAACAAAAAGCCCAGAATCCCATTTATAAAAATAAAAATATAAATTATATTCCCTAGACACAGAATAAGGAAAAGGAGAAACAGTGGAAACCAAAAGAGAAGAAAGAAGAGGAGAAGAAATGGAAAAGACCAGAGACAGAAAGCAAACAAAGAAGGGATGGAGAGCCATGGTTTGGGGCTTGATGCTGGGGAATCTTTTCATAGGAAGCATGGAAGCGGATGATAGATGTATTCCTCTTACTGTGTGCGTCTTCTCAGTTTTCTCGATAGTGTCCTTGGCAGCATAAACATTTAGGTTTTGATGAAGTCCAGTTTATCTATTTCTTCTTTGGTTGCTTGCACCTTTGGTGTTGTATCTGAGAAACCATTGCCTAATCCAAGGTCATGAAGATGTGCACCTATGTTTTCTAATAGCTTTATGACTTTAGCTCTTACATTTAGGTCCTTAATCCATTCTCAGTTGAGTTTTGTGTGTGGCATGAGAACGTCATCCTTTGCATGTAGATACCCATTTGCCCCAGATTTTTATTCCTTAATTCAACAAACATACGTGATACACATATTGCATGCCAGGTATTGTGATAGATGCCAGGGATACAACTGTTAACAAAATAGTCATGGGTTTCAGAGTGTTTCGGAACCTGGGGACAAAAAAAGCAATTTAAGAAATTTGGGGGTAAGATTGATTTTCAGAGGATTTAGACTCTTGAGCAGTGTTTTTTTGTTTGTTTGTTTTATTTTGTTTTCCCCAAGGAAAACTGGGAAATGAGAAAACCTGCCTGAGGATTACCTAGAATGCTTGTTAAGAGAGTAAACAGAGTGAATTTCTATGTATGTGATTCTTATATAACTAAAATACACTGCTTTATACTGAAAGCCAGGTAGGCCTGGTTATTGTTTCCTCTTAGATTATTATCAAATATCTGAACACTGATTTATATTTTTTAACATTGAAAAAAATCAGACCTCTTCTGTGGCCTTATTTTGAAATCCAAAGAAGTGAGGCCATTGTCTAACCACATACCAGACCGCAGTTGTGGAAGTCATTCTTCCAAAAGCCTATTGATGAAGAAATGTTTTAGATGGGAAACATGATATATGTCTGGAAAGGGGCGTTAGAAACTGTTCCCCATTCCTAAATTGGATGCACTTCACAAGATAGGCCATGCCCATGATGCCAGGGCATTGGGCAGACTTTCCCTGAACAGCTGGCTGCAGCTGCTCTTGCAACCAAAATTCTTCTTTCTTTTACAAAAACACCCACAAAATGACCGTGTGAGTAACCCCCGACTTGCCCTGGCCACTTGGCAGGTGCCAACTGGCCCTAGATAGAATCCATTATTCCCTTGAGCCTAGATTTCCTTTGGTGTTCGTCCCCTGAATAGAGAAGGAACAAAATGCCTTGACTCTTGCTCTCTCTTGGCATTTGAGGTGCTTGGTGGGTTGAATATCAGCTGACATTGTGACTGCAGGTGGCACAGAGGAGCTCTGTAAAGGAGAAACACGTTGGTACAGTCACATACTTGCATGCTTGTCTGCTTTGCCTGTACCATCCAAGGGTTCATGTGTGTGAAAGAACAGCATTAGCAGAGTGACTACATGAACTACATCTGATATTTGACTTTAAAAATGGGAAATGAGCTGCTTTTAGCACGTTGACTGGTCCATTGACTGGCCCTAAGACTTTTTCTATGTACTCAGAGGGACTGAAGGGGACAAGGTGAAGATCATTAAAAATATTGTGTTAAGTCCTAGAAGAAAACACGAGATCCTTGTTTAGCCTCAAACTGAAGAAAATTCTGGATTCAAAATCAAGAACAAATAAAATGAAAGATTGATAAATTAGAGCACATGAAAACAAAATACTTTCAGCGTGTTAAAAAAATAAGCAAAGTAAATGACTCACTGGGAAAAAATATCTGCACTTTATGCCATAGACAAATAAATAATGAGCTTCTAAAAATGAAAGAGGGGAAAAAAACCCCCCAATAATCATATAGAAAAATGAGCTACAGATATAAACAGTTCACAGGAAAGAAATGCAAATATCTCCTAAACCTATGAGAAGAAGCTCAATTTTGTTCATCATAAGAGAAAGGCAAATTAAAACCACTATCATTTCGTACCTATCAGAATGGCAAAGATCCAAGAGTCTGACCACATACTTTGTTGGTGGAGCTCCAGGGAAACAGGCAATTCACATTTGCTGGTAGAAATGCAAAACTGTTTAACCTCCATGGAGGGGAATTTACATATCTAACAAAATTAGATAGTTCTTTTATTCAACAGTCCAGCTTCTAAGATATTATCCTAAAGCAACATTGGCAAAAACAGGAAAATACTCACATATGAGGTTACTTGTTGACACAGCAAGAGACTGGAAATAGCCACAATGTCCATCAGTTTGGGCTGATTTAGTGAAACTATGGTATATCCACATAATGGAGCACTATGTAGTGGTAAAAAGAAATGCAGACTATCTCTAGGGCTGTGTATTCTTTAGGATGTATTGTTATATGAAAAGAACAAAGTGGAGAAAATGTGTATAGTATGAATTGTTAAATTGATACTAAATCATCAATTCCTGTGGTATTTAACAAAAACAATGGGAATATAAATGATAAAACTTTTTAAGATGATTACCTATAGTGGAAGGGAATAGGATGACAGAGACAGAAGTAGGAGCTACACTCCTTTTAACTATACCTTGTGTTGTAGACTTGACTTTGGAACCAAGAAAATGTACATAATTATAAACCTAGGTATTTTTTTAAGCAGCCCCTAAAAATTAAAAGCAAAACAAAACACATGAACTTAACTATGTTTCAGATTGGCAGCCTAACTATACAGAGTAACTATTCCAAGTGCCTTAAAGTACAGTAATTTGATTGTCTGCTTCTAGTGGAATTATTGTGGTCTATCATATCATGAGTGGCAGGGATGATATTATTAATACGAGGTTTTATCTATTTTAAGATAGAGCAAATGAGTAATCAGGTTGAGGTTTTGGGGGACAGAGATTTAAGCCATGGGAGAAAGAAGATCTAGATGTAAAATTGATGAAATTAAGTAAAAACTCTATGGTCATGAATTTGACATCATGTAGTTCATCCTATCTCCTATTTGTGTCAACTGAAAGGCTAAGGGATAGTGTAGCAATGCATCTCTAGCACAGTTTGTGGTTTCTAAATACCATTTCTGACTAACAGGAACTAGGACTCCTTAAGGAAATGATTGTTTCCAAATTTGGGGCAGGAAATGTACCAGTTGTGCCTGGAAGGGTTTTTTTGCTTTTGTTTTTTTCTTTTTGGTCATACCAGAAAACAAAGAAACTGTCAAACACTACTGGAGCCACAACCAAAGGACTCAAGAACCAAACTAAAAAGGTTCCCACTGGGGCAGTTTGAGCGTCAATAGGATAGTAACTTTAAAATACATCAAAGTGCTTTAAAATACATCAAACATGTCTAAATCCATGAGTTAATAATAATAAAAATAAACTCACATAATTGCTCACCTTCTAATGGTGCCAGAGAATGAATTCATTATTTTGAAAACAGATAAATAAAGAGAAAGAATCAAGCATTTATCCTGTCTTTCCTGCGTACGCTGTACTGCAGTGTAATCAAATTGTTAAGAAGGGGAGTTTCTCTTTACAGAAGAATTCCAGCTAATAAATTAAGATGTGATGATAGAATGGAGTATTAGCATTTTGCACCCCCTAGTTAATTTAATGGATCTAGGGAATGATTGTTTGTGTCTATCAAGGGGGGGGCAGTTTACACAGCTCATTCTGTTGAAATTTCCTTGCCCAACTAAAACCAAACAACCTGAATTTGATCGGGCCTCTAGATAGGATTATCAATTTACAAGAAATACAGAGGACAGAGAAACAAATTAAATGACTCTACAGGCATTTAATGAGCAAAATCCAGGCAATCTTATAGACCAAAAACCTGTCTTTTTCAAATAAATTACAAGGGAGGAGGAGCACTGGAGTCTAAAAGAAATTTAGAGAAATACCAATCAATTCTAATTATGGGCCTTATTTGGATTTCAGTGTGGCCAAAACAACTATAGATAGCATTTATGAGATAATCAAGGAAATTTTAACACTAGATAGTTGATGATATTGAGGAATTATTACAATATTTAAGGTATAATAATAGTATTGTGGTTTTGTTTAAAAAAGAGTCATTTTGGAGCTACACTGCAATATTTATTTGAGGGGTACAAGATGTATGTCATGAAACTGTTATAACATGTTATAGTGAATGGTGTAAGAAAACATACATTGAATTATTTTTGTCTATTTACTTGATTCTTTCCTTAGTAGTCTCTAAGTCTCCAGGCAATGACCCTTTATTTTCATTTCTCTATCCTCTGTGCCTTCCGCCGTGCCTTGTCACGGTAGAGCCTCAGTAGCTCTTTGTTGAATGAATAGTAAATCACATTTAAGGATTAAAGGGTATGATATTGGCATGTATTTTAAGTGTAATGAGAACTATAGACAGTAAGAGAAGAGATCTTTGACATATACAATTATCAAGGAATGCTTCGTGGAAGAGGAAGGACAGACGATGTTTTACGGATGGTAGGAAGAGCATCCTAGGATGACAGGAAGAATGGCATGAGTCCCCAGGATGATAGGGCAGCATTGATAATGATATATTTAGGGAATGGAGTGGGTGGGCAGAGGCGGGAAGCTGAGGTAGGTCCAGCTGAAACAGAAAGTTGTTGAAGTAGTTTGAATGTTAGGATGGGAATTTTGTACTTGTTATAATGGACAGCGAGGAGCCATTATAGATTCTTAAAAAAGGAAGAGGCATGATAAAGGATGGAGATTCTATAAGAAGATCCACAAATACATGGTCAGTTAGTTTTTGACAGAGATGCCAGGTTAGTTCATGGGGAAAGGACAGTCTTTTCAACAAGTAGTTCTGGAACAACTAGATAGCCTTTAAAAAAAAAAAAATTAGTATTTTGGGCGCCTGAGTGGCTCAGTTGGTTAAGCATCTGCCTTCGGCCCAGGTCATGATCTCAAGGGTCTTGGGACTGAGTCCTTGCTTAGTGGGGAGCCTGCTTCTTGCTCTCCCTCTGCCACTCCCGCTGCTTGTGCTCTCTCTTTCTCTCTCCCAAATAGATAAAGTCTTTAAAAATTTTTAAAAAATAAAAAAATTAATTTTTTAGTAGAAACTTTGGACTTCTATTTCAAAAAGTTTTTTAAATTGAGATATATCTTATATTCACATATAACATTATGTTAGTTTCAGCTATACAATATAATGATTTGATAGTTGTATATATTGCAAAATGGTCACCACAATAAGTCTACTTAACATCCATCACCATACATAGATACAAAAGTTTTTTTCCTTATGATGAGAACTTTTAAAATCTACTCTTATGGCAATTTTCCAATATATAATACAGTATTATGTATTAACTATATTCATGATGCTCTATGTTACAACTCTAGGACTTCCTTTTTAAAAATTTTATAAATTAAAATGTCATAATTTATAAATTTATAATTTGATAATTTTTATAAATATAAATTTATATTTTATATTTATATATTATTTTTTATTATTTTATAGCTGGAAGAAAATCCCCTTGACCCATTTTCCTCTGCCCCAGCTCCTAGATTGCTATATAAAAAATGAAGTGACTTAAAACATACCATAAACATACCTATATTAAAGATAACATAAAACTTCTACAAAAAAACATAAAATCTTCATAACCTTTAGATAGGAAAAGATTTCTTAAGATACAAAATACATGACCCATAAAAGAAAACACTGATAAGTAAGAATTCAACAAAATTAAAAATCTTTCTAGGGCACCTGGGTGGCTCAGTCAGTTAAGTGTCTGCCTTTGGCTCAGGTCATGATCTCAGGGTCCTGGGATTGAACCCTCTGTCGGACTGCCTGCTCACTGAGGAGTCTGGTTACCTCTCTCCCTCTGCCCCTGTCCCTGCTCAAGCTCTCTCTCTCTCTCTCAAATAAATAAATAAAATCTTTTAAAAAAATTGAAAGTCTTTCCTGTTTGAAAGACTTAGTGGAGAAAATTAAAAAGGCAAGCCAACAGATTGGGAAAAAATATTCATAATATATATGTCTGACAAAGGACTTTTATTCATAATAAATAAATAATTCTTACAACTCAATAAGAAGACAGTCCAATAAATAAGCAACAGAGATTTTTTTAACAGATACTTTAGTAAAGTAAATATGCAGATTGCCAACAAATAATTGAAAAGTGATCAACATCATTGGTCATTTTGACCCTCAGTGACAACCTCAGTTGACCTCTACACATTAGAGTAGATACGATTAAAAAGACTGACTGGCAATATCAAGTTTGGCAAGTATATAGAGCAACTGAAACACTCATACATTGCTGGTGGGGATGCAAAATTGTACAGTAATTCTGGAAAATGGTTTGGCAGTTTGTAAGTTAAATGTACATTTCTCAAATGACTCAGCCATTCCACTCCCAGTTAGTCCCCCAAGAGAAATTAAAATTGTGCATATGCCCACACAGTAACTTATACACAGATACCTGTTGCTGCTTAAACTAGAAACACCCAAATGTATACCATTATGTGCATGGTTAAACAAATTATGGTATATCCAGGCCATCCATATAATGGAATCCTACTCAGCAATAAAAAGAAATGATACATCAAGCAACATAGTTGAATCTCAAAAGCATTATGCTGAAAGAAGCCAGACATGAAAGAGTACATATGATATAATTCCATTCATATGAAACTCTAGAAAAGATAAATCTTTGGTGACAGAGAGCAGATGAGATTAATTGAGTTGGGGCACAAGTGAACTTTTTGGCAAGATGGAAAATATTCTATATCTTCACCATTGTGGTGGTCACGTGGGTGTACGGAGTTATTAAAACTCATCAAAATAGACCCTTTAAACCAGTGCATTTTATAAATGAATAAGCAGAATAGACTCGATGGACAGTAGTCCAGCCAGGGGAAGTCCCCTGCAGGATATACAAGAGAGATCCCCCCACCCCCCAGCAGGGCTGATGTAGTCTGGGTTTTGCTTTGGCTCAACTGTTGTCTCCTCTGTGGTCATCCCTGGTGTGTGGCTTCCTAACTTTGGCCAGTATTTTCCTTTAGTCTCTCTCTACGGCACTTCAAACAGCAAGGACATTGGAGAGAATTTACTGATTGATGGAAGAGGGCACAGAAGATATTCAACCATCTAATAAGCCTCTATTTTTTCTCCTTTACCATAAGGAAATCTAACTACTCTCATGGTCTCTAACTTGATTTCCTGTATTCCCCAATGACTTAAGTTAGAGGTGTAAAGCCTGCTAAGAAATGCACTGAGACTCCTGTTTATTTTTAAATTTGCTCTATTAACCAGACAAGAGCAAAGACTTTAACACAGAGTTTATAGACAAGTGCTTGAACTTTTTTTCTTTCTGCTTCGGTTGAAACTGTATCTGTGTAAAAATCNGGGGGGGGGGGGGGGGGGGGGTAGAGGGCCAAGGCAATTCTGTGTTTATGGCTAGTCCCAGTGTCTCTTCCAAGCAGTGAGTTCAAAGGCTCCTTTGATTGTTTGATGTTTTAGTGGGATTTTCTGGATTCTTCTGTTGTTCTTTGTTTTTGTCTTTGTTCTCTTTTCACCCCCAAATCAGTCAATCCCAGATGAGGGGATCTTGAGGTCAGAGATACAGGGTACAGAGTAGATAGAGGTGTGTAGCTGGGTGTGTTTATCCACAGGAGAAAGCGCCTTGATAAGATTGCATACATTTAGATGACTTTTTTTCCCTGCTACTTTGTGTGCGTGTGCACATGTGTGTATGCATGCACCCATATTTGCAAGTGTGCACTTGCACCTTTTCCAAGGAAAATGTAATTGCCACATAACTTTAGACATGTATAGAACTCCTACAAACATTCATATACAGGTTTTGGTGTGAACATAAGTTATCATTTCTCTAGGGTAAATATCTAAAAGGGATGCTGGGTCATATGTTAAGAGTATGTTTAACACTATAAGAAGCCTAACTATTCTTGCAAAGTGGCCTTACAGCATTACATTCCCATCAGCAGTGAACACGAGTTCCCCTTGCTCCACATCCCAGCCAACACTTGATATTGTCAGTTTAAAAATTATTAGTCATTCTGTTAGGTATGTAGTGGTATCTTATTGTGGATTCTCATTGCACTTCCCTACAGTTAATGATGTTAAACATTTTTTCCATACGCTTATTTTCTTTGGTGTAGTATATGTTCACCTATTTTGCCTATTATAAATTGGGTTGTTTGTTTTCCTACTGTTGAGTTTTGAGAGTTCATTATTTATTTTAGATGTAAGTCCTTTGTCAGATATGTGATATGCCAATATTTTTTCCAGGCTGTAGCTTGTCTTTTCATTCCCTGATATTATTCAAGATACTGTTAAAGTCTCTCTCAAAGACCAAGTGATTTTAATTTTGATGGAGTCCAATATGTCAATCTTTTCTTTATAGATTGTGTTTTTGTGTTATGTCTAGGAATTCTTTGCCTAACTACAGGTCATGGAGATTTTCTATTATGTTTTTTTCTTTTTTTTGGAAAGTTAATAGTTTTAATGCTTTATATTTAGATCTGTGATCAATTTGAGAAAAAATTTAGGTCAAGGTTCATTTTTTTGTCTATGGCTCCCCAGTGATGTTTTATCATCATTTGTTGAAACACTACCCTTTTTCCATTGAATTGCCTTTGCTCCTCAAAAAATCAGAGACCATATTTTTGTGGGTCTGTTTCTGGACTTTCTCATCTCTTGCATTGATATGTGTGATTTTCCCTTCTCCAGTAGCATACCTATTTTGATTACTGAAGATTTTATAATCTTAAAATTGGGCAGAGTGATTCCTCCAACTTTCTTCTTTGTTTTGGCTAGTCTGATTCTTTCAGCTTTCCATATAAATTTTAGAATTAACTTATCTACCAAAAAATATACTGGGATTTACATCAGATTTGCATTAAATCTAGAGATAAATTTGGAAAGTCGACATCTTTACTGTGAATCCTTACTTGAGTCTTCCAATTCATGAACATGGCATATTTCTCTGTTTATTTAGGTCTTCTTTGATTTCTTTCATTAGTGTCTTGTATTTTACAGCATACAGATCCTGTACTTGTTTTATAGATCAAAACCTAAGTATTTCATTTTTTTTTAGAGTTACTATAACTGGTATTCTTTTTAAATTTTGATTTTTGGTTTTCATAGCTAGTATATATACAAATGATTTATTTTTGTGGGTTGACCTTCTATTTGTGATCTTATTTCTCATTTATTAGTTCTAGGAGTCAGAAGAAAAGGACAGTTTTATTTCTTCTTTTGTAATTTATTTGACTTTTTCCTTTTTCTGCCTTATGTGCACATTTAGGACTTCCAATATGATGCTGAATAGGACTGGTATGAATAAACATCCTTGCCATGTTCCCGATCTTAAGGAAAATGCATTTAGTCTTTCACCATTAGGTATAATGTTACCTGTAGGTTATTGTAAATGTCCTCCCCAGGTTATTGGGAAATTTTAACATGAATGGATGTTGAACTTTGTCAGATGCTTTTTTGTATTAGCTGATATGATTATGTGGGCTTTGTTCTTTAGATTGTCAATATAGTGGGTTACATTGATTTTCAAATACTGAACCACATTTTCATTTCCAGGATAAACCACTTTTGATTATGGTGTATGATTCTTTTTTTTTTTTAAAGATTTTATTTATTGATTTTACAGAGGGAGACACAGTGAGAAAGGGAACACAAGCAGGGGGAGTGGGAGAGGAGAAGCAGGCTTCCTGCTAAGCAAGGAGCCGGATGCAGGGCTCGATCCGAGGACCCTGGGATCATGACCTGAGCCGAAGGCAGCCGCTTAACGACTGAGCCACCCAGGCACCCCATGATTCTTTTTCTATATTTCTGGATTCAGTTTACTAATACTTTTTGAAGATTTTTGATCTGTTTATGAGGTATATTGGCCTGTAGTTTTCTTTTCTTATCTTTGACTGGTTTTGATATCAGGGTTATTCTGGCCTTATCAAACTGAGTCAGGAAGTGTTTTTTTGGTTTTTGTCTCTTCCATTTTCTGCAAGAGATTGTGTAGATTTGGTGTTATTTATTTTTTATACATTTGGTAGAAACCAGCAGTGAAACCTTCCGGGCCTGGAGAATTTTCCTTTTTATTTTTTTTGCTGGAATTATCTGATAAATGTTTTATTTTTATTTTTTTATTTGCACCTTTTTAAATTTTTTAATAGATAAAACATATAGCTTTATTTTTTTGATTTAGTGTTTCGTCACTTACATATAACACCCCGTGCTCATCATAACAAGTGCCTTTCTTATTACCCATCATCCATTTAGCCCACACCCCCACCTACCTACCTCCATCAACCCTCAGTTTGTTCTCTGTTGTTAAGTCTCTTATGGTTTGCCTCCCTCTCTCTTTTTTTTCCCCTTCCCATATGTTCATCTGTTTTGTTTCTTAAATTCCACATATGTGTGAAATCGTGGTATTTGTCTTTCTCTGACTGACTTATTTCGCTTAGTGTAATACTCTCTAGCTCCGTCCACATTGTTGTGGATGGCAAGATTTCATTCTATTTAATGGCTGAGTAATGTTTCATTATATATATGTATATATCATATATATATATATATATATACACACACACACACATACACTTATGTATATATATATATATATATACACATACACACCACACCTCCTTTATCCATTCATTAGTCAATGGACATTTGGGTTTTTACAATAGTTTGGCTATTGTTGATGGTGCTGCTATAAATATCGGGGTGCATGTACCCCTTCAAATCTGTATTTTTGTATTCCTTTGGGTAAATACCTAGTAGTGCAGTTACTGGGTCATGGGGTAGTTCTATTTTTAACTTTTTGAGGAGTGGCTGCACTAATTTGCATTTCTCTGGGACTTTAAATGACACAGTGTTAACTTTTTTTAGTGTTATCACATAAGAACCAGAAGCTTTAAGCATTTTTAAAAAATTTTTTCTTCTCTCCATTGTTCAGCCTAGATTCTATCACTGTATCTTCAAGTTTAGTGAGTCTATTACTTTTAATCCGCTGTTGAGCCTATTCAGTGAGGGTGGGGTTTTTTTTGTTTTTTCTTTTTGTTTGTTTGTTTGTTTTTTAAAATCTTGGTTCTTATATTTTTCAGTTTTAAAATTTTCATTTGGTTCTGCTTTGTATCTTCTACTTCTTCGCTGAAACTTTCTATTTATTACAAGAATGTTCACTGTTACTTCTTTGAGCATGTTTATAACTACTTTATTAAAGTCTTTCTCAGATAATTTCAACATCTCTGTCATCTCTTCGTTGTCATCCATTGACAGTTTTTTCCCATGTGACTGACATTCTCTCGATTCTTCTTGTGCCAACTAATTTTGGATTCTATTTGGGACTTTTTAAATTTTATGAGATTTGCATCTTAAATCTATGACTAATTGTTGATTTTTTTTTTTTTAAAGCAGGTAATCAATGCAGTTGGGTTTAGGCTAGAAATTTTGACCAGTCTTCCATAGACTATGGTTTCAATGTCTGCTTCGTTTTAAAAATCTTTGTGCTGCTGTTTGGATTTGTCCCTTCTGTGTAGCACTCTATGGGAAGCCTAGTGGTCTTTCCCTTAGTGCAGTTCTCAAACTCTTCAGAATGCTGTTTATGATCAGATCCCCACATGCATGGCTTGGGAGTAAGCTCAGGAGTTTATAAACAATGTTATTGGGTCCCAAGCCCCTCCCTCTGCAGTCTCCCTGTTACTATCTGGTTCTCTGGGCCTCCTTTTTTTGGTCTTCTGGTCAGAAAGCTGGGACTTAAGTTGCCCCCTTCTGTCATACACTGCCCACGTCCATGCCCTTGTCCAGGGCCAAGCAGCAGAAGTACTGATAGAGAAAACAGAAAAAAAGAAAGCATGTGTATTTACCCCAGCCTCTTGGGACCACAGCTTCAAGTGTAAAAGAAGTTTCCCTCCCTCAGTTTTAGGTGCTTTCCATCCCACTGTCTCCACTGCCTGTCACCACAGCCACTCAGGATTGCCTGGGGCTGGTGTGTGAGCAAACAGAAAAGAGGAAGTAGGGGATTTCTCTCTTTCTCTTTCTCTTTCCCTCCTTCCCTCTCCTCCCCTCTGCCCTTTCTCAGAGCTTTAGGTATTCTCCTTCTGCATCCCATTCCCCCTTTGAATTAGAGGATTTCTTCTGGAGTTCTCTCTTTCCTAGCCTTAGTGCCTGTCATTGTTTTGAGTCCATCTGGGGAATATTGCAGGGGAAAATGGGGATTTCACTGATTCCATAGTATTTTGAGTTCTAGACTTTGTAACTTTTTTGCCACTATTTAGTTTCCAGAGTCTTCAAATACTTGTTCCATGTATCTGTCAAAATTTCAGGTTTGCCTTCATTGGGATAGAGAGGGTAAAGTGGGCTTATCCTGTCTTACTCTTAGCCAGAACTTCCCTGGACCTTTTAGTCTTCTCATTGATATTTGGGGCCCCTGCATGGACCGAGAGTTTTCCTCAAAGGACTTTACTGTATTCTTAATTTTTGCTTATAGCTGCATTATAATGACACTAATAAGACCTTATTGAAGTTTTTTATACTGGTAGTTTAAAAAATTAAAAAATCATCAATTCATTTTTATTCACCAAAACTGGATAAAGTTCAAAAACAGTTTCAGGGGCGCCTGGGTGGCTCAGTGGGTTAAAGCCTCTGCCTTCGGCTCAGGTCATGATCTCAGGGTCCTGGGATCGAGTTCCGTATCAGGCTCTCTGGTCAGCGGGGATCCTGCTTCCCCCCCCCTCCGTCTGCCTCTCTGCCTACTTGTGATCTCTCTCTCTCTCTCTGTCAAATAAATAAATAAATAAATAATCTTAAAAAAAAAACAGTTTCATACTGTAACTGAACTGCTTATCTTATATGGAAGTAATAATAAGAAAAAATAACCAGAAGTAGTAAGAAAATGTTCACGTCTTCAGAAATGCCCATGCTTGCCTCCCCAAAACTTATGCATGTGCCAGTAAACTTACTGTATTGTTTGAAGGCTGTGGGGAGCCAAGTCCTGTGGTTTTTCATTTTCTGTCAGCAGATGAAGTCAGCTGTGTCCCCTCTGTGTTTATTTACTGTGGCCTTTGTGTGGTGCAACAAGTATAGGGCCACAGTGCCAGGGAAGCAATGCCCTTGACCCTGTGATACCCGGTCTCTCCAGAGAGGCCAGAGAGGCAGGGCTCTCATGACTGATTTCTCCTCAGACTGGCTCTGGAAGCTCCGAGAACAACCTGAGTGTAATGGAAGCCCCACTGCCCCATTCTGGCCCAGGTAGAGTGTACAGGTGCAGCCGGTTCCTCACTAGTTGTCACCCTCCTCCCTCCCCACCTCCCCTCTTCACTCTGGGTTAGTGGCGCTGCCGCTCAATCAGTCACTTAAGACACAAAGCTCCACATCAGTCTCCACTCTTGCTGACTTCCCACTCACTCCATCCCTCACCAGGCACTGTCTGTTTTTCCTCCAAAGTATCTGTGAGCCCTCTCTTCTCCCTTCTGAGGGTGCGTCCTGATTAGAGTCCCTGTCATTTCAGTGGGCTTTTGAGGAAGCCTCCTCCTGGGTTCCCCTACCTCTGGCTCTGCTCCCCTCAAATTTATTTTCTGCACTGCTGTCAGAACCGTCCTCCTAAAATGCCAACCTGATTATCCAACCTGACTGAAAAGCGGCTAGAATTGGCTGCTTATCACCTCAGCACAGCATACAAGGCCCTTTCCTGCCTGGCTCTGCCTGAGTCTCAACATGGTGCCCCACAGCAACACAGATTTCTTCTCAGTTCACAATCTTCCACCACCGAGCTTTTCTGTGCTTCTGCACCTTTTCATGTCTTGTTCCTTTTGCCAACCTTGTCCTCCCTGTTCCCCCACGTCCCCCCTCCTCTGCTGCCTGACCAGCTTGTACTCATCTCTGAAAACTCACTTCAGGAGTGTCATCCTCGATGGTCCATCTTTGATTCCCCACATGAGTTCATCCCAGCCTCCTCTTTTCCCATGGTACATTCCATATGTTTCTTGTACTTTCTGTTCTCTCTTGTGATGGTCTGTGCACATGTTTCCTTCTCTCAGCCCAGTTCTCAAGGAGCTCATGGTCTGCTGTGTCTTATTCGTACTTCTGTCCCCAGTGCCTGACACAGCATCTGGCATCTAGAAGAGGTTCAGCCATGAATGGCTAGTTTGTTATTATTACCATTCTTGCTCCTTCCGCCTCCTGGGTGAATTGAGTACCAGACACAGAATGCCTATGAGCCTTTGAAACCATGTTTTTTAATGGAAATCACAAGTAAAATTCATTCAGTTTAACCAGGACTCTCTTTTTGTCTTGTCTAGTGTTACTGTAATGACTCTGGCTTTTGAATACTCTCTTACTTTTCAGAACAGAAAAGATCATATTTATGCAAGCTGAACTGTAGATTTTTCACTGGGCTCTTTGTTTCCCTCCAATATGCCTTCCCATCTTTTTTAATATACATCTCAGTGTTATTTTTTTCAATTATTGCTGTCTCAGTATTGGTAAGATCTATGCTATGGAAAATAATGTTTCTAAATCTAGGTATAGTTATTGCTTTATCTAACTATAGCTGGCTATTTAGTTTTCCTCCGGAGAGTTGCTCAGTTATACCTGGCTTATTCTTTACATCCATAAGCACACCGTCAACAGCCACTTAGTGCCAGAAGCCCTTAACATGGGGGATGCAAGTTAATCCAGAAAATGTGTCCTGGAAGAACTTATGGTCTCAGAGGGCAGGCGAGCCTGCTCTGAGGGCTACCATGAGGTAGGAGCAACCCAGGTGGGGGCTGCATATGGGGGTCGAGTTCATGTGAAGTCTGTTAGGCCAGGGCATAAGTTACTCAAGCCAGTCGGTGAATACCACGTGGAAATTTTTTAAAAATGTCCATTATAGGGGCACCTGGGTGTGTAGTTAGTTAAGCGTCCGGCTCTTGGTTTCGGCTTATGTCACAATCTCAGGGTCGTTAGATCAAGCCCTGCATTGAGCCCTGAGTTGGGCTCTGTGCTCAGCTGGGAGTCTGCTTAAGAATCTCTCTCTTGGGCGCCTGGGTGGCTCAGTGGGTTAAAGCCTCTGCTTTCCGCTCAGGTCATGATCTCAGCTTCCGGGATCGAGGCCCGCGTCGGGCTCTCTGCTCAGCAGGGAGCCTGCTTCCTCCTCTCCCTGTCTCTCTGCCTGCCTCTCTGCCTACCTGTAATCTCTCTCTCTGTGTCAAATAAATAAATAAAATCTTAAAAAAAAAAAAAGACTCTCTCTCTCCTTCTCCCTCTGCCTCTAAACCATGCTCTGTCTCTCTCTCTGAAATAAAAAAAATAAATCTTAAAAAAAAAAGTCCATTTCAGGAAAAAGTGAAGAAGCCCAAGAATTTAATCATTCATGCAGTCGGTCAATAAATATTTCTTGAACTCTTACTATGTACCAAGTACTATTCTAGATATTCAAAACAGACAAAGTCCATTCCATTATAGAGCTTAAGTTCTGTTGGGGAGACAAATAATAAATATGTGTCACAATATGTGTTGAGATAATGAAAGTGCTATGTAGAATCAAGCAGGGTAAGGAAACTAAGAGTATAGAAGCTTACTATTGTGCAAATAGTGATGGTTTGACATCTTTCTTTACTACTTGGATACCTTTTATTTCTTTTTCTTCCCTAATTGCTCTGGCTATTATTACGGTGCTGTGAATAGGCATCCTTATGTCTCATCTTTGAAGAAGAGCTTTTAGCTTTTCACCATCGAGTATGATGTTAGCTGTGGGGGAAACTTGCTATTTAATATGGCCAATTCAGGTGGGACTTTCTAATAACATGATATTTGAGCACAGACCTGACTGAATCAGGGGAGTGCGCTGGATGAGGCAGAGCCACCGAAGTGGGAATGCATTTAGCAAGTTGGAAGAACTACAAGAAGGCCAGGCTGCTTATGTTGAATGAATAAGAGGAAGAGTGGTAGGAAGTGTACATGGAGAAGTTCCTGAGGACCCAGTTGTATAACGCCTTTTAGGTTTTTTATTTTGAGTGGTATGCAGAGCTACCTGAAAGTTTTGTGTAGTTAGTAACATGATTTTTTTTTAAAGATTTTATTTGTTTATTTGACACAGAAATAGAGATCACAAGCAGGCAGAGAGGCAGGCAGAGAGAGAGGAGGAAGCAGGTTCCCTGCTGAGCAGGGAGCCTGATGAGGGGCTCGATCCCGGGACCCTGAGATCATGACCTGAGCCGAAGGCAGAGGCTTTAACCCACTGAGCCACCCAGGCATCCCATAGTAACATGATTTGATTTATATCTTGAAATGGTCATTCTGGAAGGATGCCTGATATTTTGGTGTAGGGGATACGGACAAGTAAGACCAGAAGCAGGCCTATAAATTAGAAAGCAAATGGAGAAATCCATGTGAGAAAAAAAGGTAGCTTGGATTGGTAGTAGTGGGGTAGTAGTAGTGAATAAGGTAAGAAGTGTTCACATTTGGGATATTTTGAAAATAGAGCTGATGAGATTTTGGAGCAGACTGTGTGTAAGATGCAAAAGAAAGAAGCATCAGGAACCACTTCAAGATTTGTGGGCTGAATACAATGTTGGTGCCATTTTATTGAGATGGAGGCAGTAGGGAAAGATAAGGTTATAGGAGAAAATCAAGACAGGTTTTAAATTAGTTGATTTTGAAACTTCTAAGTGCAACTGTAGCTGGAGTTCAAAGGGAAACCCATGTCTGGAGATACAAATTTGGAGAGACTTTAGGATACAGATGGTATTTAAAGTCATGGGACTGAAAGAGCACATTGCGGAAGGAGATAGAGAGGATAAGAGGTGTGAGGACTGAGACCTGGTGGGCAAGAGTGTGAGCCACTGAGAAGTGGATTATATGAGGACTGATAATGCGCTGTGGGATTTGGTCCAGTGGAGGTCACTGGTGACCTTGAAAAGAGCAGTGGTGGTGGAATGGTTGAAAAGGAAGCTTACTTGGAGTGAATTAAGGAGAAAATGGGGACAGGAAGTTGAGACATCAAGTACAGGAAGCTCTTTCAAGGAGTTCTGTTGTAAAGGAGAGGAGGGGAATAGGGAAGTTGCTGGACAAGCTGTGAAGTCGAGTGAGTATGTTTTAAGGACAGACTATATCCAAGCACATGTGTATACTGATGAGAATGATCTGAGTAAAGAGGCAGAAGTGATGAGAAAGGATAGGTGATGATGGCGCATGTGTCGTCGTGGCCAGAGGGCTGGGGATCTAGAGTAAGAGCAGAGTGGGTCTTTGATGGGAGCAGTAAAGGTTCACCCCCGTCAGAGCAGGGGAGGCACACATGGAGGTGGGTGCAGGTAAGGTGGTAAATTTGGGGGTGGAAGAGCTAGGAAATTCCGTGTTGATTGCTTCTGTTTCCCACACTGGGCGAGGTGGAGAAAGCCTTGGGGCAGGAGGACATTCAGGGGTTATTGCTTGGAACAGGTGACATCTCTCTTTGTTCTTTATGCTGGTGGTTTCCTGTTAACACCTACTTTTTTGAAATTGAATAGATTCTTATAGAAGATTGAAGAAAATGAAATTCATTCAAGACATAATGAAGCAGAACTGTGTTATTAGGTGTCGGGCGAGTAGCTGATTTCCTTAATAGGTTGAATCATTAATGGGGTGGGAGACTGGGCCCTTCTGTGTGGTAAAGGAGGAAACAGATATGAGTGGGAGAAAATTTGAGTTATGTTGAAACCGAAACAATCTCATTAGTTACTCTTAATATCCTTAGACATTCTGTAGGGACAGTTGATATCTTTTAGCAGATGAAGAATGAGAGCACAGGGCATTTCAAGAACTGCTCATAGCACCCAGCAAAGTAGTGGTAGATCCAGGATTTAAATGGTTTCCTTGAATTCCTAGTTCTTCATTTGGTCCCCGGACTAAAGCCAAGTGCTAAGTCTTGACTGTAAACCACCACCTGCAGGATTGGGGGCATAGCTGTAGTCTTTAATGTTCAGGCCCTCGCTGTGTCTCGCAATTTCTACAATTAAAGTGGGAGTTATTTGGCCACTGGCTCCAGGGGAAACATAATACTGCAATTAGTTGTTTAGTTCCCAATTTAAGGCCCTCTGTGGAAGAGAGAGTCTCATCAGCATACATTTGGTTAATGAGTAAAACATGGAGCCTGCCTCCGTGATGGCTGTAACTCCCTTCTGCAGATGCATTTCCAAGTTCATGACTGGGGACACACACACACATTATTATAGTAACCATGAACATCCAGTGTAAGATGCATCCTGATTTCAGCAGGGGCAAGGGGTGGAAGATAGGCAGAGGAGAAAACATGTGTTAGAACTAGAAATGAGGTAAGTCACATTTTTATTTGACATTGTATTGTGGAAACATTTACACGTTGAAGGAAAATCTGTGCTTTGTTTGAAATTAGCTTTAAGAGTGTCTCACTGGTAAGCCTGACCCTATAGATTGGTTTTAGGATTAAAGGAGACAACACATGTAAAGCATTGATAGCAGTTTCCAGCACATAGTAAAGGCTCAGTAAATATTCATTTCAAGTAATAATAATCATTATTGTATTTCTCTGAGTATATTTTCCAGGGAGCAATAGATTTTTTGAAGTATTTCTAATGGTAAAATGTTACCTTTTAGTCGGTACCATCTTTTTGCTAGCAATAAGAAGCAATGGACCTTTTAATTAAGTTATTAATATGCAAAAAACCCACAAATGAACTTATTGAACGCCTAATTGAGCATGGCACTGGGCTCAGTGCTAATCAGAGAGAACCCTTCCCCCCCACAGATCTGGTCCCTGCCCATTAGCTGTTTATAACCTATGACAGATGCCACGGAGATGAAGATGATCACTAATGCTGATTAAGCCTTACTGTGAGCCAGAGTCTATTCTAAGCACTATACATTTTGTCCTCCCAGAAGTCCTCCTTAGCTAGGGACTCCGGTCACTCCATTTTCAGAGAGAAGAAAATTGAAGCCAGCACACCTAATTAATCGATGGTACAGTGGGATTTGAGCCCACCGCCTGCCCCCTTAATCATTCTGCTCTACAGCCTGTTTCCAACATGAAGTAAACTGAAGCAGACCCCATTGCCTGCCTGCCTATATAATCCAGTCCCACTTCTTGCTTGCTGGATGAGCCTTGATTTTGTTTGGTTGTTTACCCCGCCCTGTGTTTCTCAGAGAAGGTGAATCCTGTCCGCATTTCCCTTAGTAAATCCTGGTTCATCTGAGCCAGTCATGGTGTCCCATTTCCCCTTGCCAAGAATCTGATTAGGCAAGGGCATTTGACAAGATTCTGGCCAAGGCAATATGAGGGGTAACTTTTTGTGGACTTCTGAGAAAGAGAAATGGTTTTCTTCACTGAGAAAATTAGGCACATAAGGAAGAACACCTCTCTTTTTCTCTTGATCTTCCCTGATCACGTTTGGACATGATGCCTAGCAATGTGGCAGCCATCTTGACACCGCCCTGAAAAGGAAGCCAGTACTCAGAATAAGGCACTGCAGAGACAGTGGCAGAGAAGCAGGGTAGGACCTGATGTTCTATGCCTGGAGGCACTTAGCTCCTGCACGTATGACTCCTCATTATTTAAGCTAGCTTGAGTTGGGCATGCTGGTGTTCTGTAGATGTGTCGCAGGGATGCTGAGATATAGATGCCCTGTGCCTTTGGGTGTCTGAGAGGGACCAGGGACAGCCAGAGTCCCAGGCCTATTACCTTTAGCCACAGGCAGGCTTGATGTTTAATCCAGAGAATTCACAGATCTTTTCTCTGTGTGTTATGGCATGGAGAAGGTTAGGAAGATGAAAAGATGCTCCACATCATACGTCACCAGGGAAATGCATATCATAACAAAGACAAGGCCTCACTATGTGTCCCTAATGCCTAAATCCTAATGGCCCAAATCCAGGATGCTAACACCAAATCCTGGTGAGGATGGAGAGCAACAGGAACTCTCATTCACTGCTGCTGGAAATGCAAAAGGGTGCAGCCATTTTGGAAGACGGTTTGGCAATTTTCTTCCAAAACTAAACACACTCTTACCATATGATCCACAATCATGCTCCTTGGTATTTATCCAAAGTTGAAAATTTATGTCCACACAAAAACCCGCACACTGATGTTTATAAAGGTTTTATTCGTAATTGTCAAAAGTTGGAAGCAACCAAGATGTCCTTCAGTGGGTGAATGGATAAACTGTGGTCTATCCAGACAGTGGAATGCCATTCGTCACCAAGAAGAAATGAGCTATCAAGCCCTGAAAAGTTGACAGAGAAACCCTAAATGCATATTTCTAAGTGAAAGAAGCCAATCTACATACTGTATGATTCCAACTCCATGACATTCTGAAGAGAACTATGAAGACAGTAGAAAGATCTGTGGTTACCAGGGATTGAGGGTAGGGAGGGATGAACAGGAAAAGCACAGAGGATTTTTCAGGGCAATGAAACTGCCCCGTATGGTCCTGCGGTGGTGGGTACATATCATTTTACATTTGTCCAGACCCATAGAGTATAACACCGAGAGCGAGCCCTAATATGAACTGTAGACTCTGGGTGATAGTAATGTATCACTGTCACTGCAATAATGCGATGTTCACAGGCACCACTTGTAACAACTGTCTCACTCTGGTGAGGGAGGCTGATAGTGGGGGAGGCTATGCAGGTGTAGGGGCAAGAGGTATAGGGAAATCTCTGCCTTCTGTTTAATTTTGCTGTAGATCTAACACTGCTCTAAAAAAGTCTATTTTAAAAAGTCAAAATACATGAAAAGCCCTATGAGTAGGATGAAAATGTACCCATGGCTTTGACAACTAACTACATTGGCTGGCAAAAAAAGGTCGGGAAACACTGTCCTAAGTGATCAAAAATATATAATAGAGACATTATGTGTCAGTGTGTGTCGATAATGAAGAATATTTTAAAAGGGAAGTGTAGGTTTCTAAGAAAACATCCTTATTCCCATTACCCTTTCAGTCTGATGACCCTCACGACCCCGTTCAAGTATAATTTCCTCTGAGAAACCTTCCCCAACGTCACAGGTCATTAATTGCTCCCTCCTCTGTGTCATATAGAAGATTTTTCATATTTCCATTATAGTACCTACATCACTGTGATTTAAAGTTTGGTTTTTCAAGTATGTCTCTGCCAGTGGACTGTAAGCTCTTGAGTGAAAAAAAGTTCCCTGTTGAGAATGGCTGTCAGAAAGCCAGAACCGAGCTCAATAGTAGTAGCTAAATGAAGCTAGGTGCGGTGGTCATAGAGCGATAGGTCCCAGAGTATTGTTTCTCAATCTTGGCTGCTTTTTAACAACATTTCTGCCTGGTTCCCATCTCCAGAGGTGATGGTTTCTTGGGGGTGGGTTGTGGCCCGGATGGTTGTACTTTAAAGGACCCTGTGATTCCAAAGTGCAGTGAAGTTGAGAACCACTGTCCCGGAGAGATAGAAGAACAGAGCCAGAGGGAAGGATGATGGAGACCATTTTGAGAGCTGTGATGACAGTAAGTGTAAAAGGCATCAACATCTGTATACCTACTAGATCCAAAGAATCCAGCAGGGAGCTTGTCACTGTAGCAGCCCTGAGGAGAGGGGTGATCCCAGCAGGTGGGTAAGAACTCGTGATAATGGAGGAAATACTATGGGAGATGGCTTCTAGCAATGCCACCTTATGGCAGTGATTCTCATCCTGCCTACATGTTAGAATCACTGGGGAAGCTTTGTACTCGGACCCCCATCCTAGAGATTTTGGTTAAACTGATGTGGAATGGAGTGTAGGCAGTCGTATTTTTTAATTTTTTCAAAGCTCTCCAGGTGATTCTAGTGAGTTGCCAAGATTGAGAACCACTGCCTTTAAGAATAGCAGTAGAACTTGACCCTACTTTGATATGATAAATTGAGCAGAGGTTATCCCAAGCTTCCTGGCTTGTGATGTCAGGGGTAAGTTTGTGTAGACTAGGGGTGGTGAGAGGCCTGGCTGGAATTTGGACATAGGGTCAGGGATGAGGGGAAAAGATAAGAAGGTAACTTTTTCGTGAGGTTCAGCTTGAGTGAACAGCGGGATCCGAAATGAATGACAGTTTTTGGCTGAGTTACATAGACCTAAGTCAAGCTGGGGGACTGGGAGCAGTTTCTCAGTGTGGCTCACATGGCTCTCCCCACATCCAGTACGTTCTATCAGGTGGTCTGCAGGTGCGTTGGCAATTTTGGGGGATAAATCAATGAAGTCATTTTCCTCATACACATTTTACTTATTAGAAATAATATTATTTTCACAGGAATCCTGTTCTTAATAATCTTTATCCTCTTAAAGGTAGTGTATGTGCTAGAAAGACTGTCAGTCACTTCGTCTCGGATAACACTTGGTCAGCTGAAGGAAGTTCATCTCGGCTGACATGTTTTTACATCATCTGCCATTATTGTTCACATAAATTTTCATGTATCGTAGCTATACGCCAATTCGAAAAAAATAGCTCAATGGTGAAGGGAAAAAGTAGAAAGGAATGAGTCAGGGAGATATTAGCACTCAGAGTAATGTTAGAACTATGAACAGTGAACAGGACACCAGTGAAAATATAGAATATGTATGTCACTGGGCACCTGGGTGGCTCAGTGGGTTAAAGCCTCTGCTTTCGGCTCAGGTCATGAACTCAGCGTCCTGGGATCGAGGCCCGCATCGGGCTCTCTGCTCAGCAGGGAGCCTGCTTCCTCCTCTTCCTGTCTCTCTGCCTCTCTGCCTACTTGTAATCTCTCTCTCTGTCAAATAAATAAATAAAATCTTAAAAAAAAAAAGAATATGTATGTCACTGATGGGAAAAATGATTCTTTGCGTAGGATGATTTAACATAAGCAGCCAAATAAGGAAGGAAGAATGGTGATGAATATCTAAAGTTAGATTTTATTGAATCAGCAATCCACTCAACCCTTCCTCACTTGGTACTGTCCTTTTATCAAATAGTGGCATTGAAGTCATTGAAGCTTTCTATCACTTTTTTTTTTAAGATTTTATTTATTTGACACAGAGAAAGAGAGAGAGAGAGAGAGCACAAGCAGGGGGAGTGGCAGGCAGAGGGAGAAAGAGAAGCAGACTCCCCGCTGAGCAAGGAGCCCAATGTGGGGCTCTATCCCAGGACCCTGGGATCATGACCAGAGCTGAAGCCAGAAGCTTAACTGACTGAGCCACCCAGGTGCTCCTCTGTCACTTTTAAACACAACAGGGGTAAATCTATTACGTTTCTCCAGAACAAATCCAAAATTGTGCTTTTCAAAATGAGATTGATGAACTCTACAGTGAAATCAGAGAACGAGTCAAAATAAGACAGCATTCAGTGGTATACTCTCCACATAGAGATAATCAGGCACAAGTCACACTGCTGTCGAAGGGTTCATAAGACTGTCTCCAAAGTTAGTGATAAGCATAATTCTCAGAGAAGGCAGACTAGGGGATTTGGCAAAATTCTCTCATGAAATGGAGATTGCATAATATCCATGGTACAAGTACGGAAAAGCAGTTACTATTGGATGTATATGCTAGCAGATTTTTACTTCGCATTTGGGCAAAACCAGTGATGTGCAGATTAAGAATCAACTCTTGGCACATATGCGGTACTTCTGTGAAAAGAATTGCTTGAAGAGTTTTTGTTCCCGAAAACCCATGTCCTCAGAAAAGGTTTGGTTTGATTAATGGTTATGTTGTAAGCCATGGAAGAATGCAAAAGGTAAGGTGGGACCAGTAGTGACAGATAAGGAAGGAGAAAGAACCTCACTACATGAATAAAAGAAATGACACTAGAATGTGAGTAGCAACATTATTCTTGGAGAACCGTTTGGGGTCTGTCATGTGCCTCTTGATCCTGATTATAGTTGAAAGAGTAAAAAGTATGACAATTTCTCATAAATGAAGAGAATGGGCAGCATGTAGCATAGTGGAGGCTAAGGTGCCTCAAAAGATTTTGAAATGTGGTTTGAGTTATACACATATCTTCATGAAACTGATTAGTGCCTATAAAGGCCATTTCTATTGTTTAAAGTGGCTTTCTCAAATGATATGCTATCTTGGGGCTGAACGTTAAGATACTTACTGTTAGGTACAAGAAATCCTGTTATTCTGTGCGTGTGTGAGGACAGAGACCCTGTCTTGTTTCCTACCGTATCCCCAATACTCAGCAGTATCTGCAGTTGCTCAATAAATAGTTTGCTGAATGAATGGATCGTCATTCCTTAGAGAAAGAACTGATAGTGTATTATAAGTTATATTTTTTTAAAAGATTTATTCATTTATCTTAGAGAGGAAGAGAGAGAGTGCACGTGACGGGGGGTGGGGAGCAGAGGGAGAGGCAGAAAGAGAACTTCAAGCAGACTCCGTGCTAAGTGCGGAGCCTGATGTGGGGCTCAATCCCACAACCCTGAGATCGTGACTTGAGTCGAAACCAAGAGTTGGACACTTAACCAACTGAGCCACTCAGGGGCCCCATAAGTTATGTTTTAAAACCATATCCAAATGCTGTTACATGGTTGCCAAACACAACCACAGAAAAGATTTGGCATCTGTTGGTTGCTTTCTCCCTGATGGATCATTCAGCCCAGTCTTCCAGCTCTTGGATCTAACATGCTCATGAATTTATGTTTACCAAGCCCAATTTATGTTTCCTTGGTGAGAAATCACCCCATAATCACTGAACACTTGCAGTCCTTTTTGACAATCTCTGCATGTAAGGTTTCCAGTTTAGTAAAAATAAAGACAGCTCAAACTATTTGTCATTATAGGTATGACAAATTAGTTTGTCGTTACAGATACAAAGTCCGATATACATTAGCTAAATGCTATACGCCAGATCATCCTTCTCACTGATATGAACTTACTTAAAATAATAATTTTGTAATATGTTTTATTTTATCATTTAAAAATTGTGAGGAATCTTATTTTTAACATGCCTGGAACTGTTGCTTGACACGTGGGTCCAATGCCCATTATGTTTGAGAAATAATGGCCCAGAGATAGACAAAATGTATTTGCAAATTATCCTTATAAAAACTACGTTATACAAAGTCCCAGGTGTCCTCTTCTTGGACTCTAAGGTGAGACTCAAAGTATATGTGCCAAAGAAGAGGCATGCTGCAGTCATCAGATGTTCACAAGTCACCACTGAGGAAGCATTAGAATATAAACCTGCCAAAGGGACACAAACATGGGGTTCATATCTTAGGCTTACTCACATCCTGAGTTCTCTCTACCAAAGGCCAAGAAGCAAGCTCTTGCAGGAACAGCTGACACTGTGGGCATCAGCTCTGGGGTGGTGGGGAGGGGGGTGGGGCACAGCAGCAACAGAGAGGTCAGTGCCCCTGAGCACCATGGCTGGGCACCCAGCACATCTGGTGCATTTGACTCAGGCCACGTGCTCACAGATGAACCGGCACAAGCACACCTACCTGTACCTGCACTCAGCAGAGGTGCAGCATCAACACGGGCTGTTGTCTCCAGGGTGCCTGATAGTGATTCAGGTGTAAAAACAGGGTAGTGTCTGTGAAAACAAATTCTTTGGCCAAACAGCTATTTACCACCAAGGACCTTAAGGGGAGGCCAAGGGGAAAGGAAGAGGCGTGAAGATAACAGGGTGCTACATCTGTTTGAATGTCATATCAAAAAGAACTGCTCAAGGGGCACCTGGGTGGCTCAGTCGTTAAGCATCTGCCTTCGGCTCAGGTTGTGATCCCAGGGTGCTGGGATCCAGCTCCGAATTGGGCTCTCTGATCAGTGGGAAGCCTGCTTCTCCCTCTCCCACTCTCCCTGCTTGTGCTCCCTCTCTCGCTGTGTCTGTCTCTGTCAAATAAATAAATAAGATCTTTAAGAACAAAAGGAATTGATTAAAAAAAAAAACCAATCAGCTTGAAATAGCTCATCATGGAATAGGCTTACGGTGCTTAAAAATTAATTTGCCTCTAAGAAATACAGGGTAATTTGTTATTATTTAAGCTAGTGGATGCACCTCTCATGTCTGAAATCAGTGTGGAGAGGCAGAGCACACAGCCCCAGATGAGGGCCTCACAGACTGGAGTTTGACAAAGCCCCAGCTTGGCCACTCGATGGCTGATTGTCCTTAGGGAAGTGACTTCACCCCTGCTGGCCTCAGTTTCTCAGGTATAAAATGGGGCAGTTGAGCTAAATGATCTCCAGAGTTCTTTTCTACTGTCAAAATATTATGACAAGTGAAGTGCTTTTTTTAATATATCTGACTGCTTCTCGGATATGCTCTGGGCTCCGTGAGAAGCATCTTTGCTCAGGAGATTTTCTTACATTGAGACGTCCTCACCTTCCTGCCTTGCCCTCTGTCAAGACTCAGCAAACTTGAATCACTGCACCTAATTGACTCAGCCATATTTTCTCACTCCCTCTCATCTGGAGCTTTCTTTATGTTCTCTTACAGCAGTTCTTATGATCGTCATTTCTTCAACCAGATTTTAACTGCTGTGAATTCAACTCATGTATGTTCATCTTAAACTGCAGAGCCATATTGACAACAGCTTTGAAAATTTCCGATTTCCTTTGGCAGGATTAATTTCCAACAACTTAATATCCTTTTCCCATCTGGAAGCTCTGAATGGAATAATAGCAAGATGGCTGCTCCGTCAAGAGGGCTATTATCCCTGTCCTCTGGGTGGGAATATTGAGGGTATGTTAAAATGTATTTCTTCACAGTGTGTCGCACCTCATAAATATTATTTGACTTCTTATGATGTTAAAATGAGTCATTGGAAATTTATATTTCTGGGCATCTTGTCTTATAAAATTATAGATTGTCTTAAAGTGGAGTACATTATTAGTCTGCCAAATCCAGACCTTAATATATGAGGCAGAACTATGACCAAGAGGTAGGCTGAAAGATGAACCTGAAAGTACAACGCCTTTAATTTCATGGACTATGATTCTTTAGCTATTCTAAAGCAGTTGTTTACCTCTTATAAAATATTTCCTTTATTATGGAAGTGAAAACAGAAGATCTTCATGGATCCAAAAACATTTTGGAAGCAAGATGAAGACAGTGTTTGCTTTGGTCTTTATATAAGTCCTGAGCTTTGAAGCATTTTTACCCCTAGTGATCAGTTGTTTCTTTTGTCTTGCCTCATAAGTTTTGTTTCTTTTGTCTTGCCTTCATGAGTTTTGCCTTGTCTCATTCCTCATTTCTAATTCTTGACTTGGGGAATGCGTGGCAGAAGTGGTGCCGAGAGTGAAGATGCGATGGTCACCTGTGGCTGAACAGTGTATGGCAGAGTACAGATGGGGGATGTTGAGAAGGAGTAAAACTTTTCCAGATGTAAACCACTGTGTTTTAGCAAAATAATGTTGTGGACTCTATATTAATTTCCTATGTCTGCTGTAACAAATTACCCCAAACTTGGTAGCTTGAAACAATGGAAATTGATTCTTTCATGGTTTTGGAAGCCAGAAGTCTGAAATCAGAATGACTGGGCTGAAATCAAGGTGCTGGCAGGGTTAGACCGTCTCCCAAGGGAATAGGGAGAATCTGTTCCTTGTCTCTTCCAGCTTCCGTTGGCCGCCAACATTCCTTGACTTGTGGCTGCATCACTCCAGCATCTTCAGATCCCTCTCTGCTCCCATTTCACGTTCCCATTTCTTCTTTGTGCCAAATCTCCCTCTGCCTCTCTCTTCTAAGGACACTGGTGACTGCATCTAGGACCTGTCTGGATAATCCAAGATCAATTTCCCCATCTCAAGATTCTTAGCTTAATCACTTCCCAAAAGATCTTCCCCCTTTCTTTCTTTCTTTTTTCATTTCTATCTTTTCCTTTTCTTTCTTTCACTTTCCTCCCTCCCTCCTTCCCTGCCTCCCTTCCTTCCTTCCTTCCTTTTTTTGCCATATAAGGTAACATTCATAGGCTTCAGGACTTAGGACATGGATATCTTTGGGGGACCATTTTTTAATCTATCCCAGACTCCAGGTTCCTATATCTTCTGTCTTCTGATGTAATCTGTTAAGTGTTAAGAGCATACATATATTAATATAACAATTCAACACATATTTATTTAGGACTTAACTATGTCCCTGTCACTAAATTCTGTGTCTATGGTGATGAACAAATAGATGTAGTCCCTTGTCCTCATGGGGCTTATTGTCTGGTTGGGGAGATGATCATTAAATACTCGAAAAAAATATACCACAAATTGGTAAATGCTACACAGAAGAGGTGGCTTCTAGTAGGGTCTTGAAGAAGGTCCATCTGGAGAAGTAATGTTTAAGCTGAGATTTGAAAGGCAGTGAGAAGTGAACCAGGCTAGGAACAGAAAGGAGAGCATGTCATGCAGAGGGCCAGCCTATGACTGGAAGGAATTTGGAGCTTTGGAGGAACTGAAAGAAGTGTTGGTAGAATTTACAGAGCTTTGGGAGACTGGGGTGAAACAAGACTGGATATGTCATCAGGGCCCAAGTAAGGCAGAGTCTTCTAGAAATGTGAGCTTCATTCCAAGTGTACTGGGAAGACCAGGGGCTTAAACAGTGGCAGGATGGGAACAGAGGCGGGTGTGTCATGATCTGGTTTAAGTCTTTACAGAATTACTCTGGCTTCTGTTGGAGGATGGGTTGACAGGAACAGAGTGGTAACAATGGCATGGTGAGATCCAAGGTGTGACCATAGTCCAGACAAGAGGCAGAGTTGGTTTGGACCAGGGTTGAAGATACTGTTGGTGGAGAAAATTGTTGAGATGCAAGATATGCTCCGAAGGAAATGACAGGAAGGTCTCAGAAATCAAGAATTTTATGTGAGGGAGTCATGAGGAAGAGGGAGGTGTCAAGGATGACTCCCAAGTTCCTGGCATAAGCAGCTAGATGGATGGGGGTGGTGGTGTGCCATTTGATGAAAGCAGGAAGACAGGAGGAGGAGCAGATTTGAAGAAAAGATCCTGAATTCAAGTTTGTACATGCTAACCTTTAAGAAGTCAATGGGCACCGTGCCTGGCACAGAGCACACCATAAATAGTAGCTTCTGTTTTAGTCATTTCAGAATCATAAGTGGCCTTTGAGTCCATACATTTAGGTTCTGGCTCTGGCTAGGCCACTTTAGATAAGTGAACCTCTCTGGGCATTACTGTCCTCAACTGTAAATTGGAGGCATGCGAACTGGATGCGTTTTGTGGTCCCTTTCAGGTTTAATATGCCTACGATGCTATGAAATTCTTTGGTCTTGACCACCTGGAATGCTCCTCCGGCCAGCTGGATCTGCTTCAGAGAAGCTGATGAACTAGAACTCTGCATATGGGTGGCAGTTTCTGGTGGAAGCTGACGCAGAGGGAGCTCTGGCCAAGGCAAACTGTGGCTAGCGAGGAGGCCTCATGACGAAGGGGAAGGATGTGGTTTGAGGAGAGCAGCAGCTGCTGCTGTCACCAGACAAGCATGAAATTCGCTGAGCTGCAGAGGAGAGTGCAGCCGAGGGGCTGTTTATTAATTGACGAATTAATGTGATTTGGGGCATATGGAGAAATGGCAACAGGCAGAAAAGAAGACAAAGTCAGAAATCTCATTTCCTTCTTTCCTGGGCCCTCATCTGTTACTGGCAGAGTCACTGCTGGAGCCAGAGTGAGATTCGGGGATAGATCATCTCCAATCCAGCTCCTCATCACTGACAGATAAAGAAACCAAGGTCAACGACAAGTTCCACAGCCGCAGAGCTATGCTAGCCCTCAAGTCTTTTCACCACCTGGCCCATGCTTTCCTGTTCCACCAGGCTGCCAGGGACAGTTCTCGGGAGCCATTTTAGGCCTCATTTTGGAAAAAGAGTCAAGTTTGGTTTCATTGGCCTTATAACAGACCCCAGAGAGATTATTCATTCTTCCTCACCTCTAGACATAAGCTGCCTGGACCCCGATTCCATCGAGATCCTTCTATTCACCTGACCTCATCTGGGTTCCTCAGTGGTCATAATGGCACTCTGCTCTTCCAAAGCACATCCTGCCTGTGCCCAAGTCTTTCATTAGTTTAGACAGCACCGTCCTTTTCCTCAGGTGTCGGCTGGTCAATTTTTAAAACCTGAACAATGGCTTTGTTTATGAGGAACAGCTGAAAGGGAACTTACGAGGAAAGTTGCTGCTTCATCCTGTGATTGTGGTTAGCTTGTGAGTAATCAAATTCCCTGGCCTCTTCTTTGGAAGCAATGACTGGTCAGTCTGTGGCTTTACTGTTGTTTCACAACATAGGAGGCAGAACACCCTACCTCTACCTAACAGATGAACTTAGAACACTTCATCAGAGGAGGTGAGCAAGACTTCAGATGTGCCCATTGCCCAGTAAGAAGCGCAGTTCTCTAGAAGTCACTATCGGGCTGAGCTTGGAGCAGGATCCCTAAGGAAAAGTGGGACACTGGGCTCAAGGCGTCTCGTAGAGTAGGCTCAGGGGAGTCGTCCGCAGTATCAGGCATGTGCTGTGTGTAAGGCAGGGGCAACCTGGAGCAGAGATTCCTCTCCTGAATGGGGGCGGGTGATAGTGAATGGTGAGGTGAGCCATCCTTTATGAGACTCCCTTCAAGGCAGAGAGACCACATTCTCAGAAAAGGGAGGGGTTGGTTTCCAGAGGCCACACATCTGGTTGACCTCCTTCCCGTCTCCTTGAACATGCTGTGCTCATTACTGAAACAGAGGTTTCCCTGCTGTCCATCCCCACCCTGGGGACACCCAGCCAGCTTCTACTGCCTCTGCGGGTTTCGCCCCTCTTGTGAGGCTCACCTCAAGGGCCAGCTCCTCCCTGGAACCTTCCCCAAGAACCTAGTCCTAGTTGGCCCTTTGGTTTCTGCATTCCTTCCACAATTGCAATCTCATTGCACAGTCTCACTCTTTGTTTTTTGGTGCTGTGTGTTGTTTCCTCTGGGTGGGTGTGTTGGGAGGGAGGATGGGCAGTTTTTTCCGCTGGCTAAATCACTAACTTCTTAAGGATAAGAACTTTTGAATTTCTCTATATTCTCTCATAGTATCAGAGTTAATTCTGAGGACAAAATATGTGCTTACAAATACTTGCCTACTTGTTGGAAAGAGTTCTCAGTGTGTTTGTCAAATAATGGATTTTTAAAAGACACATGTTAAGTCTACCTGTGCCTGTTTTTCAGATTATTTTAAAAATCGTATTGCTAAGATTTAATGTGGTTCCACAGGACAGAAAACTCAAGATATAATGACTTAATTATGGTTGAACTTTCTTGGGGTGCCTGGGTGGCTCAGTTGGTTGAGTGTCCAGCTCTTGATTTCAGCTCGGGTCATGATCAAGCCCCATGTCATGGTCTGTGCTGGGCTTGAAGCCTGCTAGGGATTCTCTCCGCCCCCTCCCCCCCCCCAAAAGATAAGATTTTCTTTTTTTTTTTTTTCCATGGGACCAAAGGACAGAGGGAAAGAATCCAGGGTGGGTGGGACTCCACAGGGTAAACACCAGCCTTAGCATTCTTTCTCTCTTGCTGCCCTGCCGTCTTAACAGATGCTGTTCATTCTCAAGATCAACACATACTCTACAGTGGCTGTTTGAGCTCTAGCCATTACATGCACAATTTAGGCAGCAAGAAGAAGAGGGGGAGGAGGAGGAAGAAGGGGCACAGGGCTTGCATCAGCTGTCTCTCAAGGAGCTTTCTCAGAAGCTGCTGCAGAATGCTTTTGTTTGCATCTTATTAGTTCATACCTCCTGACACCTAGCTGCAAAGGAGCTTGGGAAATGTAGTCTTTATTCCAGGTGGCCATGTGTTCAGTGGAAACTTTGGGGTATGAAAGAAGGAGGGGTGCCTGGGTGGCTCAGTGGGTTAAAGCCGCTGCCTTCGGCTCAGGTCATGATCCCAGGGTCCTGGGATCGAGGCCCACATCGGGCTCTCTGCTCAGCAGGGAGCCTGCTTCCTCCTCTCTCCTCTCTCTCTGCCTGCCTCTCTGCCTACTTGTAATCTCTCTCTCTGTGTCAAATGAATAAATAAACTCTTTAAAAAAACCAAACAGCTGGGATTCGGACACATGGGATCAATTGGATAAACTGAGGTACACTGGAATAACTGAATCTTTTTAGCTTTGTCTCATCAGACCATTCGTGAATTCTTCAGTGAGCCCCTCTTTGCATCTACTATGTGCCTGGTACTATGCTATGTGTTAATAATAGAGCAGAGAACAAGACAGATGTGGTCTTTACTTTCAGGAAGTTTACAATTTGGGTTGGGGAGACAACAATAAACAGGAGAGCAAATAAGTGAGCAAGATAATATGAGATAATAGTAAGTACTAAAAAAATAAAATCACATGGCCTTAGTTGGTTTCAAAAACGATGCATCTATTGGGTATGCTTAGAGTTATTTACTACACGAATGAAACATTCGGTCTTCCTTAAAGCTATTTTGGTTTCTCTCTTGGATTGTGCTTCTAAATCTCTATGAGCTTTTTAGGTGAAGAAATGCATTAAAAATTGCTTTGCTAGACCAGTCCTAAGAGGATTTATTTAGACTGGATAGTTTTAAGCTGACATTTCTAAAAAGTTTATATCTGAGTATGTTTATATTAATTAAGGTTTTATTTATATAATGTAAATGCACATTTTCAGGAGCCATTTATTTAAACATGTAAAGACCATTAAGAAAAGTGTTGTCAGTTACAGAAGAGACTTCTAATGGTATGTGTTTAATAAAGCTGTGTAATTTATATAATACTTAGAAAAATGTTAATGTTTTAAACTTTTTTCCCAAGGGAGGAATTTTTATTTCCCTATGTTCCAGACACAATGGTATGATTCAGTTATTTAAATTTTATAATAGGTTGCTATTAGAGTCAGATATGTCTTTGCAAAGGAGTTTTTTTTTTTTTTTTTTAAGTGAATAAAACCAGCAACACTTGTGTGGCTTTCATTTGATGTGCTCTGTCGCAGTCCAAGCTGATTTCTGGACTCCTGGAGTAAAATTGCTGAGGGTGAAAGAGACATTTCATGAAACTTTCATCTTGTGACTCTTAACCCATACCTGAATGACTTTCTTCTACTTTCTAGTATTAATTTTCAGCTGTTTCAGGCCGTGGCTTATCATCTCTTAGTAATGGTAGAGACCACAATCTGGAGAAGAAAGAGAACATCCACGTTGTTTAGAGTATGTTTAAGTAAGAAGTCCTGGAGAGCAGTTCTGGACTGGCCGTGCAGGAATGTTACTCAGCAGCAGAAAACTGTGTGCTAAAGACGTGTTGAAAACAAACCAGGGCTTAGGGAAAAACAGGAAATTTGACAAAACAGCTCTTCCTAGTAACAGGTTTTGTGTGTCTTTGTTAAGATCATCACAGCTTGTTTTAATTCTTCTTTAACTTCCTTTCCAAAATTGGACGTTGTGTTTCTTTGCAGTTTTATATACAGCTTTCATTTAATAAAGCACTCTTCCCTTCAGACCCACCACGTTCCTATAACCGGAAATGCAAATGAGAGGACTCCATAATGAAATTGTGATGCTGCATATTCATCCATAGGCAAATTGGTTTGAGAGACTACTAACTAACAGGTCTTTGCTAGGATGGTGCTTATGCAGCCTTCCAGCCCAACTTACAAGTGGTGACATTATCTGGCATTCGGAAGAATGGGCGTATGTTTTGCTTACCATTCTTAGCCTTATTCTTAAACTCTTAATTTCAGACTTGACCCTTTGTTGTCATCGTAATGCAAGAAATCATTCCCATTTAATCTGGGACAGCTGCAGATGTTTAGAGACTGTAATGTATAAGTTCTCACCGAAATCTGACCTAAAACGGACAGATGTTTGAACTCCTATGTAAAAATCTATTCTAAACATTCTGGGCTACTGCTAGACAGGAATGCCAAACATTCCCAACCACAAATTATACTTGATAATAACCACCTTGATAACAGAAAGCAGCAGACCCCCAGTTCCATTACATGATCTGGAGGAAGATAACAGGTCCTTGGCATTTCAGTTCAGCTTTGCTGTATTTACCCATGATTAAGGCCAGTGCAAATTGCATCGTTGTGAAAGTTAGGAACTATTAATTCATACACAAAAATTCTCCGAGCACAAAGACGTAGACTCTCTTCTCTGTGTAACTAGGCCAGAGCAGCGAATTGCCAACAGTAAAGCAGGAGCCGGCCGAAATCTGGGCAGGATGAGTACACAAAAAGGCACATGGCTCACGAGAGGAAATGGCCACACGTTCCCTTTTCAAGGTTCTGAAATCAGTGTATTCCTGAAGAACCATTTGAATAAGCTCACCAGCATGTTTTATTTTATAAACCATGGGGCGGGCCGGTTATGAAATGGGAAGCCCGAAACGTGATACATCCATCTTAACCAGCTCAGGGTTTGATTCAATTCTTCAAGCTTTAATCCTATTAACTCTCATGCACAAAGGAAATGCAGGGCTCCTCTCTGCCCAGGCCTCATGGCATTTGTAAACCAAGTCTTGAATTTTACAAATAAAGCTTCTTGGTTGACCAAAAATATAACAATTATCAGTGAAGCCACCTTTCAAAAAGAATATTTTAGATTGTTTACTTTAAGAAAAGCCCTTACAAGGGATCGATGACTTCAATCAGTGTATAGATTTTGAGGGTTTTTGTTTTGTTTTGTTTTGTTTGTTTTTTTTAAAGAACAGCTCACTTGGATATGCAGGGTTTTGGTGTGAAGCACACCGAATATGTGGCTTTTTTAAACCAAATCTCTAGTTTTATGACCAAAGCTCATTGGTTGATTAAAAATATAAGCAGCATCAATGTAACCACTCTTCAAAAGAATGTTTTTTTAGACTGTTTACTTAAGGGGTTTTGAAGGGTTTGATGATTCACCATCAGTTTTTAAGATGGAGGATTTTTTTTAAAAGCAACTTTAGTTAAGTAAGTAAAAATTTTGGTGCGAAATGCAATCACAATTATTTCTGGCTGTATGTCCTTTGGACACAGAGCTAACCCAGCAAAATACCAAGATCTGATTATGATGTTGTTGGGAGTTAATCTCATTGTAGTGAACATGAGCTAATAACACATTAGTCCATATTATATTATACCCTTTTCAGCCTGCGGCCTGATGTTTTGATTAAATTTGGTTCCTGCCATTCAGATTTGAAACCGCAAAGTCTCCCTATTACCACCTATCCCCTTTACAAAGCCTTTCTCTAAAATTTTGAACTATTTTAGATCTCCGTTACTTACAAAACTGTGGCCAATGTAAAATGTTATAGCTGATGTAAAATCAGAGAGGATGTTTCCCTCTGTCCCCTTTCTGTTCAGAAATACTTGCTATTTACAGGTGGCAGGCTGTCATTAGCACAGCCTGCCCTGTGCTTTGGTGGCCTGGAATGTCTAGTCATTTGGGTTTACATAACAGTTTCACTGGGGTGTTTGTTTTCAGAGGTCACTTCAATGTCAACCTCAGCAGCACACACATAAGTCTGCCTGTTCCATGCAGTTGGCCAAGGAAAAGAAAATATTCTATCCAAGCATTCCCCCCTACTTTGTTTCCTTAGCCGAAATTATTTGAATATACATTGAAGGAGTGGTAAAATTCACCTTATATTCTGAAGAATAGGTTTATTTTTCTGTCTGACTTCCTATCCTGTCTGACTTTCTTCCTGCCTAAGAGGCACCTGGTGTGTTAGCTGGGACGGCTCACTGCTCCCTTTCCAAACACCTTGGCCTGAAGTTAGGAATGACACTGGGTCAGTACCCCTTCACACCCTCACCAGAGTCCTCCCTGCTCTGATAGGACACGATCTGACTCAGAACATCAAGGAACATTCCCTTGGTGAATGAAGCTGGCTTCTTATGTCCTAGTGCATTGACTTCCCTAGAGCTGAGTAATTTAAGCCAGTTGCCTTTCATTTCAACCATGTCAAAGTATCAAATAAAGGTATAACATCAGACCAGCTAGAAAAATGAGAGTAACATGTTTTTAATATAATATAAATATAAAGTAACATGTTTATATAAATCCTTCCTGTTTTCTCAACCCTTGCTCCCCTGGCTGTTTTCCATTCTGACAGTCAGAACACTCTGGAGATTTGCCTACAGTCAGTGGCCACCAATTTAAGGATCTGTTGATTATTTATTAAGCAAAATTGCAAAGCTCAAATAAACAAACCCAGTGCTGGGTAAAAGGGTTGACCAAAATTAGCAATTCCCAAGATTCATTAGCATTAATGACCCTGACCACCAGGTTTGGCAGGCCTTTGTGTCGCTCAGTCCCCAGGAAAGCAGTTTGGAGGTCTTCTTTTCAGACCCAGATACCCCAGATGAAGCACCGCTCTCCAAGTGCGGAGGCCAGTCTGCTGCGAGTGAGAATCTCTGCAGTCCCTTGATCTCGAGGACTGTGCTTTCTGACCTTGGAGAAAATCTGTTTCAAAACATTGATTTTTCCAGCCATTGCTGTGACACATCACATGTCTCCTGGGCTCTTGAGCCATTTGAGGAATGCTCGTGAAATGCTTTAAGTAGGATAAAAAAGGTAAAACTAGAGTCCCTGGCTCCTAACTGGGAAACTCAGGGGGAGCCTTAAGGAGTTACCAGCAGCCCAAAACTAGGCCTCTAAGCTCTTGTCTGTTGAGTGTGTACTGCTGAGCTTTCTTCCCCCCTCTCTCTCTTTTTTTTAAATTTATTTTTATTATTATTATCTTCCTCTCTCTCTTCTGTCTCTCTCTCTCTCTCTCTCTCTCTCTCTCTCTCTCACACACACACACACACACACACACACACACACAGGTATTCAAGGTACCTTCACCAAAAAGTATGTGTGACCATATCTACCCAATGATTTGGGGAATGGGCGGTTCCAGAAGAGAATGTGATTAACATTACCAAATAACATCAGGAAAGGAAATATATATTCCAGTTAGATTCTCACCTTCTCTTTAAAATGGCAGACTTGAGGCGCCTGACTGGTTCAGTCAATGGAGCATGTGAATCATGATCACAGGGTTGTAGGTTCAAGCCCCACGTTGGGTATAGAGAGTACTTAAAATTTTTTTTAAAAAGTAATAAGATGGACAAAAAAGAAAACAAAAGTAATAAAATGGTAGACACTTAAATCTTGCTTTCTTTCAAAGCATGTATTCAAAACCTACACAATCCAAGATGCTATCCAGGAGATGTACCTAAATACACATACTGTCAATTAATTGAACATTCATTTCAGACTACTAGAAACCATACTTCTTTGGGAGAGAACTTGGTAGTTAACTATTCCCTGGACTGGCTACAGAGGTGGTGGGGCTCAGTACAGAACCAAAATTCAGGGCCCCTTATTCAAAGGCAAGGAAAAAGGTATTAATATAGAGGACTTTTCCTTTTATTCTCCAGTCTCTCTCTCTCAACTTGTTATGATATGTTTTATTTACCATCTAATGTTGTTTGTGTGTAAAGAAAAATTTTAAAAATTAAATTATGAGTGTGAATTTTACTACTCAGCTTTATATTATGCAAAGGCGATTTTAAATGCAAATATACGAAGATTTAATTCACATCCAGAGTCAATGAAATTACACAGTTCTTTGTAGCACATACATACCTGTATTTTTTTTTTCTTACTGGAAGTAGAAAGGTTGCAGAAAACTAGCTCACTGTTTTTATTTCACTTCTTGATACATGCCCATTCTACCAACACTCTCTCCTTTTGACTTCTTGATGACTGAGGGAGAACTAAAAAGAAAATGAACTATAGATCACTCTATCCTTTCCTTTCCTTCTGTCCCGTCATTTTCAGCATATATGGGTGACTAATACAGAGAAGTAACAGCAGTAAGAAATGATCGTTAGTATTTCTTAGAACTCTTTTGCCTTCTTTCTTCATTTGAAGAAAATTGTGGTTCAAATGGAAAGCAGAGCCTCTTGGGCTGTCAGCAAGGCCACTTACTCAGTTTCAGACATAACACAGCTATCTTGTGCCCACTTTGAGTCTTCCTGAGCTCCCATGCAGTGTGGGTCCACCAGAATTCTTTGTTCATGGGCATTGCAATTGTTGTGTGTGGGTAGGGTGGCAAGGACCATTGGCTGACACAAGTGATGTACACTAATAACTTCTCTGCTCATGTGTGTGCTCCACTGTCCCATCCTTCTTTGCTTACAAAACACAAGTTCAAAGATAACATTAAGAATTTCAAGACTGAGCACAGGGAACTCAGGCCCCTGCGTGACTGCCTAGGTTACATGCCCATGAAGTTGGCCCTGAGTACTCTGGGTTTTAGCTGACTTCCAGTGTGGACAAAGATCCTAAAATGTATAGGGCTTCATGCTTCACCAGTCTCATCTCCTTTTGCCTGCTGGGAAGGTCTTGAGAGCAGGAATTAGCCACAGACTGATGCTCCTCCCTGACCCAGGTTGTCCAGGTTGCCTTTAAGTCCTCCTGTCCCTATCAACAAGTGGTCCAAAGGGCAGGGGGAGGAGTGGGTCTTCTTACCTTTAGCTCCTGCTCCCTCTTACCAAACCCTCTTCCGGTCTTTCCTCCTACCTGACCCAGTGAGAGGGAAATAAGAGTTGCTGGGGTCCATTTCATCATCATTAAGAGCTCACAAATATCATCAGACTTTCTCTCACAGGTCAATAGTTTTCCATCATGGAATTATTATTATTATTATTACTGGGAGAATGAGAGCCACGGGGAGGGGCAGAAGGAGAGAGAGAATCCCAAGCAGGTTCCATGCCCAGTGCAGAGCCCAACACAGAGCGCCATCTCACAACAACGAGATCATGACCTGGAGCTGAAATCAAGAGTCAGATGCTTAACCACCTGAGCCACCCAGGCCCCCCATCATGGAATTATTTTTATTTTTTTATATTTTCTTAGTGTGAAATATTTCAGAAGTATAAGAAGATTTAGAGAAGTACATAAATAGGTACCCATCACCCAAATGAGGCTTAAAACATTACAAATATAATGGCAGTTTCCTGTGTTACCTTCTCCAATTTCATTTCTCTCCTCATTCCTCCCTCCAGCAACCACTATTATTTTTAATCTTCTGCATTTCTTTATAATTTTATTTTGTAATTTTTATACTCTCAAAACACTTCCTTAGTATTTCTTGCCATGTTTTAAAAGCTTAATGTGAATGTGACTTCAGTTCATATCCGGCAGCTTGTTTTTTAGCCTCCACTGTATGCTTTTGAAATTTGTCCATGTTGCTGTGGCAGGAGCCTTTGTGTCCAGTTTAATTTTATGTTTCCGAAGTTCCAAGTTTTTGATCTTGTACAGAGCTGTTGATTGTTAGTGAATGCCCCATTTCTAGTTTGGGTGGATTGCATCTAGTGATTAGCCTTTGAGGCTTTATTTAACCAAAAATTTGTTTGGAGACTTGAGTCATCAACCCTTATCTGTTTCATTGAGTTTCCATTCAGCCCATTGTCTGGGCAAAATGTGTTTTGGAAAAGTTTACTAGTGTTTCTTGGCAATCATTTGCTGTGGGATGGCACAGCCATGCAGAATGAGTTGGGTAATGTTTTTTTGATTACACCATTTACCTTTAAATTAGACTGAATCAGTATAAAAGGAAGCACATAGACACATAGAATCCAAGCCAGATAAGACTCATCTTACCTAGAAGCAGAATGAATGATTACTCATCTATAGAATGCCATTTGGGGACAGCCTATCTGCTGTGCATATCTCTCCACAGGTTACTCCTTTGTGTAATCATTGCCCAATACCATTATATTCATTGTTTTTTAGAGTCTGTAGTATCAAGCATCTCCCGTTGATATGAGTGACATTATCAAATTGATTTCTCTCTTGATAGGAACGAAGGGGGCACCTTAAGGGCGCTTTGCACTTGGGCAGGGGAAAGCCGTGAATTTTTTTTTAAAGGGAGAGGAAATGGTCAAAACATGATTTTTTTTTTTAAAGGAGAAGAGTACAGAGAATTAATAATAACTGTTTCCATTTCTAGAATACCAATTACATGCCCAGCACATACTAAGTGCTTTGTATACATTCAAATCCCACTCGGTCCTCACAACGACCCTGCGGAACCCATGTCTGATTTATCATTTTATAAATGAAAAAAAGTTCAAAGCCATTAAGACAGTCCCCTCGCAGTCCCAGAATTGGTGACGGGAGGACCAGGATTGGACCCGGATGTGGCCATGGTGGCAGGGCTGCCGGCTTGCTGATGCCACCGTTGAGAGACAAGCCAGCCGTGCGGTAGGCTGGAATGGCCCCTGAGCCTGGGGCAGCGTGACGACGCATGGCTGCTGTGTCTCCTGTGGCCAGGGAATCTAGAATTTGGATGTGGGTCTGCTCAGTGGGAAAAGCCGTAGAATGTTAGTGGTTATGTGGTTTCTAAGGAAGAGCCAGAAAAACTAAAAAATCACCGTGATTGGGGTTTTTGCAGACCCGCCTTTGGCCTCGAAGGATCCCTGCCCTTCTTGAGGTCTGTCTGTGGCCGGCTGGCTTCTGAGGGGTGGTCGGGCCATCACCCGCCTCTCTCTGCATTGGTTGGGTTAGGCCGGGGGCCACCCCTCCAGCACAAGTAATTTTCTTTTCTCAGTGCACGCGGCCGCCCGTTCCTCTTTCTCTCCATCGCTCTCTGGGCCTTCTGCCCCAGTTCTTCTGAAACATGGGCGTAACTCCGAATTCCTTTCTCTAAAAAGGTCTGTGCCCTGGAGTGCATTCTGATGCCCCACCCTGACACCATATTTTGGAGCCTGTGTCAGCAACTTTTCTACTCACTCTCATTAGAGCCCTTTCAGATGACCTTGATTCATCTTGCTATCTTTAGCTTTTCTCTCTTAACCGTAGGCACAGGTAATGCTACGGCCCAAGCGATCACATTGCTTTTCAGCCTTTCTGTTTTAAAAGTGCCTTTTATTTATCATCCACCCGGGAACCTCTCTGGGATGATGGCATAATTTTCAGACTTCCTGACATCTGAATGCAGCACATACACTCCCTCCTTAATGTTGGCTGATTTTAATCTTCTCGGCCACAATAAATCTGACACATACCTCAAGCCAATGGCATGCTTGTCTTGATATTTTGATCCTTTTTCCTTTACCACAGTGATTGCTTGATTTAAGAAAGTAGCTCTGGCATGTGCTGTTTTTACTAACATTGAAGTGTCAAGTCGGCCTTGACTTCCTGCAACCCCTTACCAACCTGATCCTTCCAGACTTTAAAGTATTTTGCTTCTCTGGTATTTGCTGGTATGGAGAGCAATTAGGTTTGTTTGTTTGTTTTTCTTTCCTGTCTTGTATCTCATAGAATAATAAGAAATATGATGGTTTGAAGACTTTTTTTTTTTACTACTTTTTTTATAGTCCAACAAGATACCTATAGGAAGCGATTGGTTCTGCGACAGGAAAAGTAGAGCCTAGAATTTTCATATCACTTCTCTCCTTTTCTTCTCCAGGTCTTATTTGGATGGCATTTCTCTGCATATCTGAAAAACTGGTCCTCCAAGTGGGGCATGTGTTTAGATAGATATCACATTATTCTGGTAAAGATCTAAAAGAGGGTACTGATTCATTAGTCTTGTTTTTGTTTGGCTTGTTTAGTTTTTAAAGGTCATCTATCCAAGTGAAACCTCACTTCCACACAATATTGGGTCTCTTACTGATGGAGCAATAGAAACACCTCTTTGAGGCCAAAGCTCTATATTTTATTATTTAGCCTCTTGAAGCCATGTGTTTGCTATACTATCGAGTAAAAGAACTTAAATATTTAAAATTCATTTAACCTCACATCCTATTATCCCCAGAGAGGCTATCCCTTATTTCCACGAGCTATGTCTACCACCCAAACTCAATCACTAACTAGTTGTTGAAGTTATACTGTATGTTTTCTGAGACTTAGCTCTACTATTCCCTGTACTTGAGTAGCTGCCTGCCCAACAGCAAAAAGACACAAAAGATCATCTCAAAGTAATAAAGTGCTAATTGTGTGGTACCGATCATTAGTGCCATGGAACTTTAAGGAAAATGAAAATTGCTGCAAGTTGGAGGAGTCAGGAGTGGCTTCCGGAGAAGTTTCTCACTTGCAACATAGTTTAAGCTTTCCAGGGGGAAGTTAAGTAGCAAGACAGGGGGGTTCATCAAAGAGGAAGCCAGAAGTCAGGAACAGCAACAAGAACAGAAAATCTATCCAGGGGCTGTGAGTCAGAACACAAATAAATAGACCAAGAAGGCTTGCAGAGGTATGGATGATCCAAAGAAAAACCAACAAGGAAAGGGTGGGAAAAGGAAACAGGAAAATGGGGAGGGAAAAAAAGATGAAAATGAATCACCTAATTAATGGGTGGGAATGCCGGCTGATGGTTTCCAGGGGCACTGTTTCCAGGCCAATTATCTGTCAAAAATGCTTTGGCGTTGTGTCCAAAGGAAACCGAGGCGAAAAACTCCCTGCTAAAATACTTGAATGCCTTCCCCAAACCTCGACTTTTATTTCTCTTATTTGAAAGAAGGCATTATACTGTTTGCCCCAGAATATGATTTTAAAGTCCCGATTCTAGAATTCTTCGGAATTTACATACGTATGGTGTGGTCGTTATCTCATCACTTTGGGAAGCACCTGACATCTTTGGAGCCAAAGCATAACTTAATAAATTACAGTCGCCTGGGTGGTTAGGAGGTAACTCTGAGAAGGAGCTCGGGACTTCGGCCAAGTTGGAAGAAGGAACAAAGAGGAGGGGAAATTGCTGCTCTTCATTTCACTTTTCTCTCCCATATTTGGTTTGTTCACAAGAATTCATCAACTTGCAGAATCTGAGCCATTATTTGGGGACGATAACATTTTGGGGTTTTTTTTTTGTTTTCTTCATTCTATTTGTTTTACTTCCATGTTTAATACACTGACAATAGAGGGTTAGAAAATGCTTAGTATAATTTCTTTTTTCAGAAAGCTTCTTTGAAACAGTAGTAACTTCTCTGTCTCATCAGCAGGACTTTAAAAAGTTGTAGGTAGTAAATGATAAATTTCCGACATAATTCAGTAGAGTCACAGCCACTGTGGTCCATGAAGTGAGAAGATGACGTGTCCTGCTCTTAGTGGAGGGTGAGTCAACTCTTAGTAGGGGACTAAGTGCATTCCGTCTTGTGTGCAGCCTGGATGTGGGACAGTTTCTCCTCAAAAAAAAAAAAAAGAGGGAATGAGCCAGAGTGTATAAAGAATATGAGAGAATTATGCTTGATTTTGTGAGCATGGAGAAATATGGGTTCCCTTTAAAACTAAATAGAAAAAAGGTGGAAACTGTGATTAGAAAATTGCTTGTTAAAGGTCGTTAATATGATTATTTGAAAAACTTTAAGTGTATTTGCAGTTCTCCTGTGTTACCATCCAGGCAGAACCTTGAGCGTTCTGAAAGGCACTGCTTAACCACCTACTCCCTTTTTTTAATCCTAGAAAAGTACTGATGATTTAATGTTCTTCTGCAAGAATATCCTCCTTTTAGTGGTTTTTATTTATTTTTTTTAATTGGTTATGAACAGCAACTAAAAGAACATTCCCTTAAAAAAAATAACCACAGGAAAATAGCGTTATTTTTATAATGATAATACTTTATACAGATCTGTGGTCTTTCATCTTAGAACTTTCAAGCACTTTTCAAATGTTGACTCATCAATCCACGACACACTTACAAGATTGGGCAATAATTCTGCTTCCATTCGATTTCAAAGAACTCACTGTGTTCTAAGATATGTGGACTCTCTTTTTACTTTTTTTTTTCTTCCTCCCTTCCTTCCTTTCCCTCCCTTCCCTTCCCTTCCTTCTCTCTCTTTCTTTCTCTCTCCTTTCTCCTTTCCTCTCCTCTCCTCTTCTTTCCTTTCCTTTCCTTTCCTTTCCTTTCCTTTCCTTTCCTTCCCTCTCCTCTCCTCTCCTCTCCATCTCTCTTTTCCTTCCTTCCTTTCTTCTTTTTGTTTAAGGCCAGAAGAAATGTGGCTTTATCCCAACCCACTAGGAACTCAGTGTGATGAAGGAAGGAACCGTGGAAAAGCTGTACAGATTCTCAGTAACACATGCTACAACTTAAAAACCAGAGACGGAAATCTCTGCATATTTTTGAAGGTCCAGAAAGGCATTCAGAAGATTTCAAGCCCTAAATTATTCCAAGATACAGAAGGCAGGCTTACTTTGCTGAATTGACATTTTAATCAATATTTTGCTTATTTATTTTTTTAACAGAGCAACTATGTTATTTCTAATGTCCTTGCCAAATATGAAGTTATGCCTTTCACCTCTGTAGAGAAAGATGCTCAAGGATGGATTGAGTCTTGGCTGAATTCATGTATAAAAATTTCTCAGACCAAGAATAGGAAAGTAGGCTACCAGTAATTAAAAGTTTTATGAACTATCCATTAAGATTTTGTTGATTAATGGTCTCAAGACTTAGCCTTTATTGTCCTACTGATTTCCTGTGGTAGGTAGAGTTCAGTGGCCTTTCTAGCTACCTTTGAGTTGTTAAAGTAGAAGACTGTATTGAGGGCTTTTTTTCAACTCAAGGGCCATATTTTCTCACCCAAATGCTTTTCAACTCCTCCACTTCCGGTTCAAGAATGCTATGAAAATACTTTTTATGAGTATGGATCATTATGTATAAAAATAATAAAGTTATGGGAATAAGGTAGTTGCCTCTAAGTATCAGAAAAATATCTTTCTCTCTCTTGCATATGTATCTAGCATAAGTATACTCCTATGAAACAATTTGGGTTGATCACAGAAGATATTAGTTAAAACTTTTAAATGTGAATTGGGGGTTGAGAAAGAGATCTTAGAGACTGTATAGAGAAGGTGAGAAAGACCCATAGAATGATGGGTATTTGGGACCTCCAGCCCGGGCAGAGTTTCTGAAAGCTGGGACCTGGGACAGACCTCTGGTCACCACTTTATTTCTCAGAATTACACCCCAAGATGGAGTCACTTCCTTGAGTGCTTCCATTTTAGGATTTCATGAGGTGCATCCCTAGCTCATGTTCTTCTGCTTTGGGATGCGAATTGCTGTCTGGATCTCCTCGAGGGACCTCTGTCTTCAACAGCCTCAAGCAGGCCACAAGCCTAGGGAGAATTCCTGCCCCTCTTGGACTTGAGAGATAATGGAGAAAGGAAGAAACCAAAGATACCATGAAATACCTTTTACTGCTGTATTTACTTCTTCCTTTGTCTCAGATTCCCCCCATATGTTAGCAGGTAAATTGTTAATAAAGAACAATTAAAGATGCCCCAATAAGACTTTGGAACCCAAACCCACGATAGCTGTTCTACCAGCTAAAGAATGAATTCATAAGGAATTGGCTGTGATTCCCCAACCTGACTGCTAAGAAAGCTGAAGATGAGATTCTGTTAGACAGTTAGAACTTTCTGACTGGACACATATTTAGGCTAACCTTGAATTAGCACAAAATATGAAATATGTGTCACCAGCCCCGAAAGAATCAGACTGTGGTGGCCTCAGTATCGCACAGAGCATACACGCTGGAGCTGGGACTGCAGCGTGCTGACCCCGGCCCTGCCACTCGTGGTCTTGGGCAAGTTGCTTAACCTCCCTGCACCTCAGTTTCCTCATCTGAAAAATGGGGACGATACTATTATAGAATCTCACAGGGTTGTTAAGATGAAGTAAATTAATGCACGAGTAGCTCTATAATCAGGGACTGGCACACTATAGATGCTATAGTAATATTTGCTGCTACTATTGTTGTCATTGTTGGCCTATACTAAAAAATATAAAAATAGCTTATACTGTCTGACATTCAGAGGGTTGAAGGGGAAAAAACGTGGAGGAGTACACATACACAGGAAGTCTGTATGAGCTAACCCAAAGGAAAAACAAAAATAATGTGCATACACACGGCCTGGTCATGGCTAATATCACTCCTATCCACATTCCGTTGGCTAGAACTCAGTCATATGGCCACACCTAACTGTCCAGGAAGCTAGAAAATATAGCCTAACATTGGGAGTCTAGTAATAAGAGGAGAATGTGGATTTTGGAGAAGAGAATCCTCTGCTACAACCCTGAAACCCATCAGTGATCTCCTAGCTTTTTCACTCTTTCAAGGGATCAAGGGGGTAAAACACATGTGATACATGTAATAAAATATGTATTTTGCTAGCTGAACAATGAAATATGTAGCCTGAAATTTTTTTCTGACTTGTGAAAGCTTTTTGTTCATTGTGAAAGTCTTACAAAATCATCAAAATTCAATTAGTTTGGTTGTATATTTAAAGAGTTATCTTAATTGAAAAGGATATCACTGTGTGAAATCAGAGCAGTGCCAGAAGGTCTGCTCAGTGACAAACAACTGACCCATCATTAGAAAATCTACATTCACTCCTTTGGCTCAGCAGCCAGGGCCAGTGCCAGTATAATCTGAGGTTAGTACAGATGAAACCAAAAAGCGTTGGTGAAAAGTAAAACCACAGAGCATTATGGAAAATTGAGAGGTTTGGATGGGACACGAGGGTCAGAACAATAGAAAATTATCTGATGAAAAAACTAACCCAAAGGAAAAGCCAAAATAATGTGCATCTGATAGGTGGTGGGCACTGGAATTTCCTTGGCATTTTTTAAAGTATACAAATAAAATATAGCGAAGGGTCAGATGTGCTTTGCTGGATGTGTAAACGCTCTTGAGAACATGTCTGTAAACTGAGTCTGTAGAAATTCAATTTTAGTGCTTTAAAAAAGATACCTTCATAATCCAGCCCTACAGAAAAGGCTTAAACTCCCTTTTATTTACATGGCACGTAAGCGTAAGTGGTTACTCATTTTTTTTTTTTTTGAAGTAGATCATTCTACCAGGTCACATCATATATGTATGAAAGCAAACTTGTGATAATTTAAAAAATCCAGAATAGAGGGTTGCCTGGGTGGCTCAGTCAGTTAGGTGTCTGCCTATAGCTCAGGTCATGATCCCAGGGTCCTGGGATTGAGTCGTGCATCAGGCTCCCTGCTCAGCGGGAAACCTGCTTCTCCCTCTACCTGCCGCTTCCCCTGCTGTGCACTCTCTGTCTCTCTGAGAAATAAATAATCTTAAAATAAAAACAAAACCAAAAAACAACCAGAATAGAAATGGGCTAACTTTATGCTTTTTTCTTTTCAAATGTATTACTTTTAAGAGAAAAGTAAAACAATGATATCATGCAAGGTTTTTTAGAAAAGGGGTTTAGATTGATTTCCTACAGTGGGATTGTTCTTTGTTCCTTAGTATTGTTGAAATGTGGGACAGTGTAGTTCGGTTTTATACAGGGTTAATACAACATTTTAAATGAAGTGCCTAAGTCCCAATAGTTGAAATTATCTTTAAAATGCCTTAAAGCATTCACAAAATATACTATATGTGGATTTGTTTATATAACCTATTATATGATATGGATGTATAGTATAGATTAGTGTACAGTTAGTGATGAAATATACATGTAAGTATTATCTTATGGCACTATTTAAATTATTACTCTCTTGTTTTTTCTTATGAGTGGGTGTGGTTTAGTCCATGTAAGTTAAATCCATGGACAGTGGCATTCCCTGATACAGAGGAACAAACATTGGACTTGAGTTGAAAGTCCTGACATTTTATGACCTTGGGCAAGTCATTTGATCTTTCTAAGCCTTACCTCTGTTGCCCATAAAATGAAGCCACTACTTATTACGTAAGTCGTATTCAAGAGAAAATGAAATGATGTGTAAACTCTAACGCACTATAAATATCAAGAGGTTCCTACTAGATTGTGAGTATCAGGAGGGCAGGCACCATATCAATCTTATTGCTAGTGAATTTTCATGAGTCTCTGCGGGAAGTTCCATTGTATGACCAAACCAGGGAAGAAGTGCAGTCCTATATTTTCTGCCCAGAGGCAGACACACTCAGCTGGACTTAATGCACAGAGCAGTGTTAACATATCTGAAGTAATGAAGGCAAACTGGCTCTTTTCTTAAATTTCAGCCTATATAAAGAGAAGCTAGTGCTATTCATGTTTAAGTGAAATAAGCCCATAGAGAAATCCAGTATAAACACTAGAAGTTTCCCTCATTAGCCAGTGAGCAATGAGTTTTATTGGGAACGGATTTGTCATACTGAAAGTTTTCTAATTATAAGGCCATTGTTTGCTTTGACTGACTATTGAAAATCTGTCTGTTCACCAGACTTTCACCTTTTTTCCAATATGACATCTTAAAAAGAGGATTATTTTAATTACAGTAGCATATAACTAATTTAAGGACAAGGAAAGGAGTAAAAATGAAAGTGAACAAAAAAATCCATTTTTAACAGCTGAGGTGACAGTGTCAACCAATTAGAATTTTATTCCCTTTTCCATAAAAGTGAGACTTTAAGCATTTTCAGCCATAGTGCTCATATAACGTTAATCCATCATAGAATAAATTGAGACCATGCATGTGTGAGCATGTGTGCGTGTGTGTGTGTGTGTGTGTGTGTGTGTGTTTATTTTTTATTTTGGAATAATTATGGAGTCACAGAAAGTTGCAAAGAAATGTACAGGGAGGCCTATATACTTATCAGTGTTAACATCTTGCCTAACTGTAGTATGATATCAAAACCAGGACACTGACATTGGTACAATAAACAGAGTTTATTCAGATTTCAGCGTTTTATAGTTGACCCTTGAATGATGTGGGAGTTGAGGGCACTGACCCCGCATAGTCAAAAACCCATGTATAACTTTTGACTCCCCCCAAAACTTTACTGATAGCCTTCGGTTGATAGGCAGCCTTACTGATAACATAAATAGATTAGATGATTAACACATATGTTGTATGTTATACAACACAGTATATTATATACTGTATTCTTACAATAAAGTAAGCTAGAGGAATAAAGTGTTGTTAAGAAAATCACAAAGAAGAGAAAATACATTTACAGTACTGTATTTATTGAAAAAAAATCCCTATATAAGTGGATCCACACAGTTCAAACCTCTGTTGTTCAAGGGTCAGCTGTACATACATTTATTTCTCTCAGCGTTTACGTGTGTGTATAGCTCTCTGCGGTTATGTTCTGTATGTTGCTTCCACCCTGTGTAACCACCACCACAATCAAGATACTTAAGTATACCATTACCACGGGGCTCTGTTGGCATTTCTTTATGGATAATGTGCCGTTTCTCTTTAGCTATTGTCAAGATTTTTTCCTTCGTTTTGCTCTCCAGAAGTTTAATTATGATGTGTCTGGGTGTGGATTTCTTTGGCTTTATCTTATTTGGAGTTTGCTTAGCTTCTTGAACTATAGGCTTGTGTCTTTTGCCAAATTTGGGAAGACTTCTATTATCATTTCTTTGAATTTTTTTTTTTAACATTTTGTCAGCCCCACACTCTTTCTATCCTTCTGAGACTTTGATGATATGAATGTTAGATCTTTTGTTATTTTCCCACAGAGCCCTAAAGTTCTGTTTATTTTACGATTGTTCAAATTGAGTAAATTTTATTGATCTGCCTTCAAGTTCACTGATTCTATCCTCCATTATCTCCAACTACTGTCAAGTCCATCCAGTAAGTTATTGTGTTTAAGATTTGTTATTGTGTTTTTCAGCTCTATAATTTTCATTTGCTTATTTTTTTATAACTCCCCTTCTTTGCTCAAATTTTCTATTTTTTTCCATTTATTTCAAGAGAATTTTTAATTGATTGTCAAAGCATTGTTTTCTGATGGCTGCTTTAAAATCTTCATGAGATAATTCCAGCATCGTTTTTCTTGGAACTGGCTCCACTGAAGGAAGATTAATGATCCCAACCTCAAAACATTTTAAAGTCAGTGACGAACTGAATCAAACTAAAACAGCAACAAAACAAAGCCACAGTTAGACTACAGGTTGTTATTGATTTGGCCTGACAAAGGAAAGGACATATCTTTTCCTAAAATAAATATTACCTACTTAAGCCTTTACTTTTCTTATACTCTCAGGTGAATATACAGTAAAAAACAAAATTAAAGGAGGGAAGGAAGGAAGAAGGAAAGAAAAGAAAGAAAGGCAGACACATGAAGAAAGTGGAACATGTGACCCAAAATCAAGAAAAAAATCAGTCATTAGGAGCAGACCACAGAACAGCCAGATGTTGGATTAGCAGAAAAGGATGTTAAAATGACTATGATAAATATGTTGGAAAGGATCTCATAGAAAAGGTAGATAATATGTATGAATAGATGTGGAATATCAACAACAACAAAGGACATTTTAAGAAAGAACTAAATCAGAACTCCCAAAATGAAAAGGATCATAAATGACATATTTATATAATGGGATAAAGAACAGAAGAAACACAAAGAAAAAAGGATCAGTGAACTTGAAACAAATCAATAGATTTTATCTGAAATAAAATGAAGCATTTTTTCATTTTATAAATGGGGCTTCTTAGAACTACAGAACATTATCAGCTGGTCTGAGGTGTATGTAGTTGGAGTTGCAGAATGAGAAAAGAGGGAGAATTCAGAAACAAAATATTTGAAGTGATAAGAGCTAAAAATTTTTCAAAACTTATCTAAGAAATCGACCCACAGATTAAAGATGCTTAGCAAATCCCGAGTAGGGATAACAAACTACAAAAGTACATCTAAGCATAACATGTAAAAATCCTAAATATCAAAGATAAATAAAAAATCTAAAATGCAGCCAGATTAAAAAGAATCATTACATTCAGAGAAACCACATTAAAAATGATGACAGGGTGCCTGGATGGCTTAGTTGGTTAAGTGCCTGCCTTCAGCTCAGATCATGATCTCAGGGTCCTGGGATTAAGCCCCTCATCGGGCTTCCTGCTTAGCAGAGTCTGCTCTCCCTCTCCCTCTGACCCTCCTCCCTGCTTGTGCTTACTCTGTCTGTCCCAAATTAAAAAAAATAAATGATGACAGACCTCTTCTTAGAAACAATGGAAGCTGAACATGGGGTAGTTTTGCCGTAAGGATGACAGCTCAGCAGATCAGAATACAGAATCTAGAAACTGACCCATACCCATAGAGTCATATTGTTTTTCACAAAGATGCCAGGGGATATCAGTGGGGAAATGGGACTGAAAAAACTAGATAACACTATTGAAACAAATGTATCTAAACCCCTACGTCACTCCATAAACATATTAATTTGAGATGGGTCATAGAACTAGTTATAAAAACTAGAGTCCTAACTCTTCTAGAAGAAAATATAAAATATTCCCTTGACCTTTTAGTGCTAACAGATTTCTTAGGACATAAAAAGCACTAGTCATCAATGATAAAAGTTAATAAACTTAAAAATTCTGATTATGAATTTTTGGAAATGGACAGGTTAGCCATAGACTTGGACAAAATTATCCATATTATAATGGACTTATATTCAGATATATAAGGAAGACAAATAACTCACTTTGAAATATGACAAAAGGCTTGAGTAGTCACCACACACACACACACACACACACACACACACACGCACACACGAATTAGAAATGGTCATTAAGAACATGAAAAGATAAAAAAAGTCATCAGTCATCAAGAAAATTCAGACCATTTTGAGAGAACATTTATACCCACAAGAATGGCTAATGGGTGGTTAGGATTATGTTAGCAAGTATGTGGAGCATCTGGAAGTCTTGTGCATTGTCTATGGAATTGTAAAATTGGACGGCCACTTTGAAAAACTTTTTGGTACTTTCTTATAAAGTTAAAAATACACCTACCACATGCCCTAACAATCCTGCTCTGAAGAACTTATTGAAAAGAAATAAAAATATAGGACGCCTGGGTGGCTCAGTGGGTTAAAGCCTCTGCTTTCAGCTCAGGTCATGATCTCAGGGTCCTGGGATCGAGGCCCGCATGGGGCTCTCTGCTCAGCAGGGAGCCTGCTTCCCCCTCTCTCTCTGCCTGCCTCTCTGCCTCCTTGTGATCTCTCTCCCGCTGTGAAATAAATAAATAAAATCTTAAAAAAAAAAAAGAAATAAAAATATATTTACAAAAAGACTTGTACAAAAATATTTATAGCAGCCTAATACTTAATAGTCCCAAACTGAAGCAACCTGAATGTTTCCTAACAAGAGAATGAATAAACAAATTGTGGTATATTAGTACGATGAAGTACTACTCATCAAGACAACACGGATGTCAAAAACACTATGTTGAGTAAAATCCAGGTACTAAAGAATACACATATGATTCCATTTATATGAAATTCAAGAACATGGAAAATTAATCTATGTACTGGAACTCAGTGGTTGTCTTTGGGGTGGGGTGACTGGAATAAGGCATGAAGGAACTGTTTGGGTTGTGGAAATATTCTGTATCTTGTTTTGGGTGGTGGTAACTTGTGTGTATTCAATTATCAAAACCCGTCAAACTGTTTAAGATCCATTCATTCTATTGTATATAACATTTAATTCAATTAAGAGAAAAGAAAGCTCAGCAAATATCTTAGAGAGAGACCTGACTTCTAGGCGTCAACTCTACTATTCACTAGTAGTTGTACCTTCAGCAAGGTGTTTAACCTTTTAGAGATTTGTGTCCTCATCTGGAAAGTGAGCATCAAAGCAGTATCTACCCTATAGGGATGCTTGAAGTTTAAAGTGGTTTAATACATATAAATCACTTAGCATAGTGCCTGGCATATAAAAAATATTCACTAAGTGTTAGCCATTATTTTTTATTGTCCTTTTTTTTTCCCAATTGAAAAAACAGAATGGTTCACCACTTTGCCCCAGGACACTGGTAGTCTATTATAGAGGTGGAAAATTAATCCAAACAGTCTCACTCCAGAGTGAAATTTGTATATCAAATTGTTTTAGAAGGGCATGGAGAATTACTTATGATCAATTGATTCTTTGGTTCGTTGATTGGTTAATTAAGCCAACAAAGAAACATGATAGGCAGCTAATCAATCTTGTAGTATTGAACCATATTGTAGGAAGATTAATCTGGCAGTGTTTTACAGGATTGACTGGGTCATACAGAAACTGGTTAGTTATGAAGCAGTGAGAGTTGTCCTGAGAAGTGGGTGATGCAAGCCTCAGTAGGGTAGTAGAAATGGGAATAGAAATGAAAGAATGGATTTTTAGATGGTGGGTAGGTGGATTCTTGATGACATGACAACTGATTGAATGTGGACGTTGAGGGATAGGATGAAACTGAAGTTGATTCTGAGAAGAATGGTAGGGCCATGTAAATAAGTAGGAACATCAGGGGAAGGAATTGGTTATGGGATCAGGGGTAGGGGAGTCAAGGTATGAGCAAATGAATGTGAGCAACCAGCACAACACCCAAAATATATATTGTGGGCCTATCAGCACAACGTCTGATAGATAGTTGGATGTCTGTAGCTGCTCTGGAGAAGTGGGCCCAGAGGGAGCAGATCTGAAAGACACATGTTAATGATAGCTGTCATTCTCTGAGTGAGCAGAGCAGGGAGAAGTGAGAGCTGAGGTGGCAGCAGTTGAAGAGCGGGGAGAAACAAACCATGGAGTGGGGTGGCTGTTGACATCTGTGTTAACGACGGTACTATTGTTGCCTGACCAATGGGTATATATTTTATGCTATTTTCTTAATGTGGTTGCCTCCCTTTCTCCTTCATAGAATCAAATATATTATAAAAACTGTTGTGTTTCTTAAGCTTTGAAAGAGCTTTGGTGTGGCCTTTTAGAAAACTGAGCTCCAGAGATGTAAAATTATAGCTAAGATCACAAGACCATGATGAGGTAGAATGTCAACCAAAGTACTAGCTTTTCTTAACTTTTCTCTTGTTGATACAGCAAGTGTTTACTGAACATTCTTCCGGGTACACTCTAGGATAGAAAGGAATGTAAGATTCTCAAGGAGCTTATTGTTTTACCAGGAAGACAAGAGATATATTAAACAGCTGGATAACAGTACAAGACCCTTTAGATCACATGCCAAAACACATCTAGTTAGTGAAGGTCACAAGAGTAGAGACACTCAGCGAACTCAGCCTGATTTTATATGTGTCAAGACTTGAGACCTAAAAGATGGGTATAAAATGAGCAAAAGAGAAGACGTTTAAGAAAAAAGAAGAGGGGGCATCTGGGTGGCTCAGTCGGTTGAGCGTCGGGCTCTTGATTTCAGCGCAGGTCGTGATGTCAGGGTCGTGGGATCGAGCCCAGAGTTGGGCACCATGCTTGGCATGGAGTCTGCTTGAGATTCTTTCCCCCTTTCTCTCCCCCTCTGTTCCTTCTCCTGCTCACATGCTCTCTCTCTCTCTCTCAAGTAAAAATAAATAAAGTCTTAAAAAGTGTACATCTAGGTTTTTAAGAGCCTACATATCAAATCCTGTTTTAACTTTTTATTGACTCATTTTACCATGGATCGCTATGAAGTGAATGGCTTAGTATCAATCAGTCTTGTGTCAGTATGAGGAGAAACTGCCTAGGGCCAGTTAACCCGAGAAAAATAAACCCATTGAATACAGGCGGCATTTGTTCATGAATTCATTCATTCAGCAGCCACTTACTGAACAACTGTGTCCTGAGCATAGTACCGAGGTGTTAGAGATGCAAACACAAATCACATAGGTCTCCTTCTCTGAAGAAACCAGTCATGCAGAAACAACTCTATACTGTTCTTAGACAGAAAAATGTAAAGTGTATAATTGTCTGCTTTAAAAAATATTCCTAGTTAATGGATCATTTATAGAAATTAATCACATCGGGACTTACTAAAAATGTTATTCAGTTCCTCAAAAGAAATAAGATTATCTCTGACCCCAGTGCAGTAAAATAATAAATTAAGAAATAAGAAAAGAGGCCCAATACCCTCCAAAATCTTCTCTCTTCATCTTTACATCAAAGAAGAAATTAAACCTAAACTGGGAGACTGTCTAGAGAAAACATAAAACACCATCTAGCCCAATCTATGGGGTGCCACTAAAATTTTTCTTGATGAAAAATTCATAGCCCAAATCAGTTCTTAAGAGGTTGGAAAACAATGATAAAATCAACCTCAAGAACACAGAAGAGGTAGAGATCAAAGCAGACATGAATTAATTAGAAAGCACGAGAAAGAAAACCAGAATTGATAAATGCATCCAAAAGTTGATTTTTTGCCAATAGCAATAAAACAGAGATAGCTTAATTAAGAGGAGAAAGGGAAGAACTAATACAGAAGATTAAAAACGAAAAATGGCAAACAACAACAGATGGAAGGAAAATTTTTTATAAAAATCATAAATAGTACTTTGTGAACTTTTCAGCAAATAATTTTGACAATTTGAGTGAAATAAGTGATTTTCTATGAACAAATGAATCAACAAAAATTGATACCAGAAGGACTATTACTAGACAACTGAAATAAACAATACCCACAGAAGAAATAAAGTTACTTGAGATTTGCCTGGGAAAAACACCAGACTCTCATAGTTTTGTAGATGAATTTGCTCAGATTTTCAATAAACAGATAAGTCCTAGCTATAAAAAATATTCCTATGGAAAGGAAGTCTTTCAAATTATATATATATGAAGCCAACGAAATACTAATTCCATAATCTGACAATTTAAAATAATAACATACTACCAACTATTCTTATTTGTGAATATCAATATAAAACATAAACAGACTATTAACAAAAATAATGGAAATACCTAACATAACACAAGCATGATAACCCAAAACCAGGTGAGTTTTTTGCCAAAAGTATAAGAATGGTTACATCTTTTTTTTTTTTTTAAGATTTTATTTATTTGAGAGAGCAAACGAGCAAGAGAGAGAGGGAGAGGATGAGCAGGGGGGAGAGGCAGAGGGAGAGGGAGAAGCAGACTCCCCACTGAACAGGGAGCCCAATGCGGGGCTCCATCGCAGGACCCTAGGACCACGACCTGAGCTGAAGGCAGATGCCCAATCAACTGAGCCACCCAGGTGCCCCAAAAATGGTTACATCTTAAGAAATGTATTAACATAACTTACTATATTTATAGGTCAAAGACATCAAAACTCAGTAGTTGCAAAAAAAAAGGCAGTTAATAAAATTCAACAATATTCCTAATAAATACTCTTAGAGAATATAGGGCAAGGTGGATTTTTTTTAACATTGTTTAAACTGTGTGTGTGTGTGTGTGTGTATGTGTGTGTGTGTGTGTGTGTGTATGTATGTGTGTGTGTGATATCAAACACTGGCATTATGCTTAATAGTGAAACAGAGGATCATTCTGTTTAAAATGAAGATTAAAACAAGGCAAAGTACCCACCATCACCATTATTATGTAACATAACTTGGATTCCAGAACAGGGGTCAATAAACTATACTGCCTGTGGGCCAACTGCCTGTTTTTCTAAATAAAGTTTTATTGGTAGACAGTATCTCCCATTCATTAACATTTTGTCTCTGGCCACCTTCCCACTACAATGGTAGAGTTGAGTAGTTGTGACAGAGGCTGTATGTGATAAAGCCCATAATATTTACTATTTGGCTCTTTAAAGAAAAAATTTGCTCATCTCTGCTCTAAATAATACAAATAGACAAGACAAAGAAACAAGATGTATATTTATTGAAAGGAGGAAGCAAAATTATCATTATTTGCAAAAGACACATAGGAAACCCAAGACAATCAACTGCACAGAAAATAAAAATAATAGGAAAATTCAACAGGATGGTTGGTTACAAAATATATTTCTTAAAAATCATAAATTTTCTACTTTAGAAGCTGTAAAAAGTTACAGTGGAAGAGCTTTAGACAATCACAGAAAAAGGGGCACCTGGGTGGCTCAGTCAGCTAAGCGTATGCCTTTGGCTCAGGTCATGATCCCAGGTCCTAGGACTGAGTCCTGCATTGGACTCCCTGCCCAGCAGGGAGTCTGCTTTTCCCTCTACCCTTCCCTCCTGCTCATGCTTTCTCTCTCTCTCTCTGAAATAAAGTCTTTATTGAAAAGAAAAAGAAAAGAAAGTCACAGAAAATTTTTTTCCTTAAAATTTGGAAACATCTAAACTTTCTTGAGGATCATAACAGAAGAAAAATGATAGAAAGTCTTACAAAAATATTTCTCATTATCACTTATTTTACATTAAGCTTTTGCAGAAAAACTCACAGCCCCAAATTATCTGTAAATTCAGTTTGATACCAATTAAAGTATCAATAGGATATGGTTTGAACTGGTGCAGGAAGATGGACTTAAAAATGTTATTAAGTAATGTAAATACAGATGATTGCATACAAAAAATGTATAAATATGTGTATATACGTGGGTTCATATACACAATTCTGTTTCATTGTTCTGTCAGCTCATAGGACCTAGAACCCAAGAAACCCCCAAGCAGCAAAGATCATACCCAGCACCCAGGGTTTGTCATTAGTAATAATATTTTCCAGTAAAAGGAACCAGATTCCTTGGAGGAAATGGCTGATTCTAGGACTGGGGCAGGGAATATACAAGATAAACCTATAGAATCCTCTAATGCCAGAAAGTAAGGAAGTACTGAAAACAACAAAACCCCCGACAATGATGTAGTTATGTCAATGGGACGCAGGAGCCAACTGAAAGAATTCTCACTGGCCAATCCTGGAGCAATTTGAGCAATAAACAAATAATGCAGTATTAGACTGTAACCCAAAGTACAAAATAAATGCCTACGAATTTGCACTAAATAAATGATTGAATAAAGAAATAAATGAGGGAGAAGAGACAAATCTCCTGTGCAGAATTCCAAATACTGTAAGTAGAAACTTCCCGCTGAAGTAGCTGGATCATTACGCCCTACCTCTTAAGTGTAGGCTATGCATAGTGACTTACTTCCAAAGGATACAGAAGTAACTTTACAGATGAGAAACCTGTCAGATATTCCTACCACTTTAACCCAGTGATCAAGGTCAATGTCAACAGTGATAAGTCATGTTGATAGCATATTCTTCGATGTGATGAGAATAACACTTTACAGCTGTGGTCTTCTTCCCCAAAACCTGTAACACCTCACCGTGAGGAAAACATTACGCAAACCCAAATTGGAGGACATTCTGTAACATAACCTGACCAGTACTCAAAAATTGTCAAGTTCATCAAAACCAAGGAAAGTCTGAGAAACTGTCACGACAAAGGAGGATTAGAAAACACAACAACAAAATGTAATTATGGTCTTGAATCGTATCCTGGGACAAAAAAGGGGCATTTGGTCAGACTGAATAAACTGTGGACTTTAATAATGGTGTGTTAAGTTTGGTTTGCCATATTAGTATACATTTGAACAAATACATTTACCCCCACATAGACATTTTGACAAATGTATCATACTGATGTAAGATGCTAACAATAGGGGAACCTGGATGTGGGTCATACTGTCTTCACAATTTTTCCATAAATCAAGCAATTCTAAAATTAAAAGTTTAAGTAAAGGGGCGCCTGGGTGTCTCAGTCATTAAATGTCTCTGCCTTTGGCTCAGGTCATGATCCCAGGGTCCTGGGGTCGAGCCCTCCATCGGGCTCTCTGCTCTGCAGGGAACCTGCTTCTCCCTCTCACACTCCCCCTCTGTCACTCTGTTTCTCTCTCACTCTGTCTCTCTCTGTCAAATAAATAAAATCTTAAAAAAAAAAGTTTAAGTAAAAAAGAATACAAGTTGAATGTAAAATACAAGTAAGGTAGAGAACTCATCATCAATAAATTTCCCATATAAATATATATTTTTAAAAAGTAAAAGAAAAAAGACACTAAAAATCATCTGAAAAAAATATAAGAATGGATGGAAAAACATTTTTTAAAGGTTAATAATGGGTAACAAGTTCTAGTTCTATCACACATGAAAACATGTTACAAAGATACATTAATCAGAGCAGTCTGTTACTAGGAAGAAAAGAAGACCTTGAAATGGGATAGAATAGCACTAGGAACTAGATTCAAATACACTGAGAATTTTTCATACAAGAAAGGTAGTGTGTCAGTTCAGGGAGGAGAAGATGGATTGATAAGTAAATGTTATTGAAATAACTTAATAGCAATTTGGGGGGCACCTCGTGGCTCAGTCAGTTAAGCGTCTGACTGACTCAGACCCAAGTTAAGCTTGGGTCATGATCTCGGGGTCTTGGGATCGAGCCCCACATTAGGCTCTGTGCTTAGTAGGGAGTCTGCTTGAGATTTTCTCTCCCTCTCCCTTTGGCCCTTCCTGGTTCTCTCTCTGTCTCTCTAAAATAAATAAAATATTACACACACACACACACACACACACACACAACTTACAAGCAATTTGGAAATTTACAACTTGGAAATTTAGCTGCATACCATATTTCTTTCACAAAAATCCAGATCAAACATTAAATGTAAACAAATGAACAAACCACAGCAGTAAACAAATATGAATATTTGTACCCTTAAGATGTGGGGATTCTTTCATAGACAATAAAACCCAGAAACCATAAAGAGAAGTTGTGATAAATATGTTTACGCTAAAATTTTAAACTTCTTCATTGAGCGAAATGCCATAAACAAGACCAGAAGCAATAAAACAAATGGGGGAGGGGAATATTGATAACACATTACCAATGAGGGGCTTGATTCCTCATTTTATAAAGTGTTCTCACAAATATTTTTTTAAAATCTCTCTCCTTAAAGTGAAAATATAATGTAACCCAACAGGAAACTGGGCAAATGAACCTGGCATTCTCACTTTTTTTTTTTCTTTTTTTGTGGGAGGAGAAATTGCTTTTAAGGCAATTTGGCAATATTCACCAAACTTTCAAAAGCATATTCTCTTTGACTCAGCACTTCCACTGCTGGGAATGTCACCAAAGTATGGGTGGATGAATGGGGAAGAATATTCAGTTTAGAATTGCTGGTGAAAACAAATCATCTAGGTTTGTTTAGAAACCTAGGTTTGTTTAAAAACCATCTAGGGCCAGGTGGGTGCAGTCGGCCAGACCAGTCAATGGATTTCTCTGTGGCCTTCAAACGGAATAAGGTAGAAGAACTACATGTGGGAGAAGCTCTGAGATACAATATCATCTTAAGAAACAGGATGCAGGGGCGCCTGGGTGGCTCAGTCTTAAAGCGTCTGCCTTAGGCTCAGGTCATGATCCCAGGCTTCTGGGATTGAGCCCTGTGTTGGGCTCCTTGCTCTTCGGAGAGCCTGCTTCTCCCTCTTCCCACTCCCTCTGCTTGTGTTCCCTCTCCTGCTGTCTCTCTCTCTGTCAAATAAATAAAGTTAAATCTTTAAAAAAAAAAAAAAGAAACAAGATGCAGTGGGCCTCACAGCTTTGTCCTCTATACCTGAAAATATTTTCTGGAAAGATTCATAATAAGCTTTTAACACTTGACCTTGTCAAAGAAAGGCTCAAAGTGGGGGACTGATGAGAAGAGCATTTTCCTCATGATTTGCTAGTTTTTACATTGAGATCTTTTCACTCTGCGCATGTTTTTAATTATTAAAATGACAAAAACAAAAAAGGAACAAAGTACAGACCTTTTTCGATAAGCATCACAAGATTTTAGAACTTAATTGCTTGAGTCCCAAATTACAATCTAACTAGAATTAACATAGTTAATAATAAATTTAACCAAAAGCAGAGACTTGGCGCTTGAATCTGTGTTGCCTTTTTTCCCCCAGCAAATACATAGATTGATTTGAACTTTCTGAAATACTGAATGTAGGAGGCGCCTGGGTGACTCAGTTGGTTAAGCAGCTGCCTTGGGCTCAAGTCATGATCCCAGGGTGCTGGGATCGAGCCCCGCATAGGGCTCCCCGCTCAGTGGGGAGTCTGCTTCTGCCCCTCCCCCCGTTCATTCTCTCTCTCTCTCTCTCTGTTAAATAAATAAATAAATAATTTTTAAAAAGAGAGAGAGAATTACTGAATGTAATTCATTCCCATGGACTCACAGGACTCAGAGGGGTCCAGGGTACCCAGGGTTGCTATTACAATACAAAGAGCACTAGACAGGGAGTCAGGGTATGAATACCACCACCAAGTTGCTCACTGTGGGACTTTCCCTTACCCTATCTGAGCCTCTTTTTTCCTTTGTAAAATGAAACTACTGGGTAAAAGGTGGTGGCAACAGTTATCGAAGTCTGTGACTTATCAACATTCTACTCTGTAAGCTTCCAGTGCCACCAAAGCGGTTGTGATGACCACAGTAGCCAGCTAATGTAAAAATTATTCTTCAAAATGCACCTTTAAGGACCAAAACAATATTATCCCTAGGTCCTGCCGATATCTTATTAAGGGCTGGTGGTTCTTCACCCTTATGGAGCTGAGTGCAGAGCTGCTTTTTTCTTACCATTTCTGAGCCTTTCAGATCTTCCCTGTGCTTCCCTCTCTGTCTGGAAGATCTCTTGCCTTATCATCATCTTCTTCCCCATTTCTCACGGCTCCTGCCCCAGGTTGCACTGGGAAAATGTTTTATGGTACTTAAATAAGAGATATCATGGGACACGAGCTATCACTTCTGGAATAGTATTCAATACTAATAATTCTCTTTGAAACGTTTTTCTGTGCACGTCTATATTTTCGTCAACTTTCAGGTTTCTCCCTGAGAGAGGAGAATGGGGAGTGTTGATAATCCAAATGTCATCTATATTTGGCTTCAGCGTGTTTTCTACTTAGCTTTCAGTTCTGGATATATCCGAGATTCTGGGAACTGGCTTTAAACAAAATCACGAAGCTTCACAGTGAGGATACATCTGACTCACAAGTTAAGTGGGATGCTTCCCAGGTGCCCCATTTCTTAGACCTTGCTCAAGTCTTTCCCTCAATAAGTCCATGCTTAGATTAGCTCACTTTCTCTCAGTCCTTGGCAAAACTGATCTTTCTGTATTCCCTAATGTCAGGCAGTGGTTACCATTTGGGTCTCTATTTCTAATCCATGCGAAGTTGAGTAAATAGTATGAAACATCATTGCAGTAAGTAATTAGATGGGAGATTTACCAAAACAAGTAGAATGTGGTACCTACTGTCGAAAACCAGGAAATCAAATGTTCATGATCTTCCCTGACTTGTGTGGAGTTGACTTAAATTTATGGCAACTTCCACCTTTTAATGGGGAATGACAAAGAATGAAGTATTTGGATTTGCTCAATTTAAAAAATAATTGATTGCTTCCTTCTCTGTGCCCCCATACCTCCCAATACATTCTTTCATTGTAGCAATTTTAAAAACCTAGTATAATAAAGTGTAGTGTTTATTTTTATTTTTATATTACATTTTAACTGAGATATAAGTGACATATAATGTTTTATTAGTTTTTAGTGTGGGATCTAATGATTACATATTTGTATATATTGTGAAATGATCACCACAATAAGTTTAGTAAATGACCATCACCATACATAGTTTAGAAATTTTTTTCTTGTGATGAGAACTTTTTTTTTTAAGATTTTATTTATTTATTTGACACAGAGAGAGATCACAAGTAGGCAGAGAGGCAGGCAGAGAGAGAGGAAGAAGCAAGCTCCCTTCTGAACAGGGAGCCCTATGCGGGACTCATTCCCAGGACCCTGAGATCATGACCTGAGCCAAAGGCAGAGGCTTTAACCCCCTGAGCCACCCAGGGGCCCCGTGATGAGAACTTTTAAGATCTACTCTTACAGCAGCTTTCAAATATATAATACAATATTATTAACTATAGTCCCATGCTGTACACTGTGTCCCCAGAACTTATCTTTTGACCACCTTTACCCATTTCACCCACCCACCCCCAGCCCCCTGCTTCTTGCAACCACGAATCTGTTCTCTGTATCTGTGAGTTCAGTTTTATCTTTTAGATTCCACATATAAGTGAGATAATAAAGAATTGGTCTTTCTCTGATTTATTTCGCTTAGCATAATGCTGTCAAGGTCCATCCACGTTATCAGTAATGGCAGGATTGACTTTTTTAATGGCTGAATAATATTCCATTGTGTCTATATGCCACATTTTCTTTATCCATTCATCCTTCAATGTATGTTAGGTTATCTTAGGTTATTTCCATGTCTTGGCTATCGTAATTAAGGCTGATACAAACATATCATATAAGTAGGGATTGCATTGTATCTGTAGATCACTTTGGTACTTTAAACATTTTAACAATATGAGGTCTTACAGTCCAGGGTCATGGAGTATCTTTCCATTTGTGTCTTCAGTTTCTTTCCTCAATGTCTTATAGTTTTCAGTATATAGATATTTTACCTCCTTGATTACATTTATTCATAGGCCCAAAGCAATCTTGAAAAAGAAGAACAAAACTGGAGGTATAATAATTCCAGACTTCAAGTTATAATACAAAGCAGTAGTAATTAAAAAGTCTGATACTGGCATAGAAAAAGACACATAGATCAGTGGAATAGAACAGAAAACCCTGAAATACACCCATGATTATATAGCCAATTAATCTTCAAAGGAGGAATGGCTATACAATGGGAAAAGACAGTCTCTTCAACAAATGGCGTTATGAAACCTGGACAGCTGTGTGCAAAAGAATGAAACTGGACCACTTTCTTTCACCATATACAAAAATAAACTCAAAATGGCTTAAGGACCTAAATGTGAGACCTGAAATCATAAAGATCCTTGAAGAGAGCACAAGCAGTAATTTCTCTGATATTGGCCATAGCAACATTTTTTCTAGACATTTCTCCTGAGGCAAGGGAAATAAAAGCAAAAATAAACTGTTGGGACTACATCAAAATAAAAAGTTTCTGCACAGCAAAGAAAACAATCAGTAAAACTAAAGGCAACCAATGGAATGGGAGAAGATATTTGTGAATGACATACCCAGTGAAGGGCTAGTATCCAAAATATATAAATAAGTTAGACAACTCAACACCCAGAAACCAAATAATCCAATAAAAATGGGCAGAAGACATGAACAGACATTTCTCCAAAGAAGACGTCCAGATAGGCAACAGGTGGTCATCATCACTTATCATCAAGGAAGTGCAGATCAAAACTACAATGAGATATCACCTCACACCTGTCAGAACAGCTAAAATCAAAGACACAAGAAAGATAAGTGTTGGCGAGGCTGTGAAGGAAAAGGAACTGTCATGTACTGTTGATGGGACTGCAAATTGGTGTAGCTATTGTGGAAAACAGTATGGAGGTTCCTCAAAAAATTAAAAATAGAACTGCCCTATGATCCAGTAATTGCACCAATGGGTATTTACCCCCAAAATACAAATACACTAATTCAAAGGGATCCATGTGCCCTATGTTTATTGCAGCATTATTTACAATAGCCAAACTAAAAGCAGCCCAAGTGTCCATTAGTAAATGAATGGATAATTTCCATTTTCAACAACATGGATAGAGCTAGAGAGTATGATGCTAAGTGAAATAAGTCAGGCAGAGAAAGAGAAATACCATATGATCTCACTAATACATGAAATTTAAGAACCAATACAAAGGAGCAAAGGAAAAAAAGAGAGAAGGAGAAACCAAGAAACATACTCTTAACTATATAGAGAATAAACTGATGGTTACCAGAGGGGAAGTGGGGGCTGGGGGATAGGGATTAAAGAGTATACTTTTCATGATGAAAATAAAGTAAAATGATTTAAAAACATTTATTCCTAGGTGTTTTATTCTTTTTGATATAGTTGCTAATGGGATTATTTTCTTAATTTCTCTAATAGTTTGTTATCAGTATATAGAAATGCAACTGATTTTTGTTTATTGATTTTGTATCCTGTAAATATACTGAGCTTATTGATGAACTCTGCTAGTTTTTTGGTGGAGCCTTTTGGATTTTCTTCATGTAATATCATGCCATCTGTAAATATTGACTGTTTTACTTCTTCCTGTCCAATTTGGATGCTTTTTATTTCTTTTTCTTACTTGATTGCTTTGGCTAGGACTTTTAATATTATGTTAACTAAAAGTTGAGAGAGTAGGCATCTTTGTCTTTTTCCTGATCTCAGAGGTAGAGTATGATACTGCAGAGTATGATTTAGCTGTTGGCTTGTCATATATGGCCTTTATTATGTTGAGGGAATAGTGAGTGTTTTAAATAGGAGAACAGGTCCTCTGCTTATCATCCTTGAACCTCCTCCACTTGGTGCAGTGTTCCACATTTGGCCAGTGTTCATCTGATAGTTGTTAACTGCAGCTTTTATCTTTTGAATATGGGATTAACCCTGAGTCCTTAGGACTACCCTCTGCTTCTCAGTGTCCCACACACATTTTGCTGTCCACACAAGAGGATAAAAAAAAATTTCTGACTTCTTCAGTCACTTTCACTTAAAACACATTTACTTTTCACTTAGGAAAGTGCTTCTGAAACTTTAACGTGCGTATGAATCAGCTGGGGTTCTTGTTTCAAATTCAAATTCTGATTTGGCAGTGCTAGATAAATCCAAGAGTCTTCATTTCTAGTAAGCTCCCAGGAGGTATTGGTGGTCCCAGACCACATTTTGAATATCAAGAATGTAGAGTTGACTTATGTGTGCTGTTAATTGACTGTTTAAGTAGGGAAGAAAGTCATGTTTCCAGTGAATATATCATTTAGTGTTTCTCACACACATATATATAGAAAGGGGTGAATAGGGTTTAGTGTGAATGATGTTCAGAAAGTGAGAAGGAAAATAACGAAGCTGGCTGGATCTTACCTGGTGTGCTGTGCTTCAGCTCAGCAAATGAATCCAGAGTAGGGTAAGCAGGTCAACTGTTAAAACACAGGTTACTGTGTAGGTGCAACTCAGCTGCTGCTCAATGTTTTACCCACCTGCATCCCCCCTTTTAGGACTGGAAGCATAGGCAGGTATTGTATCCGAAAGAAATGACAAGGACTGGCATTTTAGACAGGTAGGTGGCAATTGCCCAATTGGGAATTTACCCAAGATATCAGTGGTGTAATTTGTGTGGCTTATCTTCTACAAAGATGTGTTTATCTACCTCCTCCATCACAATTTAGGTGCATTTTCTGGCCCTCAGTTTCCTACCATTTTCTTAATGTGTATGTGTGCACGCACACACCATTTAAAGAAGAAAATTGGAAGCTCATTTTTATCTTTCTGGGATAACTTTTGGCATTTCCATTCCTTGAAGTAGTTCTGCTCGTTTGCTTCTGCTGTAGAGATTGTAAGAGGGCAGCAGGCCCCCGTGCTGGGGGAAGATGGTAGCAAATGGATCTGTGGTCAGACGCAGCAGGTATTGTCCTCACCCTCTCTTTATGGTAATTGAATTGATTGAAGATACATGGAAATCCAAACTAGATACACTTTAAAAAATATCACTAAAACGCCTGTGATTACCATTTGATTGCCATTTGATGCTATTTGTGCACCGCAACTGTACTATTTGGCCTTCTTGTCTGAAACGGTGCTCTTTGCTGCATCTTCAGTTGAGTGCCCACAAGCCTGACTAAATTAATCTCTCTGAGAGTAGAGAGGGTGAAATCAAATGATTTGAGGGAAGTCTCGCCAAGACATTCATGTATCAAAATTGTACGTGACTTGGGAAATCCTTACAGCTTCCCTACCAGAGCGGGTGTGATGTCCATTTTAGAGATAAGAAACTACAGCCCAGGGAGGTAACAAATGGACTTGGCCTAAAGTCACACAGTTATCATGCACTTGAGCCAGGATCTGTACTCAAGTTATGTCTGGACTCGAAGCCTACCCGACCTACTAGCTCTCTGACTATTGCACTGTGAGTCCTCCAGGGCCACTGGGCAGTCATCTGAAGCTGTGTTTAAGAAAATCATGGGTGGGGCACTTGGCTGGCTCAGTCAGTTAATCTTCTGACTCTCCCTCCCTTCACCCTCTCCCTCTGCCCCTCCTCCTGTTCATGCTCTCTCTCAAATAAATAAATAAGTAAAAATCTTAAAAAAAATCACAAAGGGGCACTTGGGTGGCTCAGTTGGTTAAGTGTCTGCCGTTAGTTCAGGTCACGATCCCAGAGTCCTAGGCTCGAGCCCCGCATCGGGCTCCCTGCTCAGTGGAGAGCCTGCTTCTCCCTCTGCTGCTCCCCTGCTTGTGCTCTCTCTCTCTCTCTCTCACTCTAACTCAAATAAATAAATAAATCTTAAAAACAATAAAATCACAGGAGACGTCAATGGCTCCCCCTCTCACACTGCAGATAGAAGCGCTGCTCCTCAGCATCACCCATCCTCCTGTTTCCTTCAGGCTTTTCTTTTTAAAGCCTGCCACGATGTGGAAAACGACAGCTTCAGTTAAAATGCCCTTATCATGATCAACAAGGAAAATCAGGAAAATCCTTTCATTATGCATTTCTTATCTTGAAGAGTTTCATTTCACTCTAAGTGGTCTTTTTAAACTGAGTTCTTAGTCTTCCTGAGGACTTCAATTTTATTTTCCAATATTCTTTTTTTTTTAATCTACCTGATATCCATGTATTTGGGTCATTTAGGTTACCACTCTTTATTAGAAATAGATGTCTTTGTGAAATTCTGGTAGTTTAGAAACAGTTGAATGTACTAGAATCATAGCATGTATTTCAGCAACACTGTTAGCATCCTCGGTAAGGAGAGTTTATTGTTCCAGTTTTAGTCATTATAATACAGTCCTGTTTAATATTGCATGATCCGTGGGTTGCCATAAACTTGGTACAAATTGGAGTGCTGATATAACATGAAATGAAGCGCCTTGTCTGAATGTTGCTTTTGTTTTGCATTTAACAAATTAGTATGTTGACATTTGTCACTGATGGATTTCATTATTTGCTGAAAGGGTATTAGGGGGTTTGACAGCATGAATGGTTTGTCCTACAGACTTTTGAGAATTGATAAAAGCATCTTTGTTCTTTGTACAAAAGCACAACAGATATCTTATTGATGGATACACAAAAAGGGATGGCTTGTGTAGCTGCAACATAAAATAAACCAAGAAAATAATTTTTGAGTTGCTACTTATGCTTTTATGTGATTTTTTTCCCCTTTCATCCTTTTTTTTCCTGATTAAAGAATGCATTTCATTCATCTCAGTAACAAGCTCAAGAGCAGTCAGTGATCTTTTGGTAAATTTAAAATATTGGTTTCTTTATGCTCCACTTACATTTTGTTTAAGAAAAGTGGTTGTAAAATGTTATAAAAGCAATTATTGTGTAGGGATTGCATAAAATAATGGTCCCAGGCCCTCAGATAGCAGAGAGGTAAGATGAAGGAGCCCACTTGGGTGGATCAAGAAACTAAGAGTTACATATAGAAATGAAAAAAGATAAAAATTTAATTTCAAAGTCTAGTTTAATCAAAGCAGTAAAAATATATGTTCTTCTGTCATTTCTTTCCTATCATTATATTTATGGGGATAGCCTTGTCATTCAAATGTACCTTCCCTCTACGTGTCATTGAGCACTTATTGGAAAGTTGCTCACCTCACACTTTCACCCCAACCATCTTAAAACCTATCATAAGATATATTCTGGGAAACACACACACACACACACACACACACACACTCTCTCTCTCTCTCTCTCTCTCTCTCTCTCTCACACACACACACACACACACTCTTCCAGTAAACGCCATGATAGAAAGATACACATAATGAAATCTGTCAAGGATCAGATAATAATGCCCTTCCCTAACAACTGCCAACACTCAGACTAACGTGGTCAGACACTGTGCAGAGCCATCCATCACCCCTGTCATTTCAGCAGGGAGTGGAGATCAGGGCCTGGGAGGGGAGGGCTGCAGAGGCCCTTGAGTGAGTAGAGCATAAAGCAGGTTGTGGGGGGGGGGAGTGCAGATCTGAATTCATAAACAAAAACACAGGAACCAAGAGAAGGAAAGAAGTGAATAACTCAGCACAGATGTAGAGTGGTACTTCCCGCATCTCGCCCCCTGCTAGACTGTGATCTCTCCGACCACCCCGGTCTCTGCCCCTTTTATTTGTGAATGTATCCCGAGCACCAAGCACGGAAGCCTGGCACTTAGCAGGCTCTCAGTAAATGTCTGCTGAATGAATGGATGGTTCAGCACCAGTATCCACCCTCTGTGTCCTGTTTGTCCAGCCCAGTCTTGGACCAAGAATTTATGTTCCCGGAATGAATTCACTTTGTGAACCATGGAACCAAAGCTGGCCCTGCTGTGCACGTGTCCAGAGTCCAGTTTGAAGAAGAGCTGGAACGCAGGCTTGCTACATGTGAACCTGATGGCCCAGATCTGACTTTTTCTCTTTCTGAGTCTTCATTTTCTCACCCGAACAGGGGAAAAAATCCACAGCCCTCCCAGAGCTGTTGAGGTTCAATTAAAAAGAGAAAGAACAGATGGATGTGAAGGGCCTTTTAAAATTTTAAGGGTAAACTATTTATTAACTGAAGAATTTCTCTTTTGGGAGGTCACCGATGGGAGAGTTAATTTACTGAAGGAAATACAGACACATTCGTGAGCGACATAATGGTATTTTCAAATCAGGCTTATTGATTTCCCAAAGGCGCGGGGAAGAGCTGAACCTGCAGCCACATGTGGAACGTGTGGACATCCCTGTTGGGTGACTTCTGCGTGCCGCTTCTCAGTTGTCCCTCAGCTGTCACCTCAGGGTCCTCTCTGCAAAGGAGAAAGCTGAAGATCTGAGAGATCTACTGGTTGGCCCCAGGCCCCCGCACAGTGTGGTCTCCCGGAGTCCCAGAGTGCAGGGTCCCCTGCAGAGTGCGTTTGACCCCACACATTAGGTTGCTACGGGCAAAGGTGTAGGGGGAAGGGCCTCTTGTGTGCCCCTTCCACAAACATCCCTCCCCCACACACACATGCACAAACGTACACACACACACATATTCCAGCCTCTCCAGAGCTTCCTCCCAAGCAAGATCTTGGGCCTCAGAGTATCAGTGGATAGCATGTTTCTCCTTTTGGCAAACCATGGACCTCCGTTGTAACAACCCCTCTGCAAACTGGAACACAAGCTACTGACAAAGGTGCAGGCTCTGTGATGGTCTAGAGAGTGAGCTACCCTGGACAGCCAGGGGCCAAGACACACTCCGCAGCCTGCTCTGAGCCTCAGTTTCCTTCCTTGCTGTTTGGAAGTGGTGGTTACACCAAATGACCAGTAACTGGCTTTCCAGCTCTGAAACTCTTCGAACTACAGGTCTCTTCCTTTCCAACTTATGGAAATTATTTTCCCCACTTTTCCTGAGAGGGGAAGTATAAGACCCCAGGCTGTCTCTGATGACTGCCAAAGCGGCTGGTTTTTAATGGAAAGTCAGCTTCCTTCTCAGGTTGCTTAACATAGCAGAAGCTTCTCGAGAACAGAGAAGCCCAATGTTTCCCCCTAGCTTTTTGACGTCATTTGCCTGTGGGTGGGTTCCCGTCCGCCGCCACCTCTCCAACCACACCAAATTTTATTGCACAGATTTAAAAAACACACCTCGGTGTGGCAGGCCACCTAAAGAAGCAGTTTAGCTTGGGAGCCCTGCCGCTAAGCTGTGGCCGAGAGAACTAGTTTCGGTCCAGCCGCAGACTGTGCCAGCATCCCGTCTGGAGGAGTAAATTAGCCATCCTCTCCCTCCGGGCCCCCCGCCAATACAAGCGGACTGTTCCCTTTACACTATCTCATGGGGGATTTGAAGAATCAATTCTAAACACGGACTTGAAAGCACTTAGCAGTCTAAGAGAGAGCAGAAGAGAGAGGGACTCACATTCGTGGCATTTTTACTGTGTGCCAGGTAGTAGGGTAGGCACTTGACTTGTATTCTTTATTTAACTCAGCTCAGTGATCATCACATGCAAAACTGTCAAATGGTTGCTTGTTAGGCCACCAAGAACCTAAAGCTTATCAAGAAGCCAGTGGACAGAGGGAGAAAAGGAGAAACCAGACCTACCCTAAGCTCCCAAGAAGCTAAAGGTCTTTGCCATACTTAACGCCGTGCACGCAGAATTTAAAAATCGAATTATGTTCATTTGCAACTCACAGCTATGAGGCCTTGGAAATACATCCGTTAGCTCAAATATTTTGCCCTTGTGGTGCTTTCAAATGTCAGAGAGTTCAGCAGAGTGATTGCGTCTCTAGCCGCTGATAAATAACCTAGACATGTTCATCTTATTCCAGTATTTTCCTTTTTAAGTTAAAAATAAATTTTGCCGACCCTTCTAGTATGTGTTTAGGTGATTAGTCTTAAATGTGCACCAGGTGGTAAATCCAGGAGAACTGAACTCGGTCGCCAAAATAAGCAGCGTTGCCCATGACATTATGGAATAAAAACACACACTCGGCTTGGTCTCGTCTGCTTTGAGGTTCCTATCGCCTGGTAACGTGAGCAGTGTTCACGGTGAGGCGCATGTGTGGAGATCACGCCACACGAAAACTGTGAGTCAGGTCTGTTCTCAGAAGAACTGAGGTAATGGCTATTAATATTTTATTTCATACATTACAGTGTTTGCTTTTGCAAACACTGTAGTTAAGGTTACCTGCATCGACGCTCCAGCATAACCCAGTTTTTCTTTATGCCAGGCTTTCTTTCCAGAGATGTGTTCAACCCAAAGATCAATTTGTAGAGCCTTAAAAAAATGAATGAAAGAACGAGAAAATTTGGAAACAGGTATACCGTTAGAGTTATGCACTGAAGATAATGACACTTTTTACACTTAGAAAATAGTATGGAGTGTTTTCTTTCTCTGCTTTGTTGTTATTTTCCTCCCATGTGAAACTGGTGAGTGACAGGGGAAAAAAAGGCAATGTGGTTGAAGCTTTCTTTCAGGGTAGCCCTCTGTCAGCGGGAGAAAAGGCCAGATCTTACCAGAGGGAGCGTCCCAGTAAGCAGCTGCTCTTACACGGTATAACGTTCATCTCAGAAGCATTTTGTGGCCGTGGCTGCAGAGGGTGGCATACCCTCTGAGGATTTCTGCTCTCAGTCACCATGAGCGTCTGGCTTTGCCTGAGCCACCAATTTTAGGCAAGGGGCCTCTGCTAGTTCTGCTGTGACTGGGATTTTGTGAAACGGTTTTGAATAAAATGTCTGTCACGCTTGGGTCTGACGTGAATTCGCTGTGGCGCAGAGGCAGCTCCCGTCATGGGGAATGAATGAGCTGGCTCTCTGGGTCTTTGTTTTCTCATACGTAGAATTAGGCGGGGTGGGTCTCTAAGATCCCTTTTGGATGGACTGTCCAGGGATTCCAGAACCAGTCTCTTACCTTCCCCAGCTTCAGTGTTAGCATATCTCCCTGGCCCAGCCCATCTCCCAGCTGTGAGCCAGCGTCTACACAGGCCTTTGAACCCCGTGTCCCTGCCTAAGATCTGCTCTTCTTAACCACTGCCCCCCACTCCCCATGAGCTAATTTCTTTTCCTTCTCAGAGCTCCCTACACTCATCTTTCCTCCTCACCTCTAGTCCTTCATCAAAATGAACCTGTTCTCTTTCCCAGAGCCCATCCTGGCAGCTGGCTAAACAGATGTGGTGTGCATGTTCATCTTGTGGGCAATGGCTATGAAATAGTGTCCCTCTCGGCACTGGGACCATATAATACCTGAGTCTAATGGGGGTTGACTCTGTCATGGAAGGCGTCTGGCATCTATGCGAGACTGGGTCGCTGAAATCACACCACCGGGTTGGGGATCCAGCTTCTCTGCCGGGTTGTCCCGGGCTCATTCCCTTTGGCTTGCAGGTGCAGACATGGGTCTTAGAGTATTATGTCGTAGGACGTCAGTATTCTACATCAAAGAATATTATTGTAGATGCTATTATTACTACAACTGCGTATGCTATTATTATGACTACTACCATGAGGCCCCTTTAGAAACAATTGATAGCAGTAAAGGGATGGATAACTAACCCCCCCCCTCCTGGGGAGGCACCACTGCCCTTTGCCTTTGCAACTAGTTCTTTAAAACGAGCTTCCTCCTCCTCCCGGTCTCATCTTGTTGGACCAACATGGTTAGTTTCAGCGATAAGGGACGTTAGGTGATCAATGGCCTCCGACAGTGTGGCTGCCACAGTTTCATTTTCGAAATGTCATGGCAATAAAAAAGCCATTTGCTAATAAAAGGTGGGATTCATTGCCAAGTGGCGTTTGCGCCCTTGCTGTCACTGCCTCACCCAGATTTCTCAGAGCAGCCGCTGTCTCAGTGTCATAGCTGTATGATGTCATTTCAGTCATAATGTAATTTTCCAGCTGGCCAGGATGGAAAAGGGGTTTGTTATAGTGGCATGTTTTCCACTGTGTCTGAAGCCGGCATGGATATATGACGGTATCAGTTCTGTTTTTACAGGTGTGTGTGAAGGGTACAAGGTACCTTTCACTTGCAACAGAAATGTGACTCTAAGGCAAAAGAAAAAAAAAAAGCCCTTTTCCTCAAGAGATTTAAAATATATACATAATTAGTGCTGGGAACTGGCCTGGAGTGCACTCAGCTTGAAGGACCGGGAGACGGATGCCCAATCTCTGGCCTCCTTCCTGTCCTTACCAACGGGACTCTGGCTTATTAATCCTTGCCTTGATTTGTCCAAGAAGAAAATGGCCACCTCCCAACATGCTTGTTTGTCTGTCTGTTTTTAACTTTTCACTGAAGTACACTACCTTCCAGAAGAGTATGCACCTTAAGTCTACAGCTTTGTTGAAGGTTGACAAACTGAATATACATGAATATACCTTTGTAACTAGCACCCTGATCAAGAAACAGAATGTGACCCATGTTTGGGTCACCAGAAGACCCCTCTCTGCCCCTTCCCGGTCACCTCCCACCCGACACACACGAGGCCCAGTGTCCTGACTTCTAAAAGCAGTGAGACTGGTGTCAAACTTCTGACCTGCAGAACTGAAAAATGATAGATTTGGCTTGTTTTAAGGCACTACATTTGTGGTCATTTGTTACAGCAGCACTTGTAAACAGTGATGCAGCTGGTAAGTGGGAGAGCCAGGAGTCAAACCCAGGGCTCTGTCCCCAAAGCCTGAGTTCTTAAAAACCACCATAACCTATAGCATTGACTTCAGCTTTAATGGGTTTTCAGTCTTCCCTGGAGGCTAAGAAGATAAAATAAAAGCCCAGATGTCAGCCAGCATCAGGTTAAGTTGGGAAATAGGTAGGCCGTGTCCTTGAAGGACATCAGCTTGCCCATTCTACAGTCCCCGTGTTCAAATTGCCTCCCGGCTAGAAAAATATGAGGTACATTACTAACACTTCAGTGTGAATTCTTTTTAGTGCATTATTTCTTTGGAAAGTATTTGCATTCTAAGAGACCCAAGGAGTGGCTCTCTGAGATCTCTGAGAAGGAGGGTTGCACCAGGGTGCTGTAGCCGGCCCTACATGCATAAGCACACCCTGTCTTCCTGCCCATCTCTGCCATGGAATCAGATAAAGCCAAAGAGCCCCTTCCCTGTGCTGCCTCACAGCTTGGGGTAACTGGTCAGAGGGAATCTGCTATGGGCTTTCTAGGGCACATTTGGCTTTCTTGATGAAAGGGATAGATATTGCTGGCACAGCACCCTTTTCTCCCACCTTTTTGTTCTATGTTGAACATGAGTGTGGTGCCTGGAGCTGTGGTAGCCAATTTGGGACCATTAGGTGGCAGGCCGGAGGTCAAGAGTGAACACAGTAAGAATGGCTGGCAGAGTGGGATGATAGAAAGACCCAGAGCTGACGGCATTGCTGAGTCACTGAACCAACCCCAGCAACCACCCTCTTCTGGGGGTCTTGGTACACGAAGGACGAGAACCTCTCCTCGTGTATGCCAGCCTGAGTTGTCTTTTCTGTTACTTGCAGCTTGACATACTGCTAACAGATCCAGGTGTCTTTCACAAGACCAGAAGGCAACCGCCCAGGAATGGGCCCTTGGGCACCAAGAATTATTTAGGAGAGGAACTCCTGTGAGCCTCTGCTACACTTCCAGCATGGTAAACACATCCGAGAGAAATGGGAATTAACTATAGATATCCAGTAAACACGGAACTTCCATTTGGAGAGAAGAAAGGCAAAGACTAGGAATTTTAAATGAAAAGCATAGTTAAAAACCAGGAGACTGGAGAGCGAAACCTTTTATTTGTTTATTTTTTGTTTCTGGTGCAGTTTATTACCTTTTAAAGGGAAATGCTGTTAGGTTCAGTACCTCTGAGAATGACCATCTGCCCCATACTTTCTAGGACCACCCTGGAAAAATATGAGGCGTATTGTCCCTTTATATCCTCAGGCAGGCTTTGTTAGTCTATTTGTGGAGTCAAATAAAGATGAGGGGATATGGCTATTGTTCTTAAAAGCAAAGTTATTTATGAACCCCTCCCCCCACAGAGCCAGGTGATCCCTTATCCTTAATGGCATTTATTGATGCAGATGAGTACTTTGAAAAATTCAGAGAGACATTGACTTTGTAAGCAACCACTAAGATCTCTGATCGGATAAAGATAACTCAAGCAGGCTAATCCTTTCAGCAAAGGTGGTGATATATATTGTGGCAGCTGAATGTTCCTTTACAGCCAGGCGAGAACAATCAGTGAATTCATTCATTTAATTCATGAATTTCCCTTCTATTTACACTTTCAACAAACATGCCAGCTGTTTGCTTAGCTAACAAGCTCTGCCTTCATTATAAGCCATTAGTGACTAGTAATAACTGAAACTGTGTTTGGATTTCAAAAATACAATAAACCTAATTAATGCCACGCTTAGTAATATGGAATTTGTAGTGACTGACTGGGGGGAGGTTGAAGTTTGGTTGTGACTTTGGCCCCCCTGTGAAGCAAGAGTTTGGTAAACTGTTTTCTAGATATGAACAAGGTTGATAGAATTTTTCATAAGGAAAACTAAATGAGAGATTAAATCCACATGCTTCTAAGAGTCAGGCAGCAAATATAAGTTAAGTGCGTGACAGATCATCTCCTAGAACACTTGGTCTTCTCTGGCCACTTTTAATGGACACATGGGTAGAAGAAATATTTTGCAGTGCCTGGGTGGCTCAGTCGGTAAGCGCCTGCCTTCAGGTCAGGTCATGATGCCAGGGTTGGGCTTCCTGCTCTGTGGGGAGCCTACTTCTCCTCCTACTTCTGTTCCCTCTCCTGATGTCTCTCTCTGTCAGAGAAAGGAGGAGACGAAAACACATGTGATTATAAATAAGTGGACTGAGCCAGTGGTGAGGAGACAGAAAGGAGTGGGGTGGGGGGGAGGTGAGGTCTGAGGGCCCGGGGCCCCCTCTGAAATGGTCAGCTGCTATTCAGCTGCAGCTGCTACCTGGGAATGTGGGCCTAGTGTGGTCAAATCCTTCACATTTTCAATATAATTAGAAAATCTGGACCTCAGGGTGAACTATTCCCACTTGTAAACTTCGGCAGCGGGTTTTGTTTTGTTTTGTTTTGTTGTTTTGTTTTTAAGTTAGTGCCATGCAGCCTCCACGGTGTAAATCAGTGGCTCCCAGATCATGGTCCCTGGACTAGTAACATCAACATCACCAATGAACCCATAGCAGTGCAGAATCTCAGGCCCCGCCCAGGCCTCTGAATCAGACTCTGGAGGTGGGTGCCCAGTGATCTGTTCTAACAAGCCCTCCGGGTAGGGTTGCCAGGTTTCGCGAATATTGCACGGGACCGGGCATACACTAAAAAATTATTCATTGTTTATCTGAAATCCGGATTTAACTGGGTGTCCTGTATTTATCTAGCAACGCTACCTCTAGGTCATTCTAAAGCACACTGATGTTGATCAAGCAAAACACACAGATGAGCCAGGCTGCCTGTGTTTGAATCCACTCCGACGTGGATTAACCGTGGGATCTTAGGACAAGCGATGTGACTTCTCCGTGGCTGAGTTTACTTGTGTGTAAAATGGGGTTGATGATAATAACATGTTGGTCATGGCCTTGTTGTTAGAACTGAATGGACTAGTGAACGTGGAGTAAGCAGACGGTGCCTGGGAGAGAGTAAACATGTCTTAAGAGTTTTCCATCATCGTTAGTTTGTTTTTCCTCTCCTTTTCTTCCACCACCTCCTTTTCCACCACCATCGGACCAACCATTAGTCGCTACCTGAACTCCACTTCCTTTAATTCTGTCTTCCTGGATCTACCTTTGGTTCAGTTAGAGATCTGATTCTGTTAGGCTATGGCCAAGGCAGCTCAGCTGCTTGTTCGGACACAGAATAACCTCGAGCTTTGAAAGCTAGCTGACAGAGGACCCTGTCCTCTGCACAAACGTCTGCTTCCAGGACTCCCTCTGTCCGTTTGCGGTGCCCTGCTGTGCCCGGGCCTCTGGCCATCCAGACCGGCCTCTGTGCCTCGCGTGTGCTCTCAGCAGCCCCCAGCACAGCACTTTGACATCTTCCTGACCACATCTTGAGAATTCAGATTCCCAGAGTGCCTCTCGGTTGTGGAAGCAACAGGTGACCCCCCCCCCACCCCGAACACCCACTAGTTACCTTTCTGACTACTCTTTGGGAAATCCCCACCATTTCTTTTTCTAGACAAGGAACGTGGGAAGACATGATTTGTGGACCCAAAGAGTGTTCACACCGTATTTCAAAGGAAACCCGTGACCACACACTTCTTACTGGGGGTTGTGCAAGCTGCCTGAACGTGTTCCTTCATGAAGCAGCTTCCCAAGCTTCCATGTGGCCACAAATGACAGACTTGTCCGCGCAGCGAAAACCAACCGGATGAACTGTTATGGTTCTCAGTCGCGCCATTTTGTTGCTGTTCTGGGAATGAAGCAAAATGCGTTATTTTATTAAATAAAGATTTCCCCTGCATCACAGGGGAAGCTAATTTTATTAGCTCTTTTTATGGGAACAAACATCATCACCATGTAGGGAGGACGGGAGCGGGAGGGGGATGAGGGAGTGGAGAGAATCACATTTTGTCATCCATGTGCTCCAGGGGAGGCTGCCAACATGTTTTAATTGGTAATTACTTACCAGAAGAGTTCTCCAGATCCTGCAGAAAGTGCACAGCTCTCGGTTCATAAGTAAATTCGTGATTCAAAAGACATGCTCGGCTGTGATAAATACTGTTCCTATAGTTTTGGTACGGGGGGGTCTCTGGTGTCCAGAACCCCAGAGTGTTCGGTAACTTCAAAAAAAAGTTGTCTCTCTGTTCTCTCCTCTGTGAGAAAACAGAAACCCCTTAGGCTGAACGTGCACACTACAATTCAGAAGGAAAGAAGTCCAAATCTAGTTGGACCATTCAAATACTAGCCTCTGATTCTTTAGCTTTAAAACCTGAGACATCCGCTTTGTAGCTTTGTTTTGCTTTTTAGATGAGCTTTACCACAGATACCAACCACTGTCACCTTCCTCAGGCAGGGCGGCCCCAGCTAGAGGTAGCCAATTCCTAATAATGGGGTGCTGGCACTGCCTGCATTTAGCATGCAGGGCTGAGGTCTAGACAGCGTTCCCAATGGACGACTTGCCTGGTGGGGCGGAAGGGCAGTGTCCACTGCTCTGCTCTTCAATAGCGAAGCACTCTGCCAAAGATGGCCTCTGTTTTCTCGAGTTGGAAGTCATCTCTGTGTTTGGTAGAGCCAGAGATGGTCTCTGTTTTGTCGCCACCATGCTGTTATTTTTCCCGTTAGCGACAAGCCTAAGGCCAACACTAAACCGAATTAATGAAGCAGGCAAAAATGTTTTGGTGTCACCCAACACCACCCCTTCTTCCCTCCTGTATCTCACTAGGAGCGCACTCTCTCCTATCATTTGTGCTCAGCTTCTGAGCCTTTCCCCATCTTCCATGAGCATCCATCCTGAACCCTGGTAGGATGCAGGTATCAGTCATTATAGCCTCTGTGTGCAATGAAAGCATAAGCTTCTTCCCTTAAGATAACTGCTTTAAACCAGAGATGAGAAAATCATAGCCCCTGTCCATAGGTTGGTTTGTTTTGACATGGTGTTTTTAAAAATTGCTGCGTATTTCCCCCTATTGTTTTCTACTTCCCTGTTGTAGTTACCTGTTACCCTATATCCTTATCACTCCCTAATCTACTTCCTTCATCTTGTTATTCCCTTCCCATCTTGTTGTCTACTTCCTCCTTCCTTTTGTTATCTGCTTTCCTCATTTTATCTGTTTCCCACCTCTCCATGTCCCCTTCCCCACTTCCGTGTCCACTTTCCTCTTCTCCTTGTCTACTTCTCCACCATCTCCCTGTCTCCTTCCCCATCTCTTTATCTACTTCCCCCATCTCCTTGTCGATTTCCTTCTCTCCTTGGCTATTTCCCCCTCTCCTTGTCTATTTCTCCCTCACCTTCTCTATTTCCTCATCTCCTTATCTACTTCCTTCATCTTTTTATTCACTTCTCCTGTTTCCCATATCCCTCACTTTATTATGTTCTTCGCTCCTGTAAACCTTTCAGTTTGTGATCTGCTTTAAACCATCTCTTCTTGGGAAAAAATAAATCAGAGGATTGTTCAGGGCAGTGAAACTACTCCGTGTGCTGTGTGATACTGTAATGGTGTTTACATTCATACATTTGTCCAAACTGATAGAATGAACCACACCAACAGTGAACCCTAATGTAAACTATAGACCGTGATAATGATGCATCAGTGTAGGTTCATCAGTCGCAATAACAAATGCGCCATTTTGGTGGGGCATGTTGACAGTGGGGGAGGTTAGAAATGTGTGGGTGGAAGAGGTGTATAGGAACTCTCTGTATCCTCTGCTAGTTTCGCTGTAAACCTAACACTGTTCTAAAAAATAATGTCTTTTTAGGAAAAAGAAACGTCAGGCTTTAGTAAAAGTGGGTGGGAGATAGAGGCCAGGGAGAGTCTGGTGTGTTGCTCTTCTTAGACTCCTGAAGAATGGCCTCAGCACCTTTGCACCTGCTAGTCTAAGCATCCCCTTGAGGTGGTCCATGAGGGACTCGTGGCCTAGGACAGGGTTAGGAAGAATGAGGTGTTACTTCAGGAATTTAGGTCCTGAATTGGACACATCAGAAGTGGAGTAGTGATGTTTTCCTTGCTTTGCCCCCTATCCCTTCCATCCTCACCCTCCTTCCCACAAGGAAGAGGCTGAAGCTCTGTGATCAAAAGGTCCTGTAACCTCGAGCCAGTCTGGCTGTGACATAGATATAGGGAACAGGAGTCCCGGGGCATGGTTGGTGGCTTCCCTCGGGTGGACTCTGAAGATGGAGTTCCAAGAAGGGCATCACTGCACCACTGGGCTTGAGCTGGCATAGAGGGAAGGGAGCCCAGAAGTTACAGGTCTAAGCCCAATGACCAGTGGATCAGAGTTAGGCTTCAGGGTCAAGACTGTATGAGTAGAAAAACTCCATTACTTGCCAGCTGCGTGACCTTGAGCTAGTCACTTTACCTTCCTCTACCTCACTTTTATAATCTGTAAAATGGAGAAAATAATAAAGTCTATCTCCTGAGGTCATAAGGTAGGTCAAATGGGATGATCTGTATAACATACAGTGCCTAGCACCCAGCAAATGCTCAAGCGATAGGAGTCTTAAGAAGGAAGGTACGTTTTTGGTAGAAATCTCTGGAATGTGACCCTGGGCATTCTCTCAGTCACTCTCTGCTCTGGTTATGTTGGCAGTTTCAGCCAAAATCCATTTAGGTAAATGAGTAGATGTTTTACTGCCTATTTGCCATTCAGAATTTTTAAAGGAAAACTTATACTTAGTGTTACCCTTTTCTCTCAAACCTAGATCCCAGTGTTGCTCAGATGTAGTGAGTTTTCTTCCAAGTTTTTAGAACTGGTTTCTACCTCAAGCTCCTGAAAACCCCTATCCCCGAAAGAACATTCCCTCATCTCCTGTAGCTCCAATTTAAAGACCACCCTGTGTGGCCACAGTGGGATGCCAGATGGGGCATAGGGAATGTAACTAGAATCTACTGAGTGGTCTCAGAGCCAGGTGGGAGTATGGACTCTCGAGGTCATCTGGGCCACCCCTTTGCCTTTGGGATAGTAGGGAGATGCATCCCCTGTATTAGACTGCGTGCGGGAGAGGGAGACTGCAGGAATTCACTGCAGAAACAGGGGCCCCAAGTTGAGCATTTTGGTTTGTAAACAGATTGGTTGAGGTGCTTGGCACGTGTCACATCACACCTTAAGAATGAAAGAGAAAACACATTCTGAATCTTAGGGTGTGGTAGCAAAGATCTGTCCCTTGCCGATTGCCGCAGACTACCGTGAGTCCTACTTTTAGTTGTCCAAATTAAATTAGCAAGTAATTAAGTCATGCAAGCAAAATTGCTTTCACGTGATCAGGAGACGCTTAAAGCTATCCAGCTTGACTCTGGAGGGAAAGGAGCCCCTGTTTCCCTCGTTTCCTGGTTCATCCTTCCTCTCCATAATGGGATATTGGGGTCCACGGGTTGTTGAGACTGTGAAAAACTTTGATTCACTAAGAAGTTCAAGCTTGAGGAGCGTAAGTCGGTTTCCTGGATGCACTTCCCAAGGATCTGTACAAAAAGTGAATCTGCTCCCCACAGGGAAACTGGGATCAGCTCCAGTATCATGGAGGGGTGGCCCGGGGCTCTTCTTTTCCTTAACCAAGAGCCATTTCCTGTCCTCCCGGTCGCACCCGGCGGCTGAGGCAGCAGCACGGAGCTGGAATCGCTAAGTGCTGGACCTCTCCCTGGGCAGCAGGATGGGCTGCGCCGGTCACGTCTCCCTGGACAAAGCTGAAATAAATCACAGAACAGCCCCTGCTTAAGATCTGATGAAATTCTCCATTTCCGCTCCAAATTGAATTCCTCCCGAAGGATTGGAGCGGCTCTGGAGAGTAATGAAGGCCCTCTTTCCTCCTCTGCTAGAAGCATGTTTTAAATTAACAGACACAGCCTTCTAATCTGGGTGGGGAGGTAGCTTTTAGGAACCGTCTTGAGAAGCTGTTTTCAGGCCAGAAATGATATTTTTAATCTCGAGGGGCAAGGCAGCAGACATCCAACACCACCACGTGGCCTCCTTTGGAGGGAGCAGCCCCGCTGGTGGTCTCCAGGGAAAGAACGGGAACACGTGTCCTGCTGTCGCTCTGTGCCGCCCCCCTGCTCGGCCCACTGCCCTCCTCGACCACTTGTAGCCAAAGGGAATTCATGACGGAGAATACGAAGCCCCGGGGGCTGGTGCTGTCTGAGAGTTGAAAGTATTTCTCTCCTGTCCGTCTCTTATTTGGGAAAAGTGATAAACTCTGTGAATTAAAAAACAAACAAACAACAAGAACTGTTTTGGGGATGAAGATATCATCGAAGTGATTATCTTCCATCCTCTGCAATGATGAATGGGCGATCTGACATTTGTAGAGGCAGCCGACACAGGCCCTTTCAGGGGAAAACAAGAAAACCTGTTTTCCAATGGGCCTTGTCAGAGGGAAGACGGATGACCTGCTGGCTGATTAGGACCATGAATAAGGCTCTGAGAACGCGGGAATGTGTGAGGAACCCAGGGGTGAAACTTATAAATCAAGGTTAAGGTAGAAGCAGAAAATTCTAAACATCCATCCCATCTTGAAGGTGGGCAGAAAGTAGATTATCTGTTGGTAAAGGAGTATGTAATATTACTCCTTGAAGTGAGCTTAAGAGCATTATCCTTTTCCCCACTCACTGTTGAAAAAAGGCAGTGTAAAAAATCCTACTTGACAGGAGAAGTTCTGACTTTTAGGGTCGAAAGGAGAGGAGGAAATTCTCCTTGAAAGTAAATTCTATTGGTTCTTTTATGTCAGGATTTTGTTAACGACCCTGGAGAAAGGTTATCAAAACCTGACTCCTTGTTTTTAATTTAGTTTTAAGAAGGAAGCCATTTCCTTCATAGGGAAATACGACCCCAGAGTAGCCCACAGGTAAAACCCAGCCTCAGAGGGCGGACTCCACTGAAGGAGGAGTTAGGGTCTGGTTCTCAACTGGAAAATTGCTTTTCAGGGAGAAGGTCGTGTTTTCCACTGATAATAGTGTCCCTTATATCAAGTGAAACGCCCTTCCTTCGGACCTAGGAGGACATTTCAGCTTTGATCTTTCTCAGAAGACAGTAGGAAGTACATTTATTCCCCGCTAGGAAGAAGCGACTGGGGTTGGGAAGTGGGAGTGTAGGATTCCAGCCATGCCGGTGCGTCCCGAGCGCAGCCAAGATGCACTGGGGCCCGGCCTGGTGGAGTCCTGGCAGGTGGGGAAGGAGGTCTGGTGGAGACAACAAAGGCCTTTGGAGGGAAAAGATTAAAGGGCAGGAAAACGCACAGCCACCCCCCCCCCCCCAACGCAGCTGCTTTCGTGCATTCCTTCAGGCTCTCTAGACTTTGATATTTGCATAAATGGGCCTTGGCTAGGCTTCCACACTGGGACAGAACAGTGAGCGGTCACCGCGGACGGGGCAGGCTTTGGCTGTGATTTCAGCCATCAGCTTGTGTAACCTCCCTGGGTTGAGCCGACGGGTCAGCAGTCCCGTCCCTGTCATTGTGTGCACACCGTCGGTGTTTCTGGCCTGCAGACCCTTGGGCCGCAGGCAGGCTCGTCTTGGAGCCTGTTTACAAGGCCTGCAGTTACTTCTGTTTTGTTTTAGCCAAAAAGGGTGAAGTGCTGCCAGCAGTATGTCTGGAATGTTATTTACTTGGTGCATTTCTGTGGCTTTTCTTTGTAGCGCTGCGCAGGCCAGAGCAAGGGGTCATTGACTTGCAAATGCCAGGTTTCGCAGTTTGTCTTCTCCACGGGGCGACTTTCTCAGTAAGAAGGAGGTTAGCTCCTGTGCCTCTCAGGTCCTTCCTGCCCCCTTCCTTCCTTCCTTCCTTCCTTCCTTCCTTCCTTCCTTCCTTCCTTCCTTCCTTCCTTCCTCCTTTCTTTCCTTCCTTCCACCCGTGCTCCCTCTCATCCTCCCCTTTCCTGCCTTCCTTTTTTGTTTTCTGAGTCAGTGCGCTGAACTACTGTACCCACCCCCCATGTCCTAAATGCCCCGAGTGCACTTTTAATTCCTGGGGTTTCTGGTGGACTCTGCCTAGGGCCTGGCAGACGCTTTTCATTTGCGTGCCTGCCCTGTTATTATTTCACATGAAAGCTGTCTCTTTTGGCACACGTGGCTCCTGCGATTTCAGTTGAGCTCTCGGAGCTGAACGGGCGACGTTGTGCAAGGGAAGTGCAGGTGTGGCGTTCTCTACTGGTGGCGGTGGGGGCGGACGACAGATCCGCACGCGGTCCTCGCTTGTGCGGAGCCAACGTGAGAGCAAACAAATGGCTTCCGAAGGAAGGAACCGGGGTGCATGGTTTCTTAATTTGGGACGTTTCACAACTGTTCATGTTCAATTGATGGAGGAGAGGATTTTTTGGTTGGGTTTTTTTTTTTTTTTAAAGAGCAAATTCTTCATTTACTAACCGTAAACAAGTTCCGGATCAATGAGCAATGTTGAAGGGGGACGAAGGGGAGGTTTTCTCTCCCCCTCTCTGTTTTCAGCCTCCCTTTCTCCCACTTCTTCTATGCAGCTCTAATCATGGTATTTGGGGCTTTAAAACAAGGTATGGAAAATGAGATTAGATAAATCTCCCCAGCTGGTGCCAGCCCTGGGGCCGTTTGCACACCTGGGTGGGTTACCTTCCCCCTGTCCCCCGCCCCCTGCCCAATTTTCTTATGTCATGTGCGTGTATAAGCATTTACAGGGAGATGAGACCTTTGAATAGCTTTGCCTCACGGAGACTCGGCCTTTCTCTGAGTCTCGGGGAAACCTCGCCCATCCATGACACCTGTTAGTGTGTTCACTCCGGAGCCAGCCCCAGTCTGTGATGGAAAATTTTGGTCCCATTCTCGGCTTTTCCTGTCCTTCTGCATGACTTCTCCATTTGTGTGTAAGCTGCTCGGATTTTTGGCTGAAGGGGCTTCTTTGATCACTCTCTTGACAGAATGGGCTTCACGTTCTCACACCTGCTGTTCTTTTACAGTCCAGATTTCAGAGTAAACACTTCCATCGCCTTGTCATTTCTTGGGTATAAAACTTGGGTGTAGGTTCCTGATTACAGGTAATAGCCGTTGGATGACGGAGACAACTGCTTGGCACAAATGGCCCCCTGAACCGCTGCCAGAAACGTAAACTGCCACTTTATTTCTGAAAGCATCTAAGCTGCAAGCCGATCGGTCATGATCTAGCATGCACATGATAATAACAGGCTCCCCAGGCTGAGCAAGCCGCCCCGTGGGGCAGCCACGAGGGCAGGCTCTAACAAGACTCCCGTGTGTTTTCTCCCCCATTATCCACAGCCCACACATCATCTTCCTCTCTCAGAGCGTCTTGACAGGAACGAGCCATCTCTGTGGGACCCGGCTGTGCCATGAAATCGCTCATGCCTGGTTTGGCCTAGCCATCGGGGCCCGGGATTGGACGGAAGAGTGGCTGAGTGAAGGGTTCGCCACTCACTTGGAAGACGTGTTCTGGGCCGAAGCGCAGCAGGTAGGTTTACAGTGACCCTAAGCATTTCCCGACCCCGAGTCAGAGTCTTTCACAGGCATCTGTTCATCCCACAGATTCCAAGAGGGCTTCTTATGCACTAGGACCGTGCTGGATGCTGGGGAGAGAAGAGAGTCCCTGAGCCCCTGGGGGGTGGGGGGTTCTCCCTGTAAAGGTAGGAGGAGAGAGGACAGCAAAGCAAACACATCCCTACCATGTCGGGTGGTGAGTGCTGTGAAGACAGGTGAGGCTGGACAGAGAATGGCGGGGAGCTCAATTTTAGAAGGCACCACGAGAAGGCCCCTCTGATGGTGGACATTTGACCAAAGACCAAGAGAAGGTCATGCTGTGGCATGCTCAAGCACTCCCCTGGTTGCGGTGACACTGACTTGTGTCTGGTTTATTGGGGTATTTTTTGTTTGTTTGTTTTTTGGGTTTTTTGTTTGTTGGTTGGTGTTTTTGTTTTTTGTTTTTACTAATAAGATGAAAATTTACATCATGAGGCATAATCTCAGATGTCTGCTGGCAAGTAATGAAGAATCAGGTGGCTGGTATCGTAGGTTAGGGCGTGCTGAGGGGCTGAGACAAGCTGGTGGTCTCCCCTCAGCTGGGACCAAGTGGGGCGGGGTCGGTGGGAGGGCTCAGTGGAGCCTGGACTCTTCGTTGTTTAAAACGAAGTTCTAAATCTGGATTTTTACATGAAATTTGGTAATTTAAAAAATCCTATGCCAACTAAACATACAACCTCTACTTTAAAGAACTGCCTGCTGGTTCTAATGAGGATATGGCAGCTAAACTGCCTCCTGCTTATTTTTCTGTTCCGAATATTTGGTCACTCTTTTTCCTGCCATCCCCACCCTTTACACGCTAGACTAGTTAACATTTTCTGAAGTCCTCAAGTTTGTGCATACCTGTATGCTTTGGTTCCAGCTCCTTCTGCCTGTTGCAATCCTGTTTATTTTTCACTAACCTACTCAAGGTCACCTTCTCTGGGTAGCCCAGGCCGGACATTCCACTCACAATACTTACTCTTCTAGAAGCTTTGAACTCCCACAGTATCTGGTACTTACCTCTTTTTTCTCGCTTCTTTCTCCTCCCTCCTATCCTCACAAGACTGAAAGTGGAGCTGCAGTCTTATGTACCCTCCCACCCCCCCTGCACCTTGGCCAGCAGCAAGCGCTCCTGTGTCCCCTGCCACACAGTGAAGAGAGGCCACGTGGCAGAATTAGGGAGGGTCGCGGGGTTTGGAGTCGGACCGGGTGGGGAATCCTAGCCCTGCTATTGACCAGCTCTGTAAGTGTAGGTAGGTTACATAGCCTCCCCGAACCTCAGTTTCCTCATTTGGAAAATACGTGTAAGACTGTGCAAACTGGCACTGTGAATGGGATAATTCTGAATGACACATGGAGCTCATGCAGGAAATGCCGGTTCTCTTTTCCTCTTCTCTTTCTCTTTGTATTTTCCACCACCTGACTGATGTACAGTAGGCATTCAGCAAGGGTTAAATAGGCCAGTATAAACGAGCCTCTATCGTCATCCCTTCTCTGGGGTGCTTCTGTCCTGAGACAATCAGATTTGTGGCTATTCTTGGTAGTCATGAGTATATTTCGGGCATCTAACCATCTCCCTGTCCTTTATCTCCTGTCTCCCCAGAAAGCATTCCTGTGTCGCTTTGGCCTCTGTCCACATTTCCAGAGGGTCAGTCCTGAGTCTCATTGCTTAGGTCCTACCTCTTACTGCCCTGAATATGTCCCTCTCCACTAATAGAGGCACGAAGCCGGTCTGGCCTCATCCCACCGCTGCATACCTTCGATGTGTCCGTTCTGTGCTAGACCTATAGGAATAAAAGGATGAGTGAGACCCAGCCCTGCTCTGCAAGAGGTCATAGTTTAACTGTGAAGATAAGAAAAGCACACAGTAGAAGGAAGAAGAAAATAAGTTAGAAAAGAGAGGTAAATACCAAATACTGTATGAGTTCAAAGGTGGGAGAGCTCAGTCCTGAACAGATCCAGAAAATCTTCTTGGAGAAGAAGATTCTGACATGGGCCTCAAAGGTAAAGTAGAAGTTGAGGTTTCTCTGTCCCTCCTTTTCCCTTATCCTGGCATAGGGGACAGCCCACTTCACTATCCTTTAGGGTCTGGGCAGTATCTCTTTGATATGTGAAAGCACTTTGGTCTGAAGCCAAGTGGCCATTCTGAATTCCAGCACAAAGTTTAGAAACCTTTCTAGAGCACGTTGATCACTCTAGCCCCTTCCTGGAAGGGCAAGACTGAGCTGCTGTTGGTTCCTGATGAGTGTCTGCAGCAGACCTTCCAAACAGGAGACAAGGGCAGGAGAGTGTGGGCTGGCTCACGGGACTCTCCTGGTCAGCAGCGAATGCCCCTGGGGAAGAGGGGGTGACACACATTGGCCACTTGGCAGCCCAGACAGACTGTGCCCTGCAGCACTGAACAGTAGCAAGCACAGCAAAGTGGGGCCGTGGGAAACCGCTGAACGAGGAGATAGAGAGTGGCATTCCACTCGGAGTGGTGGTCCACAGCGAGAAGGGGATTGAGTTCGTTGCGAGATTGCATCATGTAACTTGTCATCAACCTGGGTAAAGTCTGACCTCCTTCACAGGTGTCTTAGCTCAGGCTGCCGTAACACAATACCACAGACCAGGGGCTTAAACAACTCTTGTTTTCTCGTAGTTCTGAAGACTGGAAGTCCAAGATCAAGGTGCTGACAGGCTTGGATTCTGGTGACACCTTTCTTCCCTGGCTTGGTGGTGGTTGCCTCCTATGTTCTCTGTGGCCTTTCCTCTGTGCACATGTAGGGAGAGAGCTCTGGTGTCTCTTCCTTTTCTTGTAAAGACACTCGTCCTACTGGATCAGGGCCCACCCTAATAACCTCATCAATCTTAATTACCTCCTTAAAGGTCCCATCTCCAAATACAGCCACGCTGGGGGTTAGGGCTTCAACATACAAATTTTCCACTCATGATTCGTTCCCTAGCAACAGGGCATACAGAACCTGTGGCTCATCTGGCCGCTGTTGGCTACTTGGCACCTCTGTCTCTCCCTGATAGTAGCCTGCTCCCTGTCTGACTATATCTGTTGCCATCCTCTAAATGCATCACGCTCTTCCTAGGCCCCTTGAACCTTGCACATGCCTTCCCTCTTCCTGAAATTCCTCCTCCCTGGCCTGACTCCCGCTTCCCATGGGGGGACCGGTGCAGGCCCCACCACCTCCTCGGGGAAGGCTTCTGACTCACCTGGCTGGCCAGAGAGCATCTAGATTCTTCCTCCACCTCCACACTCTGATGGCTACTGTTCTTACAGGCTGTGTCCATAATGGACCCAGGGTCTGGCAGAAACTCGGTAAATACCTGTTGAATCAACTCTTAAGGCTCTTTCATTTCCAGAAATGCCTGTTGATGCTGACATCTCCCTCTCAGGCAGCGGTTCTGCTGCCCTCCCTTACGGAGACTTGAGCCGTGGGGCCCCATGAGCCCGGTGGCAGCAGCCCGTTGTCACCAGCAGGCCAGGGTTGTGGTGGCGTCCCCCTCCCCCAGAGTGAATCCAGGCAGTACACTCAGATTATATGCAGACAGAATCATCTGGGCCGCATTAGCAGGCTCCACTGTAAACAGCCCTTAACCAAACTGAGGGCTGGGAAGAGTAGGAGGTAAATGGAGGGGACATTCCCCACCCTGTGCAGCAAGACAGAGCAGGAAAGGGCTGGATGGAATCAGAGTGGAAACGACCCTCTAGGGAGGCCTGCCCTTTCTGGGCCCAGGGTGTACGAGGGGGTGGGTTCCAGACAGCCTGGCCCAGCTCCATCACCAGCAGGAGAGCGAGCAGCTGGGTCTTCGTGTGAGGACCTCCCAGACCCCTTGGCCCTCTGACTTTTCTGATGGCGTGCCAGGCACGGCCGGGAGGCCACCTGTGTCGTTACCCTGAAACCGAGCAAGCTGCTGCATCGGGCGGCTGTGACCCCGCATGAGGACAACAGTGATTGTTTTGTGCACATGTGTTTGTGTGTCTGTGGCCCCCAGCTGGCCCCCCAGGAGGCGCAGGAGCAGCAGGAGCTGAAGGCTTGTCTGCGCTGGCGTCGCCTCCAGGACGAGGTGCGGAACTCCCCCCAGGAGATGCAGGTGCTGAGGTAAAGCGCCATGAGCTCTCTTCCCCTTCTCACCCTCTGCCTCCCCCTCCTTCCCTTCAAGACATGCATCCTGGCCGGCTATTAAATCTGCCCTGTTTCCTTTTTAAATCACATTGGGTTAGGTCACCCATCCTCCCTGGGATGTGATTGTTATGTTTTGAAGTCTTTCAGGGCGGGGGGTCTGGATTTGCTTTCTGACGTTTTCCTGGTGTCTCTGTTGGGGGAAAAAGGGAACACAAGGCCATTTCCAGGCCCAGGACTTGTTTGAAGTTCTAATAGTCACTTGGTGTGGTGGCTGAGACCTTGGACAAGGTGGGGGTTTGGTAGCCTGATAGACAGTAACCCTTTAAAGCCAAAAGAGACAACGACAACAGCAACAACAAATCTTTAGGAAAATACTGATTCCGAAGTGTTTAGTAGTAACAGATGTTGGTGTCAATGGGGCCTTTTGTATCGGGTCCTCCCAGCAGGAGGCCACTCCTGTGGCTGGGGAAGGTTCTGCTCCTGGCTTCTGCGTGTGGTATCCACGTGTGTCTTGCTGCGCTTACTCGTAGGATTACTTCTTGCCATTTTTTCCAGTTTTGCCCCTCTGCTTTGCTTGTTTTCTTCATTTTCATCATTTCTCTAAGAAGTTCTTTATCTGCAAGCCCAAGCCTGGGCCCCAGGAATACTGCGATTGCTATGACAATCGAAGCTTTCATCGTGCCCCCTCTCCACGATAGCCAAGGGTTGGAATCTGCCATCAGACAGGTGGGAAGACAGGCATCCAGCAGTGCCCCCCTCCCGCCCCACAGTTTAGATGACAAGGCCAATGCAATGTACCTCTGGGGGAGAAGCCAGCCTGAACCAGTTCAGTTGTTTTATTCATTTATTTATTATTTTTGTTTTGTTTTTGTGAAGATTTTATTTTAATTATTTGTCAGAGAGAGAGAGCACAAGCAGGGGGAGCAGCAGGCAGAGGCAGAGGGAGAAGCAGGCTCCCCCCTGAGCAAGGAACCCGATACGGGACTCGATCCCAGGACCCTGGGATCACGACCCAAGCTGAAGGCAGACACTTAACCGACTTAGCCACCCAGGTATCCTGGTTGTTTGTTTTTAAATAACCACCCCCCATCCCCCTTCACAGGGATTGCCCACTGAGGCCGAAGTCTGAGGTGAGGGCAAGGCACTGAGCCCAGCCTGACCCCAGGGAGGGGTTCGTGCAGCATGGCTGTGTGGGCTGTGGCCACTCTTCCCACGAAGGAGAAGTCCCCCGCTCTCACATATAAAACCTCTGCGGTCCGCTGACTCATCGGTTGTTTAGGAGAGCCAGAGCCAGGAGCCCCACACATGGTGGACTGCAGGCCGCTGAGGGATGGGGAGGAGGAGGGTTGGAACCTTGCAGTCGTCCATATGCAAGGGGTCTTGGTGGCGGCAGTGGCAGACACATCTGAGAGTTCGGGTGATGGAGCTGGCTGGTCTTTGGTCATTGAGTGTGGAGAAGAGGGAGATGAGAGTATCCAGAATAATTCCAGGCTTTTGACTTGAGCCCCTGGGTAGCTGGTGAGGCCATTTGGTGAGGCGGCCAAGACATCGGAAGGAAAAGTGAAAATCCCAGTTTTGTATACGTTAAGTTTGGGATGCCAAATAGACACTCAGTACTGAGAAGTTAGTGGGGTCTACAAGTCAGCAGCTCGCTGGAGAGACTGGAACGTTCAGGCTATAAATGCTTACAAGTCTGAGCACACAGAAATCACCAGGGAGGGAGGAGAGCAAGGGAAGAGGTCAGAGGAAGGTGGGGAGCCCTCAGAGGAGCTCGGGAAATCCATGTGGCGAGAGGGTGGTGCGTCGTCGTGAACATCAGTTGATGAAATGTGCTCCCATTTATAAGCAGGCCAGCTGCACACAGGGAAGTCAGGACGCACGTGAGGAGAGCCTTCTCTCCGGACTCGGTGGAGCCGTGATCAGCCCAGCCTCTGACGGTCAGGAGCTTTTCCTGTGTGTGTAGAGCTGGCAGAAGAAATACACTATTTTTAGACCCTTGTGCTGGGAAGCTTATTATGGCATTTGTTTTTCTTTTTCTTAGTATTCAGAAATTGTGTTTGCCTAAATTTAGGCTAACCATGAAATGACTGCATTTGAAAGATTTGTTGCACATCAGTATGGAAACTCTTGTTATCGGATGTGCTTACAATGAAGAGGAAATGTTTCTGAACCTGCCCCGAATTATATAGTCAAGGTTTAGTTTACTTCCATCCTTTAAAATTCTCCCTTAAATGGGCACAGAGAGCCTAGAAATTACTGAAAGTGAATGGAAAAAAAAAAGCATCAGAGTTATAAAAATTTATTCTCAGATTATATTTTGGTTTAATATGCAGATAAGACCTTGAGAAAGAAGTCACTTAAAACAAGACAGTAATCAAAGGTGCTATCTCTTAAGAGATATCTTAAGATAGCCCATGGCCTTGAAATGATGGACTAAGAACAATTTAGAAGTCTTGGTTTGTGTCCCGATATGTTCCTCGTTCCTTGGTGTTGACAGACGAAATGAAATATCTCTTACTCATCTTTGAAGCAGCTTTCAACATGGCTGACCACTCCCTCCTTCTAACCACACTTTCTTCTCTGGGCTTCCGTGTCACACTCTCCTGGATTTCCTTCTGCTCTGCTGCCAGTCCTTCCCCATCCCTCCTGCTGGCTAGTCAGCATCTTCACTTAGATGACTCACAGCTCAGAAAGAGGGATGAAGGGGTCCAGCATCGTGCAGCCGATCCAGAGCAGAACAGAGATTGGAATCCAGGGATGGAAAGGACCTTCTCTTCCCTACACACTTGCTCTCTGCCTTCGAGGAACTCCGTACAGCATTTAGTTACATTAAAAACAAAAACCCACTGCAGGTATCTTGAACTGTGGAAGGATGTGAAGGTCAGGGTTTAAAAAAAGCATCCTTGGACCAAGTATCTTTGTCTTTTTACACATGAGTGCATGTGTCTGATTATTTTGGTAGCTATCCGTAAAAAAGAAAACTTGATGTTGTGTTGATTATAGATATTGGAGTATTAACAAAGTGAGAAGAGGAAAACTAAAATTGCACTTGGATCTGGCTTGCTAATTTTAGTCATTTACAAGAACCGTTTTCCAGTCGTGTCTTCCATACACCCAGTGTTAAACATGGCTCTCATCAGATGTGTCCTGGATTGACTTGGTTGTGAGATTCATTTGGTTACAACAGTTCCTGTGTTTTTCTTCTCAGCCTTCCTTGGCTGGGAAGCCTGTAACGTGGCTGCAGGCTCTTGAGGCCTGACGATTTGCTCGGAAGGTTGGGGGTCATATTACTGACTCCACGCCTTTTCTCATTTGTTAATTATTCAAGATGCTTTTCCCGCAGACCAGACCCTAGTGGCTCTCCTCAGACTCTCCCTCACTTACCCACTGACTCTGGGCACAATTGTGCGCCAGGCGAAGCTGATCTTCCTGCTGTCTTCCTCTGCCTGGCCGCCACCACTCCTCTCTCCTCTTGTTTCCACTCCCACCCCACCCTTGACCTTGCAGCAGTTGTGACTCTTGCCCAGGAAGATGCGAAGGGCCTTCTGCAAGGCTCCCATGCCTCCAGTCCCCAGGGCACTGCTGGATTCCTGCGTTCTCTCTCTGAAGTGCTTTACTCTGTGTTAGTTAGCTTTACTCTGACGGGCCTGCGGGTTGGAAGAGCTACGGTGGCAGGGTCAGGAGAAATCTCTGTTGGTTTTTATTGTTTGTGATTTATTATCACATCCCCTTTTTTCTGGATTCATTGTTAAAGTCGAGCTCATGCTGACCAAAACGTGAAAATATACCACGTTTAGGGGGCACCGACAAGACCTAGAATCCGATGTGGCTTTCTCCTAGCTGCTCCCTCCACAGACGATAGAATTCTGGAGAAACGCGGATAGCTTCTCCTGCCTTCTTCATAAATGCCTCATTTCCTGGTCACAAAGATCAGGGAATCATAATAATAGGAGGAAGCCTCAAGTAGGGAACTCTCGCACACCACAGGCTCTCTGAGTTGGCATGATCCCTAAGCACTTTATGTTCCACTTAAAACTATAAGACTTCAGGGGCACCTGGGTGGCTCAGTGGGTTAAGCATCTGCCTTTGGCTCAGGTCATGATCCTGGGAGCTGGAGGTCGAGCCCTGTGGGGAGCCTGCTTCTCCCTCTGCTCCTCCTCCTGCTCAAGCTCCGCCGCCCTGCCTGCTCTCTCAAATAAATAAATAAAATCTTTAAAAAATTAAACACTAAAACTTTTGAAATTTGTTTTTGTGTACACCTCTAGTATGTATGAAGCTTTCACCTCAGAAGTTTTTCTCAGAATTTTTATTTCTGATCCTTGAAGAACACAGCAGTCTTTTCCCACCCACATGTGGGAACTCATCCACTCGCAGCCACTCAAATCTGCCTCGTGGGAAAGCTCCTCTCCTTTGAGAGTCTCCTGTCGCTGCCACACACCCACGTCTAGCCCAGAGGTTCAGCCTCCACTGCTCCTCCTTCCTGGGGCCTGCGACTCCCAGCGTGCCCGCTTTGGGCTCCCCCTGCCCCACAGGCTGGGAACAAGTCCTTTCCCTCTTCCCTAGGCAGCTCCCTTCCCCGTGGCCTTTCGTATCCATTCCAGACCATCCCCCCTTCCCGCTCTCCCTTCCTTCACTTGTCTCCTGTCCCCCAGGGACAACTGAGGCCATCAGCCATGTTCTTCCTTCAAATCTATAAATGCATCAACATCCACACCTCTCTGACCTCTCAAAGGCCCGAGAGTCAACCTGTCGGTCTCAGTACAGCTAGAGACACATTTCTTGTTCTAGAGGTGATGGGAAATGTGGTTGCATTGACCCAAATCTAGAGCTCCCATATATCTAAGTGAGCCTTAAACGCTCTGCCCATGAGGTAGAAGGGAAGGAAGGATCCATATTGGAAGGGAGAATGAAGTTCCCGTCTCTGGCCTGTGGGCCAGGGTCATGAGTCTAGGGAAACTATTTTTTTCCTGAGGTCATTTTGCCTTCTGATCACCAGTTTCTGTAAACATATTCCAGTCTTTATATTATTGGAACTCCTCTGCTTTGTTTGGTACTATTGATGACTCTTCCGTTCTGGGAATCCCTGTCATCTGGCTTTCCTGAGCAGGGAGAGGAGCAGAGGGAGAAGCAGGCTCTGTGCTGAGCAGGGAGCCTGAAGCGGGGCTCGATCCCCAAACCCCGGCATCGTCTTTCTTGCCGCCATTTGCTTTCACCCCCCCACCCCCGCCGCCTACTGTATCGGTTTTCCAGGGCTGTTATAACAAACTACCACAGGCCAGTATGTGGAAATGTACTTCTTATGCTTCTGGAGGCCAAATGTCCAAGATTGAGGGGTCATCCAGTTTGCCTTCTTCTGCAGCCTCTCTCCTTGGCCTGCAGGCCCTTCTCGCTGAGTCCTCACACAGTCCCTCCTCTGTGTGTCTGCACTCCTGGTGTTTCTTTGTACGTCCGAATCGCCTCTTCTTATAAAGGGTACCAACCAAATGCCTCATTTTAGCTGACCTAGCTCTTTAAAGGCCATATCTCTACACGGAGTCACCTTCTGAGGTACTGGGGGTTAGGGCTTCAACATAAAAGTTGTGGAGAAATATAATGCAGCCCATAACATCTACTGTCTACCTGTTCTTAGGTTTCTTACCTCGTTGCCTTGTCTTCATGTTGTCTCTATTAGAATAGCCTCCCCTTGTCACATGACTCCAAGTCCTCACGATTCAGCACAGATATCACTGTGTTCCAGAAGTCTCAGGCTGTCCCCTGACAAGATAAACACATGACCTTCCTCTGGTACTTCCTATGCTCCGGTTGGATGTCCATCCCTGATCTCACTGTGTCATTGGACAATTACATTTAGAATGAGCCATGTTATGTTGCCAATATTTGACCATTTTTAACCTACAGAAACAGCAGTTTCATATGGTCTAACCTAATGCATCTTTCTTCTGGGTCATGAGCCTTTTGAACCCAGGGACTGTGTCTTCTTTACCTTTGTTTACCACAGGGTTGGGCACTGAATGGGTATTTGATACATGTTGAAGAAATGAATGTCATAGATGACACAGTCTCTGTCCCTGAGATTTCTTTATTATTTACATAGAATTGAGATACTGGTCCAAGACAGTGGATAGAAAAACCCTAGGCTGTATCCTCAGAGTTCTAAGGACTGAGAGGTTACTGTTGGTTGGCTTTGCTAGAAAGGGCCACTGGGAAGGTGTGAGGTTTGAGCTGGGGTGGTAAGAAGGGCTAGCACTGAGACCGGGAAAGAGTTGGAAGGAAGAGAATTCAAGGAGCAAAGCCTGGCAGGCATAAACAATAGATTAATTGTGGAAAAGCTCATTAAGTGAGAATGAGCTTCCTGGAGAGGATAGCCATCAGGAACCCGTGAGACAGAAGCGGGCCGGGGAAGGACAGGCTAAGTAATGGAGTTCCTTAGAGGCCAGAGTCAAGATTTTGCATGTGACCGTCCAGGCACTGGGGAGCTATTTTCAGTTCCAGGAGAGACGTAATGAAAATGGGAGTTCTGGGAAGATTACCCAGCCTGTGAGATCACGCATGATCAGAGATACAGAGGCTAGAAGCCAGATGAAATTGGGAGCCATTTCAGGAAGCCACACCTGGGTTTAGAAGAGCTTGGGATGCTCTTCCCGATTGGCCTAAAGCTCAAAGTCGCTCATGTGGTGCTCTTCAAAACTGGTTGAAGTGTCAATACAGCTTCAAAGAAGGCTTCTAATACTATGATGTAAAGCTTTCTCTGATCGCAGATAAGGATTGACCCATTAAAGGAAGTGGTTGAATATGTGGGCTTTGTGAAGTTTGTTATGTATGACTTTAAACAGAGTAAAAGGCAATAGTCCCAGTTCCTTTTTGGCCAAAGCCTGGTCTGTCCTGCCTCATTTTAGAGAAAAACCGTCTGAGCATGCAGGCCTGGGCTCTCTCCAGAGCTTGTTGGTTTTCAGATCTCAAGCCAGGAGGGTAGTCTAGGGTTTAGAGACTAAGCTTGGAAGCCAGAGTGCCTGGGTTTGGGTGCCATCTTGATGCCTCAACTTGCTGTGTGACCTTTGGAGAGTTCCACAAGCACAATGAGCTTCGGTCTCACTATGACATGGGAATGATAACACCACAGTTTCTACTTTATAGGTGAGTGTGGGGGATAGTGTGATGAATACATACAAATCAGTTAGAATACATGTATTGGGTTGAATCACAGAGAACTGCCATTTTGGTGGATCTAAAACGGCTCAGTATTGTCAGTTTCCAATGGTTCATCCTATAGTAAATACTCAACACGTGTTAGGGGCTGGCATCTAGACCCTCTGACACCTGGTCAGTGTTTTCCCAACGAGTGACAGACGGCACAGGATGCAGCCCCCGTAGCCAGCCCACTCTCTCTTCTGGTTTATTCTGGTTTCTATCTCTTGTTTCACTGCTGCCACCCTCCCCTGGTGACCACACAGGCACCCTGCTCCTCTCTCTTTACCTACCAGAGCCTGGAAACACCTGCCTTTTCTCTTGACAAACTTGCAGTTGGCTAGACTGCCCCAAAAGGTAATTTTATTAAGAAGTTAAGAGGATGTTTAAAAAGGGAGGGGGTGGGGGAGGCAAGAATGCCTGGTTACAAATGAAAAGATGGGATTAAAAGCAAAAACAAACCCTTCCCCAAAAGAAGTTTGAACATTGAACAAAGATGCTCAAACTAGTAGCTTGAGGTAAGAATTAACTTGGCAATGCTTCTGAGACAAATGGAATCTTCATACCTTCCTGGAACCTACTTCTGGTCTAAAGGGCCAGGCTGGTGTCCCCTTTGGCTCCACTTGGTACAATTTCCCTGGCATTCTGTGCAGAATCTGACCACGACCCTGAGAAGAAAGCAATTCTTACCTCCTCTGTGGCTTCGAGAGTTCTTACCTGGGTTCCAACCACTGGCACCGGCCTGCATAGTTCCTGAGGTTTCTCTATGTGTATCTGGCAATTCCTAAACTCCACTCTGCATCCCTCAGGCCCGGGACCCCCTTCAACCCCATTTTTTCTGCCCAGTTCTCTTTTTTAGAACCACACTCACTAGCAAGCTAGCTAGTTTCTACCCTTTCGTGACAGGACAGGGCTGTACCTGTGCCAGCATTTTCTGAAAAACTTGAAGCCTCTCAGCTAGCCAGAAACAGAATCTGCGCTTTCCTGTTGTTTCAAAGGCCAGGTCTGTCCCCCTGAGCTGCCCACTCAATTCCTGTTTCCTGTTGGAGGGACTCCCTCGGTTCTCGCTTCTTTCACCCAGCAAAGATGACAGACATGTCCTGAATATTTGAACTCAAATAACACTCCCTGTTCATTTTTCTAGACCATTCCTGGTTACTCATCACTCAGGTATTTTTAAGGGAGGAATGGAATTCTCCTTGATTGGCCCCTAATTACATATTTACTGTACACGGTGTTTCATTTTTGCAATTACATTTGGTAGGGTTTTTTAAGTCTAGAAAAACATAAAGAAGAAATAAAACAGTTCATAATCACTGCTTAGTTAAAAGTACATAACAGGAAAATCCAAACAAGTTTAGAATGGTGTAAAATTTCACCTGCACCATTATAGTCTTCACCCCAAGATAATCACTGCTAGCATTTTCTTGTGAATCCTTCTGAAAATAAATTTTTTAAGTATATATGCATACTTCTGTATTGCTCTGTGTGGCACCGATTCATTATAACCCCACTTGCCTGTGAAATATTTTCCTTAAAAAATAAGTCGTATACATAAACTGATCTGTAATAATTCACTCTTACTTTGCCCATCTTCTGAGGACATTTCATTCACCCAGCCAGTCCTAGCATGATATACATTACATTCTTGGCTAATAATAATGTTAGTTTCCCATTCAGAAAAACTCTCATCCTCCCTGAACCCTTCCCCCTAACATCGCCATTTCGTTTGTGTTTTGGCCAATAGTTCTGACCCAGGATGGCTGACAAAAAAACAATGCAGGTATTTGCATGGACCTGCTGCAAAGACACAAAAGAATAATATTCTACTACACGTTAAAATGCACTCTTTTATAGCGACTTCTTCCTCTTCCATGACAGTGGTTGAGGAGAGAAAGAATTGAAAAGAGGGATTATGCTTCCCCTCAAGATTGCACTGGAGGTTCTAGCCAAGGCAGTTAGGCAAGAAAGTGAAATAGAAGGCATCCAGGTTGGAAAGGAAGAAGTAAAACTGTCTCTTTTTATAGATAATATTATGTTATATATAGGAAATCCTAGGAATCCTCCCTGAAAAAACTCCTAGAACTAGTCAACAAGTTCAGTAAGGTTACAGGATACAAGATCAATAAATAAAGGTCCATTGTGCTTTTATACCTAGCTATAAATAATCTGAAAATGAAATTAAGAAAACAAATGCATTTATAATAACATAAAAATAATTAAATGCTTAGGTGTGGTGCATAAACAATGAATCTTGGAACACTGAAAAAATAAAATTAATAAAAAAATACTTAGGAATAAATTTAACACAGAAATGCAACATATATACTGGAAACTACAAAACATTGTTGAAAAAATTAAAGAAGAACCAAATAAATGGAAAAACATCTTGTATTCATGAGTTGGAAGACTGAAGATTGTTAAAATGGCAGTACTCCCTGTACTGACCTATGGAGCCAGTGTCAGAATCTCAGCTGCCTGGTTTTGTTGCAGAAATGGACAAGCTGATCCTGAAGTTCATATGGAAATTCAAGGGACCCAGAATGAATAGCCAAACCAATCTTGAAGAATAACAAAGGGCGAGGACTCACCCTTCCCAATTCCAATACTTACCACAGAGCTACAGTAATCAACATAGTGTGATCCTGGCATAAGGACAGACATATAGACCAATGGAATAAAACTGAGAGTCTAGAAACAAACTCTTCTTTTTTTATGGTCAGTTGGTTTTTGATAAGGGTGCCGGGACCATTCAGTGAGCGAAAGAATAGTCTTTTCAGCAATTGGCCATGGGACAACTGGATATCCACATGCAGAAGAAAAAGGTTAGACCTTCTGCTTCATACCACATACAAAAACTAACTCAACATGAATCAAAGACCTAAATGTAAGAGCGGAAACTATAAAATTATTAGAACAAAATCATAGGTATGAGTCTTCATGGTCTTTGGATTATGCACCAGTTTCTTAAACTAAAGTACAAGTAATCAAAAGGGGGAAAATCAATAAATCGGCCTTCATCAAAATTAAAAATTTTTGTGTTTCAGAGGGTCCTGTCAAGAAGTGAAAAGACAGCCCACAGAATGGGAGAAAATATTTGTAAATCGTGTATCTGAGGAGACTTTTATCCAGGATATATAAAAATCTCTTACAGTTCGCAATAAACAGACAAATAACTCAATTGAAAAAATGGACAAAGGGAGAAAAAATAGGCAAAGGGTCTAAATAGACATTACTCCAAAGAAGATATACAAGTGGCCAATAAGCACATAAAAAGATGTATGACACTACTTGTCATCGGGGAAATGCAAATCAAAACTTGAGTGAGGTATCACTTTGTACCTACGAGGGCAGCAATCCTGGAAAGATAAAGAGCGGGCGCCTGGGTGGCTTAGTGGGTTAAAGCCTCTGCTTTCGGCTCAGGTCATGATCTCAGGGTCCTGGGATCGAGCCCCACATCGGGCTCTCTGCTCAGCGGGGAGCCTGCTTCCTCCTCTCTCTGCCTCTCTGCCTACTTGTGATCTCTCTCTCTCTGTGTCAAATAAAGAAATAAAATCTTAAAAAAAAAAAAGAAAGAAAGAAAGATAAAGAGCAAGGGCTAGAAAGGTTTTGGAGAACTGAGAAGGCTCCTACACTGTTAGTGGGAGTGAACTGCTGTATCTCCTTTGGAAAGCAGTCTGTCAGATCCTCAGAAGGTTACATGTGTAGTCATCATTCAGCCCCACAAATCTACTCCTAGGTTTTTACCCAAGAGAAATGAAAACATAAATTCACCAAAGAATGTGTACACAATGTTTATAGAAGCATTATTCTTAATAGCCAGTAGTGGGAACAACCCTAATGTCCATCAGCAGATGAATGGATCAATAAAATGTGTTTTATTCATACAATGGAATATCATTCAGCCATAAAGAGGAACGAAGTACTGTTACATGCTACAAAAATGGATGAATCTTGAAAACATTAGGCTAACTGAGCCAGTCACAAAAGGCCACGTGCTGTAGGATTCCATTTATCTGAAATATTCAGAATAGGCAAATCCGTAGAAACAAGAAGTAGATGAATGGTTATCAGGGACTGGGGTGAAGGGAGAATGCAAAATGACTATCAGTGGGTGTGGGGTCTTTTTTCTGGGGTGATGAAAATGTTCTGCAGTTAGGTACTGGTGATGGTTACACAACCTTACAAATATACTAAAACCAGTGAATTGTACTTTTTTTTCTTAATGGTGAGTTTTATGATATGTGAATTATATCTCATTTTTTTAAAAAAAGAGGGATCGATGGAAATCATTAGATATTTTACAACATCTCATTACATCGTTGCAGCCTTAGCGGGGTTGGTTAGCCATGTCTGAAGGAGAGATGGAAGATGAAGTTATAGCAGCAGGCATTTAGTGTTCTTAAGGCACTGACTGGGTGGGACCCAAGGCACCATTTCTAGCACTGGAGGCCTGGAAGACATCTCCATAGTGTCTGTGGTTTAACCAGCCCACCGAGAGATGATTCACTTCCAAGAAAGCATCCCTCAAGCACAAGTATATATGCATGAGTGTGTGTGTGAATTTGTTTCCACTACGTGTTCTACCTTCCATTTTTCTCTTAATAATATAATCCTCACTGTTGTTCTGTTATCAACACATGAAGATTTTTTTGGAATGTTCTGCAACTAACTACATAACCACCTGTTAACCATTGGACATCTTGGCGACTTCTAGATTTTGCTTTTCCAAACAATGCTCTGGTGAATGGTCTTACTGTTAATGCACAGCCTGTTAAATATAAGACCAAAATTGTACACCGTTGCCCACGAGACTGGGTAGAGTGCTCTTCTCCCAACTACTTACCCTGTTTTATATCCTGGTATGAACGGGGCTGCAAACCCAGGCAAGGCTCTCCCCCGCTGTGGCTCCCAGTCCCCAGCGCCGGGCCATCCTCTGCCCAGGAGGGAAAAGTCCTTCCTCAGCTCCCACAGACCATCTGCTCTCCTTTGAGTCATGAGACGAACCCTTTCACTATCTGTATATGTAGGAGATACAGCACACTCGGCACACTCGGCACACAGCACCACACGTGCTGTTCGTGTCTCAAGAAATGCTTCTGGCCTCCGCTTACAAGATGAAGCCGGTGTTTGTCTCATTGGCTCCTTCCGGGTTGGAGTCATGGGGTTTTTTTCGATGAAGTATGAAAAGGTTTTCTCTTGCTACCTTTTCTCCAAGTTCTCTGTATTCCTGTGTTCTGACTGTGTGTGGCTGACTGACAGCTTGTGTTTCGTTACGATCACCCTTGCCCTGCACAGGGTGTGGGGCTCCTTTTAAACTGGTTATGAGGATTCCAGCTCAGGCTCACCACTATGCACCTCTCTCTACTTCGCCCTCTCCCCCAGACTACAACACTGGAAACAGGATAAGGAAAGCCTCTTACTGCTTGAATCCTATATTCTTAGGCTCAATCTCTTCCCAGTTATATGCGGTTGAGTAAAATTCAGTTAAGTTTCCTCTAATTCATTTAGGTATTTGTTGGTTGGTTGGTTTTAATCAGAGTCATTCTTGATGCTCATTTGGCATGACAAAGGCTGCAGGGCAAACCTACTGACTCTATTGCAGGGATGAATGCTGGCTCACATCTAAATGCTATGGCTGAAATTATTCTGGGCCATTTTATCTCCTAAACTCATAGAATATTAGGGTCAGAGACTATCTTTTTTTTTTTTTAAAAAGATTTTATTTATTTATTTCACAGAGGGAGAGAGATCACAAGAAGGCAGAGAGGCAGGCAGACAGAGAGAGGGGGAAGCAGGCTCCCCGCTGAGCAGGGAGCCCGATGCGGGCCTCGATCCCAGGACCCTGAGATCATGACCTGAGCCGAAAGCAGAGGCTTTAACCCACTGAGCCACCCAGGCGCCGGGGTCAGAGACTATCTTAAAAGTGATTTCACCTAACCTCCCATATCCCTGACAGCCAGCCCTCCAGCTTCTAGCGAAGATTTCCAGTCCGGTTCTCCCTGTTCTGGAAAGCAGCAGTTTCCCTGTTGAGTATACCCATCTTATGGTGGCCTTCCTCCAACTGGGTGGGAACCTGCCTCCCTGTAAGGCCCTCCAGGTCATCTCATTTATGTCCAGAGTTGCACAGGATTTGCCTTGTTCTGCCCCAAACAAATCCACGTATTTGATGACTGTGGTCTTTCCTTTCCTGGTCACTAAGTCACAAGTTTTGGAAATTCGTCATACGTAATGCAAGGTTGGGAAAACCCTTGCCTCCTTGGGGCTGGTCTTTTGTTGTTGTCTTTGTTGACACTGGCCTTCTCCAAATGTGACACCTGGACTGAACACAGCACTCTGTTTGAGGTTCTGCCTGTGAAGAATGCATTGAGACTGTTACTCCTTCTCCTATCTGGCTGGGCCAGAAAAGAACGGACCAGCACCGATCAAGTGGGATGCACTCACACATACACCATATTTCATTTTTTAAACGAGTGTGATCCACCTTCTTGTGGTGGTCTTACTATTCCAACCCCCTTGCATTTTTCTCTCCTTAGTAACACTCACTGAGGGCTTCCGATGTGCCAAACACTGTTCTAAGCACTCTATATATGTTATTTCGTTTAGTCCTCCAAATGGCCCCATGAGATTGGTACTGGCCATCTTCCTTTCCATGTGATAGATGAGGAGACCAGTGCATAGAGGTGTGAAGCACTGGGCCATGTTTCCACAGCTGGTAAGTGGCAAGCCCGGATGAAAGTAGAGCTCTAGAGCCCAGTCTTGACCTCAGTTCTGCACACTCTCTGACCCCCTCTCCAGCAGTCCTTCCCACTGCATTCTCATTGCTCCTGTTGAGCCCATCTACCAGTGATTTTGGAAGCCACATCAGTCACCTCTTGCTGTATGCTGAGTTTACAGACAACTTAATATACTAAATCTTCTTCATAGGCCAAAGCTTAATTTTTAAAAACCTCTGTCCTTATTAACAATTATATTAATTTTGGATCTTCGTTTCAGCGTGTGCTTGCTGTTCTTGACTGTGGTTGCAGTCAGTCAACCAGCTAGACTCCCAGCTTGGACTGAAATGCAAATCTGTTACACCAGTACATCATCATTCTTTGGGCTCAGTCCTAAATACTGCTCCCTCCTGGTTCTAGCAAGTAACTAATCAACAGCCTTGAGTTCTATTTTTTAACCTACAAGCCATGAAACAACCACCATACACTCCCCACTTGTACATCATTCTGCCAGCTGCCCTGTAGAAGTAAGGGTGCCCGATACCCACAGTGAATTTCTGGACGTGGCCCTCTAGATCCTATGCTAGCGAACTCCTATAGTTCATCATTTTCTGTTCTAACCACTCATGAGCTCTCTGTTCAATAACTCAGTCGCGAATCTTGCCTTCCCTCCTCTTATCCCCTCTTCCTTAGCAAATCACAAGAGCATTTGTCTGTCCCCACCAGTCCCTTCCCCACTGTCTCCATGATGCTACCCCCAGAGGTGTATGTCGCTGATGGAAGCTTTCAGAGCTGTGGCAGGTCAGAATTCTGGAAGGGAGTCCCCTTCCCCTGTACCAGGTGTCAGTTCCCACAGAACAATGCTCACTCTGCCATGTACATCATTCTCCTTACCGGGAAGGTTGGAGCAAAGTGGGAGTCAAGTAGTTCTTTTGGTTCTGTCACCTCCTAACAGCTGGTCTTCTTTATGCTCTGAACATGGCTTCTAAAGCCCCTTTCATTGTCCTGGACATTCTCCATTAGCATCAGTTCATTCTGACTTTTTGCCTTCCCGGCAAGGATTTTATAATTTCTAGGCTCTTGTATTTAGCTTCGTTTTTGTTTTTTTTCTTTCCTTTCTCCAGCACCCCCCTCTTGCATCTTTTGAACATGTCCTCTGAAAATTCACCTTATGGAAACATCCCGCGCATTCATAGTGGGGTCTGTGCTCTCCATTTTCTCCTCATCTCCTTTGAAAACATGTTCAGATTCTCTCTTGCTATGTTGAATGTGGTCATATACAGCTCAGACCATTGTATTCATCTGTTTTTTGTTTTTTTTTCTCTGGGATCATGTTTCTTAGGAATTTCTGATTTATGACCACTCAAAACCTGAGGACTGTTTTGGTTTTGTACTGATGCTCATTACCTCCTGCTTTTCTGAATTTCATCTTTCACGTTCCTACCCTGCTTATCAAAATTTGTGGACTCTGTTCATGTTTTCTACAGATCTGCTAACTACAGAATCTTTCCTTGTCACTTCCGTCAGCAGCTGACCTCTCCTTCTATAAGTTCCAACCACTGGCTCCTTTCACCATCAGGGGACAGAATGTACCATTGTCACTTTCCTCTGGGTCCTCCGAGGGAAGCCTCCTTGTGTCTTATATCATCTTAGCAATTGCCTTTTTTCAACACCAGAGCAATACCTGCAGTGTCGGTGACAGGATAATGGTCCCTGATGGGGAAGAAACTTCAGGCTGGATAACTGTTAAATCCATTGTGAAAAAGCACACATAATCAAACTTGCCAAATGGTAGCTCTGACGTGGTACGACATCATTCGTTGGTGTGTGTGACTTTCTGTACGCTTCTCTCTGGTAGTCAAGTCGGTGGCAAGGAACTATATTTTATAGATGGCAACATTGTTTGTTTTTGTTTTTGGGGGTTTTTTTTGTTATTGTTTTAAAGGTTTTATTTATTTATTTGACAGAGAGAGACACAGTGAGAGAGGGAATACCAGCAGGGGGAGTGGGAGAGGGAGAAAAGCAGGCTTTCCCCGTGGAGCAGGGAGCCTGATGCGGGGCTGGATCCCAGGACCCTGGGATCATGACCTGAGCCAAAAGGCAGACGCTTAATGACTGAGCCACCCAGGCGCCCCAGATGGGGACATTGTTGGAAAAACTAATGGAGGATATAAAATTCCTGTACTTCGAATCATTCTGCCTTCCTTTTTTTTTTTTTGNTGGGATCATGACCTGAGCCAAAGGCAGACGCTTAATGACTGAGCCACCCAGGCGCCCCAGATGGGAACATTGTTGGAAAAACTAATGGAGGATATAAAATTCCTGTACTTCGAATCATTCTGCCTTCATTTTTTTTTTTTTAAGATTTTTATTTATTTACTTGTTTGACAGAGAGAGAGATCACAAGTAGGCAGAGAGGCAGGCAGAGGGAGAGGGGGGAAGCAGGCTCCCTGCCAAGCAAAGAGCCCGATGCGGGCGTCGATCCCAGGACCCTGGGATCATGACCTGAGCTGAAGGCAGAGGCTTTAACCCACCGAGCCACCCAGGCGCCCCCCGCCTTCGTTTTTTTATCCAGAAATATAGTATAATCTTCTCACAGAGTGGTATGGACTGTGTGGCTTGTGTGTCAGGAATCTGCCCATGCCTCGCTCGCTATGACTTTAGGCAACACCTGAGATTTGTTCTTTCTTTCTGTTTGATTTCTGATGGTTCGGCAAGGAGCAGCTTAAGAGACCAACCCCTGAAGGGTTTTAAACTCAAAATTCGGTTTCGCAAAGGAAAGGTGGAAGGGCTCATGTATGTGCCACGTCTTCTTTAAAATACCTTTTATTTTGGAATGATTTTAGACTAACAAGAAGCTACTAAAATAAGAGGTCCTGTGTATCTTCGCCCAGCTTCCCGTGAGGAGAACGTGTCGGACCATAGAGTGAGGTCTTGCAAATGGCCTCGTCTTGTCAGAAGCAGGGTCGGCGGCACTCCCTGAACTCCAGTCAGAATGTGTGATGACTGAACAGCAGCATATTCATGCTGTGCTTACAGAGTGCCAACAGGAGCTCTGGCTAAGCGCTGTTGGATGCCCCGGCAACCTAGTGAGGCGTCATGGTCATGATAACTGTCCCCTTTCTATAGATGAAGCATTGGGCTTCATGGGGTTGGGTGTCTCACTTGGCACTGAAGTGGCAGAGTCAAGATTCACCCCAACTCTTAACCAGTGTGTTAGGTTGCTTCCCCTGTAGGTCTCACATGTGAACTTAGGGCTCAGCTAAGTACCGTGAGACCAGTTTCTGCACAAGGGTACTATTGAACTTCCTCTGTTCATGGTGGGGTGAGTGAGGTCCTACTCTTGGCCCTTCACACCTTGTGCTTTGGCCGTGATTGAGAGACAGGCAAGCATGTTGAATCGCTGAAGGGATGTTGTCTCGTTTCTTTCTGTCTCATGTCTGGGATGCTCAGTCTCTGGCTCAAGCACTAAAGTAGCAAATTTATAGGTGAAGGTATCTCGTGGCTCTCGCTTCTGCTGCTCAGGGGTAGGAGATACAAAATGCTGGCAGACGGTCCGTCGGGGCTCTGGCAGAGCCATAGGTGTTCAGACCCAAGCAGATAGGCCCGAGCACCTTTCCGAGGCACTTCCCCAAATCCCACCTTTGGTGACACTCGTGCAGAATCAGTCCTTTCTTCAGTCGGTTTGATTCTAAGTCAAATCACTGTGTATCAAATACCACTGCTCTCTGACAGCTCTTTCAATGTCCATATTACTTCTGCGCACTGCAGAAAAGTAAGGAGGCAGGAAGGGAAAGGTCATGCTAATCTTGGTTGTTACATTCAGTGCCAGGTACAACAGAAACCAAGGGCATTTAAGCACAAACGACCTTGGTAACTTGATCTCTCACATTCCATGTATTCCAGCCAAGTAAATAAACACTGGTGTGTAATGTTCAAGACATGCTTAACACTTTTGTGTTTACAGGGTGCTTCCAAATTATCTGAGCCTCCTCACACTCCCTATAGGTGAGGAGCTGAGCTTCAGGGAGGGTAAGCAACTTGTCTCAGTTTCTCCACTTCTGTTTGGCACAGCCCCCATGGGGCCTCGGTGTTGGGGAGGCCTTAGCGTTCTGCAAGGACTTCGGTGTTCTGTGGACCCGGGTTCCAGCCTCAACTCTGCCACTAACTAGCTTTGTGGTCTTTTCCAGGTCTCAGTTTCCAGTGCTTTCAATGAGCATAATCATAGCATCTGCCCCAGCAGGTTTTTGGGAGGGTGGAATGACAGGATATACTTAAGAAGAGCTTGGGAGAGTACCTAGCACAGGCGGATAACAGGAAATGGTGGCTGATAGCGTTAGTTCAATTCTTCATCCATTAGGAATGAATCTGGCTATAATTAATAGACTAGTAAAGCAATCTTGACTTAAACAAACGAGAGTTCCTTTACTCAGACAATAAGAAGGCAGTCAGTCTTGGGTTAGCCAGCAGCTGAGTGATCCCATTAAAGACTGTTTACGTTCTTTCATTTGATGGATTCTGGTCTCCACAGCATAGTGACTTACTGTCTCCTGGTTGCAAGGTGGCTGCTGGATCTCCATCTACCAGTCATATTTCTGTCTATTGTAAGGAAAGCAGAAGCTTTCCCAGAACCCCACCTCGACCGCAGTAGATGTCTGCTTTTATCTCATTGGCCTGGACCATGTCTTCTGACTATTCATAGCTGCCAGGACACTTGGAAAGTGAGCATTTCGCCTTTCAGATTTAATTGTATAAGAGGCAAGAAAGAAGGTAGATGGGACTTCTACCTAAAGAAGTGACTGAGCCAGTTGTGTCTGCCGTAGTTCTTTCTGCCTCTCCCAGCGTCATTTATAAAACATATTTCTTTGGTGCTCAGGGGCAGAGGGCTTCGTTAAACCTCATCTTGTGTTCATGGCATGTGAACAGCAAAGCTTCTTTCCTAGACTGATTCCCCATTATTCTCACAAAACGTGTACTGCTTTGCGTGCACCTATTTTTTCTTAACTTTCTGACTGAAATGTAACATACATAACTTACATAGGTATTTCTAGATGGCTCAGTAGATTTTTACTATGTATCCTTGTGAAAGTACCACTCACATCAATATATAGAACATTCCCAGTATCTCAGAAACCTTCCTCTTATTCCCTGCTCTGTCAATACTCACCCCCAAGGGTAACCATTATTCTGGTTATTCTGGTCTCTGTCCCCATCAGTCTCTTCTGCCTGTTCCTTGACCGTAATTATTTAAATGGAATCATACATTGGCATGTGGTCTTTCTGGGTGAGTCATCTGTTTTTGCATGAAGGGAGAGTTGATTTGTTTCTAGCTTTGTCTCTCTGCCTAGACCTGGGATAAGTGGCATCATGAGAGCTAGAGTAGCACAGAAATGGAAGTCACCTTTTTCCCACTCATGGAGTATCTTTTCCTTGTAAAAACCACTCCCTTAGATTTCTCATAAAGCTTGCTTGTGCACTGCTCTCTCTAGCACGATGTCTACTTTAAAAGGAATCTCTTGGGGACTTGTATATTTGCCTTGGATGCTGTCAGCATAAAAGAATTTTCTCGAACACTTCTTCATTTGGAGAAGGTGAAAAAGAAAGTAAGAGAGGGATACTTTCTGGAAGGACATATTTAGGCAAAGGGGAAAAAAGCGCCAATGACAGGCGTCACTAGGAACTTGAGCTGGAAGCCAGGCTTCGGAGCCGAGATTTACATCGGTCCTCTGTGTCCCTCCCCTTCTGATGGTCTCAGGACAAAGCTTAAGGCATAAGAAGCTCACAGCAAGTCTGTCCCTCTTGGGGCTGGGAAAGCTGGTTTGAATTTAGGCCAACTCTGAGAAGCTGTACTCCTGCCACTCCTGGGTGGTGGTGGGCCTATCAAAGCCAGGGTGGTTTTCTTTATAAAAACCCTCAGTCCCAGGACACAATTGAGAGCAGGAATAAAGCTGGTGCTTTTCAATGGAGTCTTAAATGAAGATGAAAGAGACTAGTTATTGCTGCAAGTATGGTCATGTATGTAAGTCAGGGATCAAGTACAAAAATGGAAACTATGCAGTTAGCTCTGGTGGCCGGTTGTTGTCTCTGCTTTAGGAATCTGCTGGTCCCATGCCTTCTGTCTGCGGAGATAATGTACTGGAATACTCTGCAGAGACTTAATCGGGGTTCTTGCTTGGCAGCTACAATACACTGCAAAGGTCCTGACTGGCAAGCTGGGCCATCCTCAGGGACTTCCGTTTGGGTCCAGCATCCTGACACGTTTGTGTCTGTGAGCAAATGGGATGGGATAAGTGGATGGGCCACTGAAATCCTCTAACATCAGATGACCAACCTTGAATTCAGCAGTATTTATTGCTAACAAATTTAGAATATTTTATTACGTTTATTGAGTAAGTTTTGTAGCCCTGGCCCTTGCTAGGAGCTTTGCATGGATTATCTCAGTTATTCCCCACAGGAACTGGGGAGTTAGGTGGGATTATTCCCAATTTGCATGTGAGTAAATTGAGGGGAAGAGAACTTAATCTGCCAGTAAGTAGCAAGTAGTAAGAAGAAGGGTTGAGATTCAACACTGGGTCTCCGGGATTCCAAAGGCCATGTACCTTGTAACACCACACTACTTTTGAAAAATAAGCTCCCCCCACCTCCTTTCTGATGTGCCAACCCGCTGGTTAGCCCTTGCTTCTCCTAACCCCAAGTCCCGCTCTTCAGCCTGTCTGTCCAGTAAGTGACTGGTTTTAGAACAGCTGAAAGGTTCACCTTGCAGCTCATTTTGATTTTAGCTAGTTGTTGAAGCTTCATTATTACCCAATTATATTTTTTAAAGGAATTTTTAAAAATACTTAAAGCTATAGGGGCACCTAGGTGGTGCAGTTGGCTGAGCGTCCGACTCTTGGTTTTGGGTCAGGTTATGATCTCAGGGTCGTGGGATTGAACCCCACATCAGGCTCTTTGCTCAGTGGGGAGTCTGCTTAAGACTCTCTCCCTCTCTCTCTGCCCCTACCCCCAAGCTCTTCTCTCTCTCAAATAAATAGATAAATCTTAAAAAAGATACTTAAAGCTAAAGAGCAAACTAGAAAGCACCCTGAGAGATAAGAAGGAGACATTGGTTACAATGCTGCTGTCACCCCTCAAAACAAGCTACAAGTCTTGGGATGCAGACTTAATTTCTGTGTGCCTCAGTTTCCCGCATTTGTGAAAGGAACAGGTTAAAGTGTATTCTGTTAGTGCCTCTACCTGTTCTAAAAACATGGGCCGCTGTGACTTTTGTTTTTGCTTTTGATATTCTAAAATGACTTCAGAGTACAAATATTTCTTCAACCTTAACTGCTTAAATGCAAATTGAGAGAAGTGGATAACATTGGGGCTTTCAGAATTTTTTAAAAAAGATCTTAAGTTCTTTGCCCTTCCGAGTAAAGCTGCATTTTCCATTGCATTTCCCAGCCCATCACTCCCACTAAAGAAAAGCCCATAGGTTCTTAAATAATTCATATTGCGGCTCAGATTCCTTGAGGGTCTGGCAAGCTTTCATCTTGGATAAGATGATGTAAAATATTGCCAATAGCCAACCTCAGGTTGCCAACCCAAATATAAATCCCTCCTTGTTTAATATATGAATTTATAATATAAACTGTTTTAAATTATACCTGGTACAATTGAATAGACCTCAGACACTGTTGAGCCACTTTGAAAATAAGAAATAAGATGATATTATGGTCTAATTATTGGAAAATGTGCATACTTAAACGAAATTTTACCGCATCGTTTTAGACCCAATAAAGAGAAAACTGGCCACGTGAGTGACTCAGGATCATCTGTCATCAAACACGGGCTCAATCCCGAGAAGGTCTTCATGCAAGTTCATTATTTAAAGGTAAGTGCATCTAAGTGGCAGAGCCAGCTCTTATGGGGCAACACTCTTCAGGTTATACATGTAAACATAGAAACGTGGCTGGGACAAAACAAATAGACTGTCCACATTGTCATGTCATTTGACTGGGCAGGTGTCTGAGAGTCCGATATTGAAAACATTTCATACCCCAAAAATGAGACACGAATACAATTTCCCTGCCCTGTACTTCCCTTCTCTCGGTTTCATGTCAGTTTTGAAGAGCAGAATCTTGAAATTGCTGTTAGGTTCCAAGTGGAAGACAGGAGGAATAAGGAAGTATTTTATGTTGCGAAGGCTCTTCTTGCTAGCTGAGGGAGACAGGAGCTGGGCCCCTTGCTTTTGGTCCACCATGGACATCAGGCTTCATGTAAACTGAGGAAAAACAAGATGGTGATACCATTAACAGAAGGGTTAAAAGCAAAGTAGTCGTTCCCTAATTTCCAGGTCCAGCCTTACTGGGAAGGATCTGAAGGGCAGCCCGGGACAGGTCAGATAGAACATTCTCTACGTGCAGAAGACGCTGGTGGGAAGTTAGAGTTGGCTGCGTTGTAAGCAGCTTGTTCATGAACCCATGATAGACGTCTTTTTTTTTTCTTCCTTTCTTCTAGGGCTATTTCCTTCTCCGGTTCCTTGCCCAAAGACTTGGAGATGACACCTATTTTGCATTTTTAAGAAAATTTGTGCACACGTTTCATGGTCAGTTGATTCTTTCCCAGGTAATTTGTGAGTCTTCATGATTCTATGATATATAATTGGAGGGAGTGTGGCATGTGGAGACTAGGTTTTGTGAGTATCAAAAAGTAGGGAGAAGATTTACAATTTAATGCACTAGGAAAAGTAGGGAATTAATGAGGTGAACACAGGGAGGTGTTGTTTTGGAGGGGGTGATCTCCCTACGGCTTTGGGACAGACTGTAACCCAAAGCTGTCCTGGGCACGGGGATGTGGATAGTCACATCTTACATGACCTTAAAAACAAAAACAATGCAATCCTGCTCTTCCCTCTACCTGGAATGATCTTTGCAAGGTTGGCTTCTTACCTTTTGTCTTAGCTTGAATACCACAATCTCAGAGTCACCCCTGCTGAACAGATATGTCCCCACCGTGTTATTCTTTGCCCTTTGCCCTTGTCATGGTCTTCATTGTCATTGCCATTCTTCATAATTATATTGTTTTTGGTGGATCCATTTGTATTTTTTCTATCTCCTCCATTCTGTGCATATGCTCCACAAGGCCAGACCATGCTCTTTATCTTACCAGTACCTAGCATACAATTGGCACACTGTACATGCACCGTATATATTTGATGAATTAATCAATTAATAATAAGATACACTGAAATATTCAGACAGCCTGGCCACCAAACTATCAGAGAGAGACACTGTCAGCTTATACTGATGTCGGGCCAAGCTGCACATTGCAAGGAAGTTCGCAAAGAGGGAGAGCCTCTGAAAACAGTGTTTGTAACTGACAGAGAATAGAGGATGCGGCCTCAACACAGATTGGTCCAATGGGTATTCTTGATATTTGACAGTGGTTCTCATACACAGTTCTGAAGGCATGTTGTCCACAGTGTTAGATGTGATGTGTGTGCGTGTATAACCTGAACACGTATGGTGAGAGTAGCGTGAGTATAACAAGACCGTTCCTTGCCCCTACATTCTTTTTTTCTTTTGGTTGGGGGGAAAAGGGGGTCTTCCTAAACATTTATTTGGAAAGGCATCTTGAAAATAGGCTCAGAAGTCTTACATGCTTGGCGGACCGATTAGCCTAAAACCACCGTGCACTGAGCCACTGCAGAGTTAAATGAGCGCAGTGCCCATCCCTTGACTTCTGAGGTGTTGATGTCAACTTCCCGTGGAACACTTGTGCCCCCTCTACCAGGTCGCTCAGGTTTTCCTTTGTTTATCTTTTCTAAACAACAGCTCTATTGGTTCTTCATGACTGCTTTATGGAGATATAATCCATATGCCACAAATTTCACCCTTTTAAAGTGTGCAAGTCAGTGGTTTCAGTATATGCACGGCGTTATGCAACCCTCACCGCTCTGCCATTTTCAGAATATTTTCATCAGCCCCACAAGAAGTCTCATATCCATTAGCCATCACTCCCCACTTCCATCGCCCACCCCCACCCCCAGTGCCAGGCAACCGCTAACCTACCCTTTGTCTCTGTGGATTCATGACTTCTGGGCATTCCACATAAACAGTGTCATAGACTACGTGGCCTTCGTGCTGGATTCTCTCATGTAGCACAGTATGTTCTGGATTCATGTGGTAGTGCAGAGTAGCACTTCATTTGTTTCTTTTTTCAAGTTTTACTTTTTAAACTTTAGTAAAACATACGTAACAAAATTTACCATTTTAACCATTGTAAAATTTAAAGGTCAGCCCATTAAGTACATTCACATTGTTGTGCAACTGTCAGTACCAGGCATCTCTAGAATATTTTAGTCTTCCCAAACTGAAACTCAGATCCATTATACAATAACTCCACCTTGTTTCCTTCCCTCCCAGCCCCTGGCAACCATCAGTCTACTTTCTGTCTCTAGGAGTTTGACTGCTCTAGATACCTCATGTAAGTGGAATCGTACAATATTTTTCCTTTTGTGATTGGCTTATTTCACTGAGCATAATGTCTTCAAGGTTCATCCATGGTGCGGCACGTGTCAGAATTGCCTCCCTATTTAAGACTGAATATTCCAGTCTTCTGTGCACCGGGAACAACTCTCCTGCCCCAGCCCCTCATCCCCTGACAATGTCTGCCTGTGCAAAGCTTGTCTCCACCCCTTCTTGGTCAGGAGCACCTCTCAGCTGTTGAGCTGATCACTGTCTGCAGGGGTGCTAAAATCACTGGGGACACTGACAGATGGGAACCTCAGCAGACTGGCAGCCTCACATCCCCCAAACACACTTATTTCCAGCTGCAGCTTCCGAACCAGAGCCATTTCAAGGGACATCCACACAGTGGCCGAGTTCACTGGGACTGGGACCGCCACGGTAGGGGTGGCTGGCTCTGGCGTTGGAACTGGGACTGTGTTTGGGAGCCTCATCACTGGTTATGCCAGGAATTTCTCTCTGAAGTAACAGCTCTTCTCCCATGCTGTTCTGGACTTTGCCCTCTCAGATGCCATGGGGGCTCTTTGGCCTGATGGTGGCCTTTCTCATCCTCTTTGCCATGTCTGCTTCCCATAAGTCTTTCTCCCTTGTCTCGTCTGCTCTGTGTGTTCCTTTTCCTATACCTGCCCAGGCAGCCTGGGGAAAGTGGTTGGCTCAGGGTTTGACAGAGGGAAGACAAACACTGTGTTAATAAGAAGAGGAGAGGAGAGGAGAGGAGAGGAGAGGAGAGGAGAGGAGAGGAGAAAGACTAAATATTCCATTGTCTTTATGGACATTGCCACATTTTGTTTATCCATTCATCCGCTGACTAATGCTTGGTCTATTTACACCTTCTGGCTCTTGTCAGTAATGCTGCTGTAAACATTAGTGTACAAATACCTGTTTGAGGAACTGCCTTACTGTTTTCCACAGTGGCTGCACCATTTCACATTCTCTCCAGCAGGGCACAAGTGTTCCTATTTCTTCACATCTTTACCAACAGTTCTGTTTTTTTAATAGTAGCCATCCTAGTGGGTGTGAAGTGGTATTTCACTGTGGTTTTAATTTGCATTTCTCTGATAGCTAATGATATGGACCATGTTTTTTTTTAAGTAGGCTTAAAAGAGACCCTGGAGATCAAAGAGACTCACTTTCCACCAACCTACAGAGCCAGCCTGACCCCTGGATGTTGAGCATCTCTTCATGTGCTTATTGGCTTTTTGTATATCTTCTTTGGAGAAATGTCTGCTTAGATCCTTTACCAATTTTTTATTTGGGTTGCCTTTATTTTTGAGTTGTTAGAGTACTTTATATATTGCAGATTCAGGTCCCATATTAAGTATATGATTTGCAAATATTTTTTCTCATTTTATGGGTTGTCTTTCTGCTTTCTTGATAATGTCCTTTGTAGCACAAAAGTTTTTAATTTTGATAAAGTTCAGTTTCTCTTTTTTTATCCTTGGTTGCTTCTACGTTAGCTATCATATATAAGAAACTATTGCCTAATTGAAAGTTATGAAGATTGACTCCTATGTTTTTTTCTTTTATAGCTTTAGCTTTTCTATTTAGGTCTCTTATCCATTTGAGTTAATTTTTGTATATGGTGTGAGGTAGGGATCTAACTCCATTCTTTTGCAAGTGAATATTCAGTTGTCTCATGACATTGAGTTGTCTTGGCATTCTTGTTGAAAATCAATTGACCATAGATGTAAGAGTTTATTTCTGGACTATTAATTCTATTCTATCAGTCTCTATTTCTGCAAGTACCACAGTAAGTTTGGAACTTACTGCTTTTCAACTGACACATACTCATTATAAAAAAAATTCAAGCAATATGTAAAAGTACAAAGAAGAATGTGAAATGCCACTTAAAATCCCGCCACCTACAAACACCCATAATTAATATTAGGTGAACTTCATTCCAGAAATTACACTGTTCTCTTTTTGTATGTTACATGATAAGTATATATGCATCTGTATGTATATGTGTACACACATGTAGAGATACGAAGGTATATGTAGAAGTAATTTTATAAAGGTAGGATTATATTATATGTGCTTTTTAATTAAGTGTTTTCAATTTTATTTTACTTGAATTTGACAAATGAAAAAGAAACTAAACAGAATGCAAAGAACTTTTCCTGAACTTCAGATAAACGTAAGAGAGATCATTTCCTAAAAGATTCTTCCGTAGTCAAGAAGGATGATCACAAAAATATCTTTGAGGTTGAAATTGTTATTTTTTTCCTCTTTAACTATTTATTGCATTTTTAGAAAGCGTCAGTTTATTCACTTCTGCAAAAGCTGGGGAAATTAGCAGTTATGTACTTCTACTACTTTTACCCCAATTCAAAATTTTTCATAATTAAATATTTTTACATACTTAAAGGTTTATATCATTTGTTGTATGTGCTGTAATCATACTTTTCATAGTTGTATAGTCTTAGCTCCAGATTTAAAGGACTTTGGTTTCACCACCAGCCAGTTTGACATGCTTCTGTATTCATGAATGCCTTGATTCCACTTTTTGTTGGCTGAATATTTTTATCAAATTGATGTTCATGTTGCAGACTCACTGATTCTCTGATTTTTGAGTTCTCATGTGCTTGAGAATATTTGTCAGTTGCCTTTATATTTGAATTGCAAACTGGATGGGTATAATAGTCTCTGGTCACATTTTCGTTTCCTCAAGACTTTGTGGCTGTTGCTTAACTGCATTCTGATTAATAATGCTATAGAACCTTTTTTTAAAAAAAGATTTTATTTATTTATTTATTTATTTAAGAGGGGGTGGTGGGAGAGGGAGGATTAGATGGAGAGGGGTAAGCAGACTCCATGCCAAGAGTGGAGCCCGACTTGGGGCTCGATCTCTAAACCTGGATATCATGACCCAAGCCAAAATCAAGAGTCAGACACTTAAGTGACTCAGCCACCCGGGTGCCCCTCTGTAGAAACTTTTGAAGTCAGCCTACTTTTTCCTCTTTATGCCACTCAGATGACAGAAGAATTCTTTCTTTATCTTTGACATTTACCAATTGACTCAGAAAATAGTTTGGTGTTATGCATCTGCAACAGTTATTTTTTTTCCTGCAAAGGAGTATGCATTTCCAGTCTTAACTTCTGTTCTTCCTTCTTTTAGCAAAATTGTTTTAATTTCATGTTTGAACACATTCGGGTTTTTTCTCCCTTGCAGGGTTCTGGATTTCAGGGTTGCCAGTTATCCTTATGTTATATCATCTTTGCCCTCCATACCTTTCATTTTCTTATTGCTTTCGTCTTTTTCTTCTTCATGGCATGTGTTCATCTCAAGTGACATTTTTATTATTAATGTTATTTTGGCATTATTATTAATTTTTTTCTTTAATGTCTATCTTTTTCTTACTTTTTTGTGTTATTAATTGTCCTGTACTGGTATTATTTTGGTCCTTAATTTATTTTCTTGGCTTTGAAATCTCTCTTTTCATCTCATTTTGTAGTTTTGTCATCTCGTCTCTGAGCTTCCATTTTATTGACTTTCTGTTCTTATTATGATCTTTTGAACATTTATTTTATAGTGTGATACATTCATAGAAACCTTCTGTTCCTTGGGTTATGTTTTCTTCAAGACTGAAGTCTTTGTCTTTTATCCTGTGTTTCTTAGTTTTCTCTCTCTCTTTATGTGGGTTTTTGTTACATTAATTTGCATAGTTGCCATACTTTTCTTCTTGCTCACTTTCAGCATGAGTAGTCCTGTCCTGACCTTTTATTTATTCTCATTATGTATTGGAACACGAATCTTGATTTCTTTCCCAATGCATCATAGACATGTTTTCTTTCCCTCTAAGCTACAGTTTGAAGCTTGGATGCTCTGCAAAGAGGGGGTGGAGGGGAAGAGCTCCACTGAGCTGCACACAGCTTTTGTTGCAAGAATTCAGCTCCCCTGGCTCTTGAAACTCTGTTAAATATTCTAGCCATTCTCCTCACCTAATTTAGGTGCACCTGTTTCCCCACTGCAGGTGCTCTCTGAATTAATATTGGTCCTCCCGTTCAGCGTGGAGCTCTAGAAGCTCTACAGCTCATCAAAGAGCATCTTCCTTCCTTGTTTATTTCCCAGCTTTTGCTCTTCTCTCTCCAGTAAACATTTCTAGTCCTTTCACGGTCAAAAAAAAAAAAAAAGGAGGAAAGATAAAGATATTCCTGTTTCTTTCCAAATGTGTGGGTATTTGTGAGAATTTGCAGGGTTTGGGCAATTCCCCAGTCCCACTACTGCTAAGCATGAGGTTGGGGGTGGTGCAGGGGGAGGGCTGGAGGCTGTGTTGGAATCTTATGTTTCTTTCCTTGGTTGTCTCCTTTTGAAGTTTATGCCATGAGGCTGTCCTTCTTTCCTTTTTTGGATGCGTCTGGTGACATTTCTGCCCCCCTCCTTTTTTTTTTTNCCTTTTTCCCCCCCCCTTTTTTTTTTTTTTTTTTTTTTTTTTAGTGGATCGGGTTTTTGTTTATATTGCTTGTTAGTGATGGGGAAGGCTGAAGGCTGTGATCCAGTTTCTTTGCTCAGAAGTCCTTCAATTTCTTCTTTTTCCAGTTTGCTTCTTAATCTTTTCCCTTGTGAACACCCCACCCACTCAACATTCTGGTATATCACTGTCCCGGACCCCACTGCAGGTTAACAATGATTTCTTATCAGACAGTTCATGTGTCAGTTCTTATCCTGCCAACACTGTCCTTGCTTAAATTATTTGGTTATTTGTTTTGTCTCTCTTACCTCCCCCTCCCCATGACCATGGTAAGTATTCATAAAACATCTGAAAGAAATTACTAAACCCATGCAATTATCAAGGCATTGCCAGTTTATCCCATAGAATCTATGTGTACCTCCTTTTTATTCGATATTTTTACCAGGACTAAAAAAAATAATTACCAAATTAGCCATGTGCCAAAAATCAGTGTAGTTTTTTTTTTAATTATGCTTAATTTAGTGTTGTTAGGTGTTAATCAAAATAAGCTGTCTGGGACTGACCTGGTTAGCTTATAGATTATTAAGAAAGTAGGAAATGGAAAAATTTTCTCAAGGAATGTATTTTTTTATTGGGATGAGGACTTGTAATCATTTCTAAGGATCCAGATAAAATTTTATCATAGCCCACTGTCAAAACAGCAGGAGGCCTTTTTTGTTTTTATCTTTGTTTTGATTTCTTTTGTTGTTGTTGGTTTTTTTTTTTTTTTTTTTTTTTTTGTTTTTTTTTTTTTTTGTTTTTGGTTTTTTTTTTTTTTTTTTTTTTTGGTCTTGTTTGGCTTTGGTTTTAATCTCTTTTCAGACATACTGTAGAGGACTCGCATTTGTCACTAGCTAACTTCATCTGTGATCCTAGAATCAGCCTTGAAGGAAAGCCCTCCTCGTCCAGTTAAGATTTATAAATTGCCTTTACAAAATTGCCAACATGCTGAAGGGAAGGGAGAAGTTGGGTGAAAGAATTGAAAAGAGGTGGTGAGGGAAGGAATAATCATAGGAGGCATTTTTCTTTTTATGTCCTCCTGTTGTGGAGAGTGGGGAAAACTTCTATCATGAGTCCACTCCAGGGGTGTTTACAAAAAGAGCCAGGAAAACTAACATGTCATGGTTAATGATTAGGTCTATGAAAGGAGTAAGAAGGGCCAGTAGGGTTGAATCCACTGATAACTGGTACAGCAATGGGGCCAAGAATCTCTTTGGATTGGATGGAGCCTAGACTGAACATCTAGCACCATGGATGAGCATTCACATAGCCTGTGAGAATACAGGCACGATGACTTAGAGATGCTTGAGGTGTTGAGGTTTTGTGATCCATTGTGATTCTCTAGACCTGTTGTCCCCAGCATTGGTTGAGAGCCTCCAGTGAGCTGCTGGGTGGCCTCCAGGTCTCAGCCCTAAGGCAGGAGAGGCAGATGGCCACCTACTAGGAGGCAGAACAAGGTTTCTTAAAAATGAAGCAAGGTTTCTTGGGGACCTCCTGTACTTTTCCTATATTGATACAAAATTCTGGAACATTGTGCTCTGCAGTCCTATAAAGAAAGATCCATTTGTAATTGGAAAATGCAAAAGGGCAGAATTAAGGTTAACTCTGAATTTTCTGCTTCTCCTGCAGTTCAATTCTCCCCCTTGTCATTGAGTTAATATCATTTCCCCCACACACACATAATTGAGCATAAATTACTGGACAAATATGGGATAAGTCGATATGGACAATAAGGACATAATGAAGCAAATTTAGTAAGAAATTATCAGTACAGCACTCAGATTTTTAAGAAGCAAGAGTACTGTCGGTAAGCCAGTGAAATATTTGCAAAATAATCAATATATCAGATTGCAATAAATCAATTTCTAATTTAACTTTTTTACAAAATAATTGTTAAAATTATAAAAATAATGACTTTAAGAACCTCAAACAAAAATAATTCTTCACATTCTAGATATTACTCGTTTCCCTTTTTTCTCCATATACCCACTGCAGGTGCTAGGAAGGACTTGAGATGTGAGACGTTATTCTATCTGGAGTTGTCCCTTTCCATTTTGACTGCATGATCCATGTTTTTAATATTAGTTTTGTTACTCTTTGTATTGTTTATTGTAGGTGAAGCAGCAGTAGACAAATAATGACTTGGAAGGAGAACAGAGGTTAGGAGAAATAAATCTTTCATTAGTACTCCTAACAGGGAGACTTTGCCTCTGGAAGACATGGCCCCAGCCACCTGTAAGCACACAAAGGGGATGGTGGCTCTGCTCAGCGCCATGACGGAGCAAGAACACCTTGTCATACAAACTGTTTGCAGATTTCCATTCCCCTCTAATTCCAGCTGTTCATAATATGGGGGTCGGTGCTGCTTCCATCTCGCACTGGGTCTTAACTGGATCTCATCAGAGCCCTGTGCTGACCCTGGATCTGCAGACTTGGATCTTGTGGGGGCGGGTGGAGGGTGTGGCTTCTTTCTGTAGGAATTCTGGTTTGGTAGTGTCCTATTTGGTCATCTGGGCCTGCACACATGCCCCTCTCTAAAGGACCTGTTTTAAAAGATTATTTTCAGCTTATTTAAAGAAAAACTTCAAGGGTAAAATCTTACTGAATGTCCAATATCAAGTCCAGAATTAAATGTTGTTCTTCTCTGTCTCATGTTCTGTATTTGTCTGTAATGTATCTTCTCAAACCCTTCAGATAACTTAGAGTTAACACTGGCCTTCGGTCACTTAGCAAATGAAAATGGACAACTGCCACTTAAATTCAAATTTCAGATAAACAATTTTTTAGTGTAAGTATGCCCCCAATTTAACTGGGCGTCCTGTATTTTATTTGACAAATCTGGCTAAGACCAAATCAAGATTCTAGAATTAGATGGGGTGAAAAGATTGGTCACAGTACTCAAGGTGGAAATTAAATATAAATGTAAACTTGAACATTCATATGTGAATATTTTAGGCCTATGGTATTGTGGTTGTGTTTTTAAAGACTCCTTATCTTTTCAAGATATTTACTGAAACATTGACTGATGGTGTTATATAACATTTGGGATTCACTTCTGGATAATATAGGAGGCAGGTAAGAGGTTAGGACAGATTGGCTGTGGGTTGATGGGTACATGAAGTTTAATCATACGCTTCTCTACGTTTGAGTGTGTTTGAAATTTTCCATAGTACAGGGAAAAAAAATAGTGTGTCTAAGTTACACGTTTAGGTTGAAAAAAAAATCTATTATTGAAAGATCCTAAATGCGAAGCAGTAAGAGATTGCAGTGTCACTAGAAGTAGCTTCAAACTGAGGCAAGGGTCCACAAACCATTTTGTAATTGTGACATTTTTGTTCCTCCACTGGGATATGAATGATCTTGATTTTCGTCTTCATCTTTTGTTGTTGTTGTTTTAGATTTTTTAAAAAAGTAATCTATATACCCAGCATGAGCCTCAGACTCACAACCCTGAGATCAAGGGTCACATGCTCTACTGCCTGAGTGAGCTACACACCCCTGTCTTTATCTTTCCAGAGAACAGTGCAAGAATGTTGCAAGTCAGTTCCTAGCCTCTTGGACTTGAGAGTGTTCAGGTGTCATAGGATCTCTAGGGAAAGCTCAGGAGGTGGAAAACATGGTTAAATAGAGAGGGGATAGTGCTTTATGGTATGGCCAGCCTTTTGAAAATAGTTAAACATGAAAAAAACTGTTGGTTTCGCTCAAAATAACAAACAGTACATTTTTCAATTTGTTTGCGGTTTTTACAAAACAAATCTCTTTAACTGATTGGACTGAAGCCCTGGTAAATTAATAGATAGGGTATATAGTCGAAGAAGTCAACACAGGCCTAGCTTCCCTAGCAGGTGAGCTGTCAGCAGCTGGGAGCACTCGGGCTCTGGCATGATTCCGGACAGAGTTATTTATTGATGGACATCTTTAATGGTTTGCTTTTTTCTTATTCCAGGATTTCCTTCAACTGCTGTTGGAGAACATCCCAGAAGAAAAAAGGTGAGGACCAATTTAGGAATTAAGAGCCCGGTTTTACTTTTCATGTTAAAAACGACTGCCATCGTTTGGCTTGTTACAATTTAGAAAGTTCAATCTTCAACTCTTAACAGAAGTAAGGACCTGGCCCAGGACAATGAACCAGACCTAGAGCTAGGTGCGTGTAGATGTTGGGAGCCAGAGGGCATGCAGAGTCAGAAGTCCTGAAAGTAGTATGAGAGACAAGCCAAAGACACTTTGTGGCCTCAGCTGCTGTAAAAAAGATTGGAGGAGAGGAAAGTTCTAAGTTAGGGTTCTCTAGTTAACATGGCTTAATATAAGGAAATGCTGTTTAATTGAAGGTAAAAGTGTAGTGTAGTAATAAGAGCCTGGGATTTGAAATTGGGCTCTCCTAGGTTCTTAACCCAACAGGAGTCCTTCCCAGCTCTGAGATTTGGATCAAGTTACTTCATCCCTCCGAATTTCAGTTTTTCACCCTTGGGAGGAGTACAGGAGATAGCATCTGTGTAAAGCAGGTGTTCAATCAGTGACTGATAGGGTTACAGCCGTAGTCATCTTCTGGGCCTCAGGCCCTGGATACAGGATCTATGTATAGTAAATCACTTAATCCTTATTACAGTACCCCCTCCCCATCTTCGTAGTGGGTATTGGAAGGCAGCACTTCCTATATACAGGCCTTCAGTAAATCCTTCAACCAACACTATTTAGTGCATGCCACGTCCGTCCCTATTTTACTGGTAAGAGCTCTGAGCTCCTGAGGGACTGACCACATACAGGAGGAGGAGGTTTAGGACCTACATCAAAGTTTACAAGGGGTTCATTCCAACCCTCTCCTTCTCATTTCCTATCTTAATTTAGACGCTAAAAGTGAATACCCTGAAATATAATTCCCAATAGCAAAACTGGTGTTTAACGTTAAAGGGGGGACATTTTGAGAAATTAAACATTCCTTTGAAGAAGAGCCAATGTTCTTCTCCTTTCTGATCCACAGATTTAACTATGTTCTTATGCTCACAGTAGGTTTCCAAATGTGGAAATGAATTCTTTCATGCAGACACTGACTTGGACCTAGGCAGGGCCATCCTCCGTGTAGGTGGGCCAGCCTTACAGGTAGTCCAAATGAAGTGTCTTAAAGGGAAGGTGGCAGGGTTCATGCCACCAGGAGATGATATGCAAATTCGGGGGTGGGGGTGGAGATCCAGGGCCATGAAGACATGAAGATTTTTTTCTGAGTGTTTGATTTTTTCCAGGCCTTTTGTTTAAACTCCCTTCCACCTTCTACTTCCAATTCTTTTTTTTTTCCTTAAAGATTTTATTTATTTATTTGACAGAGAGAGAGGGATCACAAGTAGGCAGAGAGGCAGGCAGAGAGAGAGGAGGAAGCAGGCTCCCCGCTGAGTAAGGAGCCCAATGTGGGGCTCGATCCCAGGACCTTGAGATCATGACCTGAGCCGAAGGCAGCGGCTTTAACCCACTGAGCCACCCAGGTGCCCCTCTACTTCCAATTCTTGCTTCAATAGTTAGAAGTGTTATTGTTAGCTGCTTGTTTTTTTAAATTAGATGTGAACACACACACATAAAGCAAGCCAGTGCATCATACAGAATGAACATACCCATCTTATTTGATGAATTCCTTCATTTCTACCTCTTTGTGTTCATGCCTTTTGATGCTGAAGGAAATCTTACACAGGGCGATTGTGTGGGGCTTTAGTAATCAGCCAAGGTACTTAGCTTTTCAGGAGGCTGCTTGAAGGAAATGTGGCTTGTTTTAGAAAGTCTGAAGTGTTTCAGATTTACCATCCTTTCTTTTTAAGCAGACATATGGGGGTTTTTTTCATGCAAAAATCACCTCAGATGTGGCCATTATTCCTAAGGTCTGGTTTACTTGCAAGGTGTTGTTTTTGTTTTTTTGTTTTTTGTTTTTTTCTTTTTCTTCTGTACCTGCCCTGAAATAACTTTTCCAGTTCCCTGATAAAATGGAGCAGTTTCCTTAGAAACTAATATAAGGAAAAAAAGAAGACAAGACAATTACTAGAAATGGTGAATTTCTATTACAAAAGTCTGTTACTGTTCGTTGTTTTGGAAGAACTTCCTCGGGCACAAGTATAGCAAATTTCATGGAAGGAACAAAGTGCATTTTTCATTTAGGAGGGCTTCTTTCTTTTCATCCTCTTCCTAAGAAGGTTATGAAGTTCATGGGGATGGCCCTGAGCCTTCTGGCTGCAGGGAGCCTGGATCTTATCATTGTGAATATTTATGGAGGGACATACTGTTGGGCCCACAAAGAGACTTCTGTTGCGATGGTGGCAGATCAGAGTCTCTGTTTAAGGGTGGCCACCGACCACCAACCTTCACCCCCCGAGAGGACGGCTTTCCCAGTTAGGATCATGTTTTGGCTAGGAGGTTTATGCTTCCTTTTAAAATTCCCCTTAAAAATTATGGCGGTTTCCTTACTGCAATGAATCTCTTTCAGCAAGTACACCAGAATATTTTTTGAAACTCGAACATCTTCTTTCCTGCTAACTAATGTCAGAATCTGATTTGAGCTATTAAAACAGACCGTTTGCCCTTTTACCTATGCCGCATATTGTACCAATTTTATCTGGGTCTCCAAAGGCCCCACACCTACCCCCAGAGCCTCTAATCTGTGGCCCGGCTGCAAACCTATCCTTGGGCACATCTGTCAGGCATGTGAGCCATTGTGAGTGGGGCAAGGTTCTTCAGATTAGACGAGCCACTTAGTATTCAGGGGCTGGTATCCCCCGTGTCACACTGTTTTGCATTGTTCTCTTGCTTCCATTAATTTCACATTATCTATTGAATGCCTCTGCTAGCCAGCTTTAGGCTGGACGCTAGGGGACAGAAAGGAATAGATTCCATGTCCAGCCTGCAGAGAGCTCTTAATCAACCTGAAGATATGCATGAAAACAGATCGTTATGATGCATTGTTGGAGTGCTTTGGGGAGTTTCAGAGTCCTAGGTACACAAGGAAAGGCCCGTGTGTCCTAGCCTCGAGCCTTCAGGCAGAGAAGTACCACTCAAGGTTCTCAGTAGGAGAGTGCCGTCAGCAGATTGGAAGGCTACTCCGGGGGGCGCTGTGGAAGATCCATGTGGGCCGGGAGGACGAGAAGTCACGAGACCTATGAGAAACCAAGACAGCTGTTCACTCACGAGATCTAGAGCTGGAACCTGGGCAGGGATGTGGCAGCGGCAGGAGGCTTTGGGAGTAATGAACACATCTGAGGGATGTTCCAGAGGGGCCACGGGTTAAGACTTGGTTGGTTTTGAAAGTTAGGTGGAGGAGTGCAGCACGACCTGACCTTTCTGGGCCACTCAAGGGACACTCTGGAGTAGCACTGGAAGCAGAGTGGGCCAGGAATTTGTCTCGGGAATCCATATGGGGCAGGGGGAGTGGGAGGGAGAACATTTTAGGTGGAGGGGAGGAAGGCGAGGAGTTTTGTTTCAGACATCTTCAGTGTGAGGTTTCCGTCCAAATGTTGATGTTTTATGAGACCAAGGGAAGGAAAAGCTGAAAGTGCTTACAAGGAAATCCAGACAGACCCTGGGCGCCAGCTGGCCCTGCCCGCCTCATACTGCAACCTTATCAACAGTGGCTCTCTCTTTCTTTCTTTTCTTAAAGATTTATTTATTTGAGAGGGGGGCGGGAGAGCAGGGGGAGGAGCAGAGGGAAAGGGAGAGAGAGTCTTAAGCAAACTCTGCACTGAGCATGGAGCCCGAATCGGGGCTCGATCTCACAACTCTGAGATCACGACCTGAGCCAAAACCAAGAGTTGGACGCTTAACCAGCTGTGCCACCCAGGTGCCCCAACAATGGCTCTTTCTTTGCTCATCAGTTCTCATGTTTGTGTGTGCATGTCCCTGTGTTTGGTGTCATTCACTGCCTTCCTTCCCCCTGGAGCTAGGGAGTGCCCGCTTATCCATGTGACCTCAGCTAATTTCATTATCTGCCTGAACACAAATGACTCCTTTCAATTGAGGAACAGGTAACCCTGGGCACGGTTCTGAGATGCACACTATTTGTATCCACATGTAGAGAGGAAACTTAAAAATCTAAACTATGAATATCTAAAAATCCGTGAAGAATTTCAGTGGTCCTGCCGAACGAGGGCTTTTCCATTTCAGACCCTGAGCACCAAGGCCTCCAGTGCTTGCGTTCGTCCAGGACCTGCACCTGCAGAGTTCCTTCCATCTGTGGCTTAGTTCATGTGACAGTTGTGGGGGGGCTTTAGAAAGTTGCGCTTTCCTTCCGAGGCGCGGACAGAACATGATCCTTAGAGTCTCCAGGGCTGCAGGTGGAAGCCGAGAGTGGTGAAGACCTCTCTTCTGATCAGCCGCAAGGTAATAGGCACAGGTGGCAGATACAGCCGAGAGTCAGCCCCACATCCTCATCCCTCTGCCCTCAGAAATCAACTGAACAGGCAATACGGCAAATGCAATACCATTTTTGCACGAGCCTGGGTCTATTCCTAGGCCTGTTAACATCACAAAGCGAAGAGCCCCTGCCTTGCAACTTTCTCAGCTTTATTTTTTTTTAAATTTTTATTTATTTATTTATTTCACAAAGAGAGAGATCACAAGTAGACAGGCAGGCAGAGAGAGAAGGGGAAGAAGGCTCTCCGCTGAGCAGGGAGCCCGACGTGGGGCTCGATCCCAGGACCCTGGGATCATGACCTGAGCCGAAGGCAGAGGCTTAACCCAACTGAGCCACCCAGGCGCCCCCTTTCTCAGCTTTAAACACAGCTTATTTCTCTCACCTGCATCATGCCACGGTGTCCAGCGTATTCTCTCCCCTGTGGTGTTAACTACGTGTGACCACTTTTATAGCTCAGAGGGCCTGGAGACAGACGCCTGAAACTCAGAGTTGCCTTACAAGATGTAGGAGTGCCGAGAGGGAACTCTGCAGCCAGAGGGTAAAACAACCTGCTGCTCCAGATGCCCAGGAGGCTTGGGTAATGAGGCGGAAGTACCGCTCACGAGTACAAATAGGGGGGCATGTAGTTGTGGGTCTGTGTACTTTTGGCTATCTGTATAAAATCAATTTCCATAGTGATCAGACATGCAGAAGAGTAATTTCCTGTAAGTCCTGGGTCCCAGCGAAGTGGAAATGCTTCTGCTTGTCGTTGCGATTATTTAAGCCACATGATCTCAGAGGGGAAACATTCACCATTGGCTTAGCCCCTGAGTGTCTTGATTTGAAAAAGTCAACTTTTGCTTTATCCTGGCTGTCTATCTAAGTCCAGACCTAAAAATTCACCTGCACCATCATCTCAACTATTATGATCAAAACAGCAAAAACTACATAATTGTTACTTTTTCCCTCCAAACATGCAGCTCTTTTCTTCCTTGCAGATTAAGCATTATTGGGGTGCCTGGCTGACTCAGTCGGTAGAGCATACGACTCTTGATCCTGAGGTTGTGGGTTTGATGCCCACATTGGGCATGGAGCCTACTTTTAAAAAAATTCGGCATATTACACATCTCTCATAATTTCCTTGGGAAGTAAGGCCACTTATAGTACCTTAAAATTTTTTATTTTTAATTTTTTTTAGCAGCTGAAGTTATTGCTTTCATCATCCTCTGATAGTTTAAAATCTCATTCCCAGACAGGCATCATTGCGGTTCGATGCCTGCAGTGGTACTGGGAGTCTAGAAACCTGGGTCTTTCTTTAGCCCTTTGTCTGGCCTGACTTTGGCCAGTCTCCTTATGCTGCAGTGTCTCCATCTGCTCAAACCCAGACAACAACTGACACCCACTTCATGAGGATATTATGAGAAATGAAGTGATAATGGTTATAAGATGCTTTGAACCTTTCCAAAGGAAAGTGATCTGAAAACACATGTTCTTTTCATTCACGGGAGAGTGTCTTTTGCTCCTGGATGCAGCTGAATGATGAACTCTCCTGCCCTCACACTTTTGCCCCTCCCAAGGGTCTCCACATCTCTTCAGAACTGTAATCGAAGGGCAAACAGGGTGACCACAGCAGGGGCCGGGCCACCTTCAGCAGGAGAGATGTGAGCAAGGAGAAGGCAGGGCTGGTTTGGAACAAGCATAGGCCCTCCTTTTCCACAGGCTCGCCTGTCCCCCAAAACCATAGCCAATGCATCATGATGCCTCAGTTCAGCACAAAAGGAAAAGTGGGGGCTTTGCAGCCAGGCAACCTAGACTTGGATCTGTGTGCCCCTGGTTAAGTCCCTTAACTTTCCAGAACCTGCATTGGCCTCAACTCTGACATGAGATAGTGCAAATATCGTAAAGTTTAAATGAGATTTTCTCTCTAGTGCCTGGTACACAGTAGGTGTTCAGTAAGCAATAGCTACTACTTTTATGCCTTTACTTGGTAGTGGGAAGAGGGGTTTTGTTTTGCTTTGTTTTTTGTCCCACTCTGTAAGAGTAGCCATGTGTGCAAATACTAAATATGCAAAGCAAAATTTGCCTTACTACTTTCCGATGGAATAACCGCACAGTTGGCCCGTCCAGCTGTTCAGGTCGTAGACTGTAGCACAAATTGTTCATAGCCTCTGCTTTGGTCTCCCTGCCTCTGGCCTCGTTTCCCTCAGTTACTCTTCCTTGACTCCCTTTTTTTTGTTCCATTCTGCGGACATACTCAGAACCTCCTCAGGGTTCTCATCACCTTGTTTTTCCCTCACCTCACTCTGTGTGTCAGCCCAGTTGACCATGGCTTTGGACTTGCCTGCTTCTGCTCCCTTTGTCCTGCATGCGCTTTCCTTCCATTTTGCCAGCCCTGCCCCATTGCAGGGGACAGCACGGCCTTTCTTTGTGACATGGTTCAAGCTTTGCTCCCTTTTAGAAGACTCCCTTGACACGCCTCCCACCACCCTCCTTCTAGCTGAGCCACCTGAGGCAGCCGCGGCCTCCTGCACACGTAGTCCCACAGCTCTGCATTAGCACTGGTGGCACTGTGGGCATACCTGTTATGTGTCCTGGGGTTCCCAGCTCAGCCCTCCACAGAACCTCGTGCCCTGTAGGCGTCCACCGAACCGATGCCGCGGGGAGAATCCCTGCCCGTTCTTCAGTTTTCTCTCGTGAAGACTTGGGCCTTGCTCAGTGGTACTCCCGGGCTCAACTCCCCAGCCTCTCCCCATGCCACCCTTAAAACTGTTGTGTTTCAGCTAAAATTCCCTGAAGGAAATTTACGTCCATGTCCTCTTACTCGCTCCTCCATGGCTTGGCACAACAGCTGTTGGTCCTCCTTTGTAAAATCACTCAAAAATGGCCATGAAGTCACTGCCAGACTTCTCTTCTTCAGGACACTAAACCCCAGTTCCCTCAACCCCCCTCGTGGACCCAGTGCACTCGCCCCTTTGATCCTCACTACCACTCTTATCTAAATCCTTTCTAAATCCCGTCTTCCTCTCGAGTTGTACAAGGTTTAAGGATGCCCGTTTGCCTAGAATGCCACAGCACCACAAAGCTCTGGTCAGAGTCAGCCTCTGGCTTTGACTTTCCTGAATTCTCTGGAAGGCGGGTGATGGGAGCTCGTGGCCCCAGGGCTCCGGACGCCCGAGTGCCCCTCTCTGGCTGGAAAGGAAGCGGATGAATGGGCGGCTTAGGAAACCTTCAGGGAAGGAAGGACCAGGAAGAAAGCAGGCATGCCTCTCAATCAGGACAGACAACTTAGAGCACCAGCTGATCCGCCACAGCTGTTGAGGCCCCAGGGTGGGAATCCAGCACCACCAAGTGAACCCCCCTCTTGGGTCCCAGACAACAAGGTGGGGATGGTCTGCATTCCTTCCCAACAAGAGGGGGCCTTCCGTGGAGCCTCTTACGTTCAGTGGAAATTGTACAGTCTGTCTGCCCTTGCAGCCTTACACATTTCATTAGAAAGTAAAACAACTTTGAGTTCCTCAGACACTTCAGCCCTGCTCTCCTCCTCCTCCCAGCGGCTCAGTTAGGCCTGTGAGGGGCATTGCCAGCACCTCTCAGTGCAGCCGACCGAGCTCAAAAAAAGAACAGTGCTCTGGATCTACGGTGCTCTGAGAGCCACCTCCTCCCTTCCAGTCGCCCACCCACCCCTGCCCCACGTGCTGCACACGCACTCACGCAGGCACACGAGTGCACATGCGCACGCACACACACGCACGCCTCCATGCTCTACATCATGGCAGGAGCCAGGCTGCTCACACCCAGATTGATAGTGGGGCAAGGTGCGGGGACAGTGGCACCTGGGGGCACCTGCATACAAGGCATGCAGTAATTCCCCTGAGTCGGGGAACCTGGAGGAGCCTAACGCAAGCATCCTCGGGAGGTCATCGTTCTCCCCTTTTCCACTTCTGGCCTCTCCCCTTCCCCTGCCGGTCATCCCACAGATGGCATCATCTTGAAATGATTCCAAACCACTTACTCTGCAGAGTCCCTCCAGCCCCCCATTTTTTCTGGAAATGCTAACAGTTCCGTCCTTCTGTAACCTTTGCTTTTGCCCTGGCCCAGAGAGACCACGGCACACCAGTGACTGGCTTCTCACTGGGGAAGAAAGGTCGCCAAAATATCGGTCAGCCCCTTCTTCCCCGACCCCATCCAGGCCCGCTTCTCCCTCCTCCCTTTCTCACTACTGACCACCCTGGAGCATAGCCCAGGAGGTGAGGGAGCACTGGCTTCAGCACCTTAACAATGCAGACGGATGGAATCTTTCCACAGCTTCTCTACAATCCCTAAAGGGAGAGGGGTTGTAGGGGAGGAATATTATTTATATATATGTTTGTTTGTTTATGATGTAGTATATAATACATAAAATTTTTATAGGTTTGGAGCTTAACACATTGGGACTTTCTTACTGGGAAAGGTGATTTTTAAATGAAAAGGGAATACTTTTTATTGAAACAAAAGTGAAATGTGTTTTCATTTATTCAGATAAAAAATATCTATGGGAATCATCTTTTATACCAGGAACTGTTCTCCCTTCTGGATTTAGAGAAGCGAGTCGAACATCCATAGACCCTGATCTCAGAGAGCTTCAGTCCAGTGAAGGGACAGTTGAAGGGCCAGTAATGAAATAAACGGCAGACACACGCCATTGGACACTGTGGTGCAGAGGACAGGGAGCCAGGTGGATGCCACACACACAGTCTGGGAGAGGGCTCAGGAAAGGGCTCTGGGAGTAGGGATGTGGAGGAGGAACTGGGGTTATCTAGAAATGGGCTGGGGTTGCTTTAAACGTCATTAGCCCAGGAAGACAGGAAGACCCAACCTAAGGTCTGTTGACCCTAAACAGACTGGATACTTCAAGAATTTAAGGAGTATTCAAATCAGCTGGCCACGAAACCAAAAGAATTTCAGCTGACTTTGGGTCAGACTTAATGAGCAACTGTCTTATTTCCAGTAAAGCAGCCCGTGGACCTGCTTCAGAGGCATGCAAACTGTGAGCGCTCCCTGCAGCCGGGGCCCTCTGCCCTCTGACAGTGTCGCGCCATTTGTGCCCGTCGCAGCTCCTTGTCACAATAAAGTTCCAATTTCATTTTGATGTACTAAATGCTGGAGCGTTCCGATTTCACTTTGCTGCCAACTGCGGAGGAAGCAGTCGTGCCTGACGTGTCCTGTGGACATGCCCTGCCCTCCCTGAGTTGTTCAACCCAGCAGTTCCTCTTGAGGGGTTAAGAGCACCTACTGTGGTGTGCCTCCGATTCTTAGATTCCACCGTGCACATTCCTGTTGACCGAAGGGGTGCTGTGTGACTGAGTGCCTTCCACACTTGAACCTGGGACAGCGTTGCTTTCTCCAGGGAACAGGTACCTCTGGAAGATCGATGCTGTGATGTACCTGAACAGTTAGAGAAAAAGATGCTGTGTGTGTAGTAAGGGCTCTGTAACATTTTAATCCTTGCCTTTTTGTTTTGTTTTTAAAGGCTTGAGTTATCGGTGGAAAACATCTTCCGAGACTGGCTGGAGAGTTCTGGAATACCACAGGTGCGCTCAATAGGACTGCTCGGGAGGGTTTTGACAATCATTTGTTTGTAGATGTAGCTATAAAAGTAATCATCTTACTGAGTTGGAGTATCCGCAAGTCAGGAAAATGGTGGTCTCCCACCCTTTCCTGTCTGCGATCACGGTGTGTGCCTCCGGCCTCTGCCTTAAGGGACTGTGGTGCTATAGCTGGGCGTGCTGGTTGACCTTGAACTGTGTGTTAAGTGAGATCTTGCAAAGTGTGGTGTGCATTTTGGGTGGTGTCACCAGGCAACACTTCAAGGCCACCAGTGGGTTGACCAGGTGGCCTCCAGCTCTGCTTTTTGGAGACAGCCAGATGAGTGAGCGAGCTGGCTTGCCTGCAGCTTTCCTCTGACCTGTCATGCTCTTAGTTTTCCATCATTTCCCTGCTGCAGCTGCCCCTCAACTTCCTGCCCTGGTTCTGCATCCCTGCCTCCAGCTGGTCTTACCTGAAGAGCCACATAGATTCATTTCTCCGTCTTATGGACCAGGACCTATCCCTGCTGAAGGTGGTTCTTCTGTCTCCCTCCCTTTCAGCCCATGGGCACATCTGAGGGAGAGACGTTCCCGACCAGCCCCAGCTCCATGGGAACTGCCTGGCTTGGAGCCTCCCCTCCCTCCACTCTCCCCAGGTCCTGTGCTTCCTGGAGCCTGACGGGCAGCTCCCGAGTGCTGCCCCTTGCCAGAGCATAGTCCCTGGGAATTCGAGGGTGACATCTTGCGTGGAGCTGGTCAAGGGACCCTGCAGGCCTGCAGCTTCCCAGTCTGGCCTGCACCCCCGGTGCCTCCCCCACCCCCCGAGCAGCTGCAGACCCATCAGAGTGAGCCCTAGTGTCTGGGAGTGGACCCCATGGCTGTGAGAAACTCTGCCTTGGACCCAAGCGAGCAGCCCCCTTAGCCTGCTCGTTTCTAGTTTCATGGCCGGTTATATGAGCTTCCCCTTGGGAGTGTCTGAATGTCAATGAATGTCTGTGAACCATGAAATTAAGGAACAGGAGGGGCTGCTCTCCATTACCTTTTCATCCCTCTCTTCACATCTTTGTCTGTGCTATCACACAGGGGAAAATGTCGGCCTCCAGCCGCCATGAACTCTTTCCTTAAAAAGGATGCAGTGCCTTCTGTCCGAGGACGTGTGTCACCTGTTACGAGTTATTTGGCCCAATCCTCTGGGAGCAAAAAAGAATAAAACCCTGAGGTCTTAAAGAAGCAAAACAAAACAGGGGTGGGTAAGGCAGCACCTGGTCCTGGGAGGCAGTGCTTTCAACTCGTGTGTGTTATAATGAGGTCCTGTGATTTCTAAGATGGGGGCTTCCAAACCCGGCCATTCACCGAGGAGAAAAATCTCAAAAACACAGTTAAGATTTGTCTGATCCCGAATAGCCAAGTGTTGCCTTCTTGTTTTAAATGGGGGCAGAGGGCATTCGCCAAAGCTGTGGGCCTTGTGTTTGGAGGCCAGGCTGTTGCAAGGCGCCCAGACATTCTTTCCATGTCCTGGAAGCTGGGAAGAGTGGGGAGCTCAGAGAGCAGAATCCCGAAATTTCCTGGCTCCAAACAACAAGGCCGCTGTGTTCAGCAGTTAGCCCCGAGGGAAGAGAAAAGAAAGAGTCCTTAATCGAGTGCCCAGAAGCAGGCGCACCCCACTTGGACTGACCCTCTCAGTCCCAGGAGGCTCCCTAATTTCCCCTGAAGAGAAGGAGGCTTTGCCACCAGCGGGAAGCTTTTGCTTTTCATTAAAAGGGGGAGGGGGCATGGCAGAGGGAGAGATTTGCCTCTGAGCGGTACATTTTTTCCAAGGTCTAGTTGCATTTGTGACAGCTTATGGCGTAGACAAGAATTTCTGCTATAAACTGATGAAACCTGCTGTCAAAACACAGCCAGGTGCAATGAGGCCAGCCTAGCTATAAATTGTCTTTAAGACCCAACTGGTATTTCCTTGGGCGCTTAACTGTTCAGTAAAAACAACAGCGTCAGACAGAAAGGCCCCTGATTTAGTGCACATCTTTCCATTGGTGAATGATCAGAAGGCACCTTTTCATCTCCGCACCCATTCTCTGCCATTATTTACATGGTTGGCGATGATTTACTTGCTCGCGGTCCTTTCTGCGCTCCTTGAGGGTTCCTTCTCTGTTCCACTTCAGTGAAAGGCTCTGCAAAGGCCCGGGACCCTCTGGGTGCAGCGGCCTGGCCGTGAATGGGACACCTTGTTCTTTGTCCCCATCATTATAATATAAAGTTACTAGTGTGCTTGGCCAGCATTGACAAGCAAGGTCCTGAAACCGCTTCGATGCTCTTTGTTCTCGTTAAAAATGTCGTCCACCAGCGATTGAAGTCATTCATGACAAAAGAGTCACGTTCTCCTGGTAAAGTTTTCATTCCACAGGTTACAGGAGGCTTTTTGTCTCCTCTCAGCAAGGCTTGCCTTGTGGTTGGCCTCGATTTTCCTTTTTGGCCACACTGAATGGAAATCATTAAAAAAAATGTGGAAATCACTTCAGCAGCAATAAAAGTAAGCATGAGCCCCAAAGAAGTAAAAGAAATTGGATCCAAACCTCTTTAAAGAACACCCAACCCTGTAACCTTTGGCTCTGCAAACAGATTTTAAATTGATTGTACCATCAGTATTATAGATTATTTCCTTTTATGACTTTTTTTTCTGGTTATAGAAGTATTACATATTTATTTTAGAATATAAAAAAGTTCAAAATAAGAAAATTAAAATGGCCCAGAGACAATTTTTTGTTATAAATCCTTTCAGTCATTTTTCTGGAGGTCTGAATCCATGGTTTACCCTTCCCTTTGTCTCCCTTTTTAAAACTCAAATAATGTGTTCTCTCTAGCAAGTTCAAGCAATAGCAAAATATAAAAAAGGAAAAGTCCTTGCCCACTTCAGTCTTTCTCTGCAGAGATAATCCATGCCTGCTAACAGCGTGGTGTGGGTCCTTCCACAGATTTTCTGTGCTATACAGAATGTAGGTGCATATCCTTTTTAAACAAAATTGGAATCTTATTATCCAAGCTGAAAGTTCTCATTTAAAAGTATATCTTAAGCAGCTTTCCATATCCTTTGATATAATTTAAGAGCAGTAATTTTCGACAGCTGCCTAGCTTTCTAACAAGTACTACTGTAATTTAATTTACTCAGATTCCCTCCTCGCCCCCATAGTATACATTATGTCTAAGAGAGTCGCCCATTCTGCTAATTTGACCGTTCTATAAATAGATATTGACTTCTTTTCATGTCTGCCCAAAGGTCTCTTCCAACCCCCCACCAACCTATATGCACATATATTCCAACTCCTTTTAAAACATTTATGTGCAGATACATGAGAAATAACTTTTCCCATCCAGCCTTTCATCTGTACTTCCTTATTTTAGTTGCTACAGAATTCTCTGACTCCTCTTTTTCCTTGAGTTCCCGGCCACATTGCCAAGTCCTGGTATCCTATAAGGCTACGTAGTTATTACATTTCGAATTTTCTTTCTTTTCCTACTGCCTCCCCCATTTTTTCATTATATTTTGCTTGGACTGGTTTGGTAGCTAATTGGTTTTTTAGCCACCAGGCCGCCCACATCAATACTAAGTGGATCTTTCTAAAAGATGCCTCCTCACCAGAAACTTACTCCCCATTAACTGTGGATTGAGAATAAACTCTTTGGCTTGCTATTTGAGTCTATCAGCAGAAGTGCACTAGGCTATCTTTTTTAAACTTTAATTTCTACCCTCCTAGGCATATGCCATCCATAATTACCAATCTCTAAATGTTTGTTTCTTTGCCACCAGCCTTCCCTTGTGTATTCCCTTTTCTCCTTGGAATGCTTTCCTTTCCGTGTATTTAGCAAGTGTCATGACCTGCCTTACGTTGTTGCTATTTGTATGTGTCTCATACATAGGCTTCCCCACCGAGAGGAAACAAGGCCTCTGCCTGACTCATCCTTGTCTTACCTGCCATGATGTGCACGCTGGGTGCTTGGGGTCTTGCTGTCCAATATGGCAGCCACTAGCCACACGTAATTATTCAGCGCTTGAAAAATATCTAGTGTGCCTGAAGAGCTGAATTTTTAATCTACTCCAAATCTAAATTTAAGATCTAATAATTCAGTTTTTGTTTGGAACAACTTTGGATATGTGAATGAATCTACTTTTTTTAACCGTAAATTTTATGAAATCTAAATACAGACCAAGAATTTCTGGTTAAAATTTAGCACTTGAGGTGGACTGTGAAAACACATCAGATTTAGATTTATTACAAAAAAAGGAAGGTAAAATATCTCTTTAATGGTTTTTGAAATACTGGTTACATGTCAAAACGATACTATTTTGACTACATCATAACCTAATGTGTGTGTATATATATAAATGTATATATACCCGGTAAAATATATTATTAAAATTAATTTTAGGGGTGCCTGGGTGGCTCAGTCGGTTGAGCATCTGCCTTCATCTTGGGTCATGATCTCAGGGTCCTGGGATCAAAACCCACATGAGGCTCCCTGCTCAGTGGAGAGAGCCTGCTTCTCCCTCTCCCTCTGCTGCTCCCCCTGCTTATGCACGCATGCACTCTCTCTCTCTCTGTCAAATAAATAAAATCTTTTAAAAAAGTAAATTAATTTTAGCTCTTAAATCTTTTCAAATGTGGCAACTAGAAAATTTGTTAATGACAAATGTTGCTCGCATATATTCCTAGTGAACTGTACTGCTCTAAAACTATTAGTTGCAATAAAATCTGAGTGCATGATGCCTTAAAATCCCCCACTGAATAGATGGAACTAAAATCATCTGTATTTTTTCAAACGTATGGGTAAAGATAGAGCTCGGCCCATCCATAGACAGCCTTCACTATGCTGTGACAGCGCTGATGATTACAAGCCACGGATGGGAGTGCTTATTCACAGTGGGCATCCAGAGGGCACGCACTAATTACCAGCCTCACTGCAGCTCTTAATTTCGACTCCCAGGCAACCTGTTTCCCGAGGTACTAACAAGTAGCGCACTGACGCCAGTGAGCCTTATGGCCCTTCTGTGGCTCCGTCTGCTCTTCGGGGGAAGTGCTCAGCAGTTGTGAGATGGCAAGATCATGGGCACCAGGGGCACTGATGACAACAGAGAAGATGGGTCACAGCCGATCACATCGGGTGTCTCGGCAACAGGCAGAAAGTACCTCAAGCCCTCAGACTCGCTCCTGCACCCCCTCCTGGAACAGCAGGTTCTTGTGGCATCTTGGCAAATGCCACTCCTTTTCAAGTTGCCAAAGGCCACACAAGCAAATGATCAACAACTTAAGTCTCGTAGGGAAAATGCTGAGGTCACAGAACTGAGGAAATTTGATAAGACGTGATGCTTTTAGCACAGAGAAAGCCAGTGGTTTATTAGGAGAATAACTTGAAAGCTTCTTTTTTGCAGTTTATGCAATCACATCAACATAAGTTTAAGGCCCATTTGGATACTCAGTCTCCGTGGTGTCTGTAAGAATTTTTCATTTAATGGTCATTCCATAAAACTGAGACTGGTATTTTGCAAGCTCCAGAGAAATGATACTTTTCAAATTATGTGTGCTATGAGATCTTACTTCTTTTTTATCATTAGTAGCAGTTGCTATAATGGGGTATGTTTTTTGGGCTCCTAATAATTTTGCTGTCTTTTTAGTCCAGTGGTTCGGCTTACATTTTCTGAGTGACTTAATAGCTTGTCAGGGGGCCTTAGAGATATGTTGACTAGATTTTCTGGCCTTAGTTGGGGCAGGGCCCATAATGTCAATGAGTCACCACAGTTCATTGAAGAGCCCACAAATCCCTCAAAGGGATACACTGCTACGTAGTCACCAGAGACAGGGAGAGAGTTTTTTTGAAGTCCTTTCATCTGTAGCCTGATTTCTTTCATTTTTGGCATCTGTGCCTTCGTGCCCATATTAGTTAGCTCAGGCTGCTGTAACAAAATCCCGCAGACCGGGTGGGATTTGGCAAAGGACATTTATGATCTCACAGTTCTGGAGGCTGGAAGTCCAAGATCAGAGTATGGGCCAGGTTGGTTTCTCCTGAGGCCTCACTCCTTGGCCTTCTCCCTGTGTCTTCACATGGTCTCTCCCCTGTGTGCTAGATAGAGACCACTGTCCTAATCTTCTCTTCTAAGGACACCAGTCGATTAGATTAGTCGATCACTTATGTGATCCTGTTTTACCTCAATCACCCTTTTAAAGGCCCTGTCTCCAATATAGTCACATTCTGAGGTATTAGGGGGTAGGACTTCAACATGTAAATTTGGGGGTGGTGGAATTCAGCCCATAACAATGCTTATTCCTAATACTTCCCTAATTAGTTCCATATTTCTTGTGAATCCCTTCAAAATGGCCAATAAAAATCACTCAAGTCAACCTGTTGCCCCAAGGATGAATATTTTTGGGGTCTATAGATTTTTGGGGTCCCAAATGACATTCCGTCTTGTGGAATGAGAGAGACAGAAATGTGGGAAGGAAGGGTCTGTTCTCCTGGAGAGTACAAGGTAACTGAAGGTTTGTGCTGGGCATTGTGTATTACTGGGGGTATCTGATCTGACACTGTCTAAATGCACTGACATCTTCAAAGCAAAAGGCACCCCAATGAACTGGGAGGCATTGTCCTTTGGTGCCCCAAATGAAAGTTCTGTGTCCTTCCTTCCTTTCCCTCTCTTTCAAAACACAATTTCCAGAAAGAATTTGAATCTCATTCACAATAGTCTAAGATGAGACTCCAAGTGAATAAGGATTAAAAGTGTTTCCTCTCCCTTGAAGATTTCCTTTGTAACTGTGTCAGGGCTTAGGCTTCTAGGAAACTGCCAAGCATCTCAGACCAGATGGATGAGATTTGCAAGAGGAAACTTCCTGAAATCATACCTCCTCGTCTAGTGCCTCCCACCCCCATCCCTTCCCTGCGTCCTACGAATATAGCTGGTACTATCTATCCTTTCGAGGGACTGTGGATGACTCAAAGATGAGAGAAAACAGGCTTTGCCCTCAAGATGCTTAATAATTGGGGCACCTGGGTGGCTCAGTTGGTTAAAGTCTCTGCCTTCGGCTCAGATCATGATCTCAGGGTCCTGGGATCGAGCCCTGTGTTGGGCTCCCTGCTCGGCAGGGAGCCTGCTTCCTCCTCTCTCTCTGCCTACTTGTAATCTCTCTCCCTCTCTGTCAAATAAATAAATAAAATATTTTTTAAAAGATGCTTAATAATTAAATAGGAAAAGTAGGTACACGAGTAACTGACCTAAGGCAGAAAGCAATAACTTATGAAAAACGAACTAACTTTCAGCATTTGGGAGAAAGAGGTCGTTTCCCATTGTGGAAGCAGGGAGGGTTGCAGTACCATTTGAAGCCAATCTTGAAGGACACATAGGGGAGAAGGCCATTCTGTGCAGGTGGAGAGTCAGAACCAGCATCTAGGAGTGGAAAACTGAGTATGCATGTTTGAGCAGCATTGGACAGAATCAGATCTTGACGGGAGGGGCTGATGAACCAGTTTGTCATAAGCATAATTAAGGCCCAATGGGTAATGCCCCAGGACCAGAGGAATCGAGGCAACTACCTGGTGGGAGGGCTGGGGGAAAGCTCCCTACCAGCCAGCCTCACTGTCACTCCCCTCTCCCTCCCCAGCCCCAGTCTCTGCCACACTCTAACCAGGGTCATCTCCTCCCGGGTAATAGAAGAGTCAGTGCCTTTTTTTTTTTTTTTGTAGCGATAAAATACATCAGGTGAATGCATTGTGACCACAACATGGAGTAGTAATCTTCCCCCTTGTTAGGGATAGGCTTGTTAGCAACAGGCATATTGTTGCCTGCTTTGCATGGAGAGCAGGAGCTGCAAAGTGCATTGATTAGGAAGGCAAGACACTGCCAGACTACATAGGAACTTGGATGTGATGCTAGAGGGTTCCCACAAGATTCAAAAGCCACAGAAGACCACCAGAGGCCTGTGAAAAGGTGGTAATACTTGAACAATTAGGTCCTTGGGCAGGTGGGCCAGCAGCCTAGCTAGAAGGAAGACTCCTGGATGAAAAGCTAAGCTTCTCCCCTCCACTCAGGTACTAGGGAGTCTCCGGGAATGAGAAGGACAGTGAGAGGGAACTTCGCCCGTTGGTTTTCAGCTTTGAACTTTCAGGTTCAGGAGCTGTTCACTTCCATGGATGCTTTTAAAAAGCATCATTAAGTATCTGCATGGCCAGTGGTTTCTCTCTAGAAGGCACATGCAATGGGCTGAGGAATGTCTACAAGTGCCCTCAGAGAAATCCATAGGAAGCCATGAGAAGCAAGCACAGATTCACGTAATGCAGGTGACATGCCTGAATCCCGCTCAGTGATGAGGGAGAACACTCAGGATACTGACCTAGACTGAAGCCTGAGACGCTTCGGGGGCTCAGATTGGACATCTGTTTTTAAAGTGAGCTCGGAGCGGGGCATATGAGCGTGGCTCTCTCAGGGGGATAAAGAGCACTTGAGAGCTTGTTTCTTTAAAAAGAATAGAAATTCTGAACTGGCCCAGATGGGCACAGACGTGATCAGGGTGTGACACCGTGGGGAGAAAAACAGTATTCGGTTGCCTTTGGAACCAGAAGGAAAAGGGAGCAGGAGCCACTAGCTTTCGAAAGTCTACTTGGTTCCATCCAGTTGATAGAGACAGTTGACAGTGGCCTGTGCACACATGGTTTTCATTTTGTTTTTGCCATTTTTAAATTTTATTTATTTATTTATTTTAGAGAGAGTTAGCGGGAGGAGGGGCAGAGGAGAGGGAGAGAATCGCAAGGAGACTCCGTACTGAGTGCAGAGCCCGATGTGGGGTCCAGACTCACAGCCCTGAGACCAGGACCTGAAGCAAAACCAAGAATCAGATGCTTAACCAACTGAGCCACCCAGGTGCCCCACACATGGTTTTTACTAAAGAGATAAGTGTAGGTATTTTCTGGAAGCATAACTTTGCGGACTTGGATTAGAGGCCCTCAGGGCCACCTAGCCCAGTTATGCTGAGACCTGGTTATCAGAATCATTCAGGAAGCTGTTTAAAACTATAGGTCCTGGGGGCACCTGGATGGCTCAGTCAGTTAAGCATCTGACTCTTGGTCTCAGCTCAGGTCTTGATCTCAGGGTCATGAATTCAAGCCCCACATTGGGCTCCACGTTGGGCTTGGAGCCTACTTAAGAAGTAAAAATACTATAGATCCTGGACTCAAGCCATACCCAGTGAAGGAGGATCTCCGTAAGTAGGACTGGGACCAACTGAAAGAATCCATAATCTTGTCATATTCTGCAATATATTGAATCAACAGGTTTCATATTCCCTGAGTATAATCTAAACTCTTAGAATCCTTTAGTTTTATGTTCCTCCTAAGCAATCCAAATATTTGGCTTTATGGTTTGGGGTATTTGTTCAACCATTATGCCAAGCACTGTGCTGGGCAGTGGGCTTATAAGACTGAGAGGACACAGCCCTGCCCATGAGCCCATGGCCCATGAGGGCATCAACAACCAACCATTGCTCAAGGTGCTCAAGGGGCCTCTCTGCCCTGAGTTTGAGACCTGACAGGAGCCACAGAAGTTGACTTCTCTGTTTGACCACAGTCAATTGGGAGACCAAGTCCATTGGAAGACAGCATGCCTGGAGGCAGGAGATTTGACTGTGCCCCACTGGGTTACAAGTCAGCCAGCTCGTGTGCAAGGGAGCCAGTTTAATTGGCCTCAAGGTGCAAAGTCTGGCGGGTCATGTTTGGACATAGGGGCGTTACCTGTTTTTCAGGTTCATACATATTGTGCGCCCACAAGAGAGATTCACTCAAGTAAGGACATTGCAGCAATCATGAAGAGTGATACCATTTAACAGGACTTCATTATAATGGTGCTTTATCTTTTTCATAGAGCTCTTTGGAAGGAAGGAACAATGTAAACTCAAAGGATTAGGACAAGGATATCAGCATCAGGTTGTAAACATACATGAGTAGAAAAACATCTGGGGCACCTGGGTGGCTCAGTTGGTTAAGCGACTGCCTTCAGGTGAGGTCATAATCCCGGAGTCCCAGGATCGAGTCCTGCATCAGGCTCCCAGCTCCACGGGGAGCCTGCTTCTCCCTCTGACCTTCTCTTCTCTCATGCTCTCTCTCACTCTCTCTCTCTCTCAAATAAATAGATAAAATCTTAAAAACAAAACAAAACAAAACATCTGATTCTACGTTTTAAGAACTGCCCCTATTCTCTATTTTTATTAGCCTGAAGACATATTCTGGCAGACTCTTCATCAAAGGCAGATTCTTCTATGCTTGCATGATGCTCTTGCCACCTCTGGGGAAAGCCCTGGGACCCAGCGGTGCAGTGAACCGTGCGCATGGGTGCACACGCACACAGGGCCCTTGGCGCTTTGACATGCCACAGCATTGTTGCACATATGATGTTCAGCTCTGCATCTCCTGTTTCTGGGCAATGACTCTGACCGTGGCCCTCCACCAGGCTCGTGGGGACTTTCGCCAGCCCCCGCCAGCAGAGCACCTGCTGACAAGGAAAGCTATTAGAAACACTTGGCTGATTTTAGAACATGGGGCTTTTTTCCCTTCTCTTTTGTGGAGAGCCTTTATGTCGTACAAAATAGGTGTATGTTTACTATGTGCGTGGTATAGAATTCTTGGGTGTGGCCCCTATTGCTTCCTGGTTAAATATTAGTCTTTTCTGGTATTGCAGGACTTGCCCTCTGCTTTGGAATCACAGGCAGGAGCAAGTCTTGGTGAGGAGCTCGTTTTCTCTCCCCAGGAGTGGTGGCCTGATCAGCCCAAGCTGGTAGCCCCTGTCAGTGGTAGAGCCATGGCTCAGATCTAGGACCCTCAGCACTCTGTCCAAACAGCTAAGGTATTTTGTGTTTTTAGCAAGGTTGCTTTTAATCCAAATCAGCTTGAACCCATCCTTACCTGCATTTTTACAACACCTGTGAAGAGATAATAAATGAATACAGCAGGGAACTCTGAGCAGTGATGATTTTTGATGTAATTAATGACTGCTCTTTTCCCTAAATCTGTTCTTCACTATTCTTTCGTGGGCAAAGCTGTGCTCATGCATGCAGTCACATGAACCTCACTTGCCAGGGCTTTTCATAAATACGTGTCATGGTCCATACATCCTTTTTCCATGTGGGTATCTCTACTTGGTAGTAGCCTGTCGATCTGACTGAATGTTTTACATAGGAATTTCTGGGCTTTACTGCATTGAAGAGTTGGGATCTTTTTTGGTGTGAATGAATATGAGTGTGTGTAGAGGTCTTTGCTTTTAGAAAGACACAGCTATTCCTCCGTCGAGATGGAAACTAAATTAGATAATAAATATCAGGTCACTAAAACAACAAATGAGGAAAAGCAATTGGTCAAACAAGGAAATGTCTTTATGTACCATCTAAAGCATTTATGGGATGCATTCTTTATCTTCTTATTTGCATTCAAAAGCCAATTTCAACTAGAGTCCCTGGCTTTTGCCCTCATTTTGTCCTCTCCACTGACCCAGAGCAGGAGCGCTTCGAGGGCACAGCCCAGAGGTGGCCCAGCAGCAGGTGTTAACACACAGGTCAGGATAACAGTCGGTGATTATCGAACTTCCCAAATCCATACGTGTGTTTCTGAAAAGGGCAGCGTGCCTGTCACGCGCATATCTTTGTGTGGCAGTTGTCTGTGATGGTGCTTGGTAGTGGGCATGTTCAGCTCATTCAGCGGAAGACCCTGTCCTTCCAGGTCGGTCCTCCAGCTTGGACCTTTGCAAGCTCAGTGTTTCTGCTTCTGATCCTCTCTGTTTATAACTGCCACCACCATATCGAAGTACGGTCCAGACAATTTGATGTTTAAAATGCTAGGCCACATTATTTAGAGATCAAAGAGCAGGAGTAGAGCCTGGGTGGGAAAGGAGAGTCAGTTGTGTTGTATCCAATTTGCTGTTTTCACAGAGGATGCTGTAGTGAACTTTTGTTCTGCAAACTTAATCCTATATTGGATGAAGGAGGCAATTGATCTATTAGATGCGGCTTTGGAAGCAGCCCTGTGCCACTAAGCTGTGTGGCTTTGGGTGAGCCGCTTGCCTTCTCTGAACCCTCCCTGCTTCTTTGGGGAGTGAGGGGGCCTGGCCTGGGTGAAGGCCAGAGCCACTCTTTTGCCTCACGTCATTGTATGCTATGCCCAGTGGCTGAAGTGAGAACTCAAGCCTGGTCGCTCTGAGATGGGCCAAGTCTGGATTTACTTTTCCTCCAAGTGTCTCCCTTTCCAACCTGGGGATCTGTTGAATTGCCCGTAGACTGGAAACTTGCCCTTAGTTTGGAGTGGTATTGGGAGAATTTTCATGCGTTTCCTCCTGAGTGGTGTTTTACAAAGGTAGCCATCAAGAAACCTTGTCTATGCATTTCTCTTCTCTTCAGCTGGAAACTTGCTATGAAAGATTATTGGGAGAAATCACAGGTAATAATCAACCTGCAAGAGCATTTAGGCTGGTTGATCATTGAAGAATAGGCATTTGCTTCTATTACGGATCAATTATTCACAGATAATAACCTGTTTGATCAACTAGCAGGAGATGAAAAAAAGTTTGCTCAGGTTGTGAATGCCTTGAAATGCCTGCAGATCAGTAAGAGCTGCAGGCGAGCTTTACCTCGGAAGGTGGCAACAATTATTTCTAGGATATATTTTGGGGCATAAAAGTAAATACTCATTTATGTCTCTTGTCCAGGTGATCCAGTGAGTTCTAGGTGGGGAAGACATTGGGGCCAAATGCTTTGGAAGCAGCCCCTCATTTTTTATGCTGCTTTTATATTTAAATCTGTAGATTATTTGCCACTTTGAAAGGTAAAACCCAGCAGAGCCAGTAATGAAATGTTTAGGAGAAATTGCTACAGTGATCGCTGTAGAGCTTGTGGCTGAATGTTGCCATGTTCCTTATATTGAGAAAGTAGAACCTATTTGGCATCGAGGTATAATAAGAAATGATCAAACCCAGATGCTTTCCTAAAATTATATTTTCAGTGCATTTATATGTCTGTTACAAAGTGTGCTACATGCTAAAAATATTTTCCTTTGTAGGCTAAGGGAATTTCAAACCACATCGACGGCTATATAGATCAGATGGTTTTTCTTAAAGAGCATTAAGGACATCCTGGTTGTTATTAGCCCCGACCTTCCAATATGACATTATTTATGCCCCAAAGCTCCACATTTCACTTCTTAATTTCAGCAACTTTATTGGCATGAAAATGCATGGAAGGGAGGCCAGAGTCAATACATCAGACTTGGGGCCTGAGACTCCAGGGCAACAGGTGATACTAGGGTTGGACTAGAGAGAACGCCTTCACCCCCTCGTGGCCTATTTCCATGGAGAGAGATCGCCTTCCACATCTGGTGGCTCCTCCAGCCTTCCCTCCAGGGGCTCCCTCCCCTCTTCTCTGTACTCTCTTCCTTTTTCCTCAGTTGTGCATGCTGTCACTTTTCCATGTGGCCAACCAAAGATACATTCTTTTTAAGACTCTTCTCGGTCGTACTTATTACGAGGTTGGCTTCTCCAGACTTCTCACGGAGTCTCTCCTCCTCAGATTGTGTTTCTTTGTCACTGTCAATGATTTTATAACTGAGGGGTGTCTGCCTGGGTTTCGCATGAGTGCTTCTAGTGAATTAAACTGTAAATGGGTAAATCCAAGCACATGGAGGACGGATAGCCCTGTATAGAATTGTATTTGCGATTTTAAGCCTTCTCTCTTCTTAATCATTACATTGGTTTTAAATGCATGTAGCTACTATTAGGATTTTCGATGTTTTAGTATCTAGTGTCTGTCCTGTTGGTACCTTCAGAAAACAATGTCGAAATATCAAATTTCATTTCTGATATTCTTAGGACAACAGTGGGGTTATTGTTTTGAATGAGATGGGACCGGAATCCGAATGAGCTCCTTTATCATAAGGCATATGAGAAAGAGACCTTGTTTCCTTGTGTCCCCCGGTCCTTTGGAAAGAGACAGGCACTTGTCTGTCGTAGTTCAGCCATGCCGTATCACCATGGGCTCCGTGAGAGGCGTCACGTCTGTTTGGTGGTCAGGTGATGCTTTTTGTTATGATGTTCCAACTCGTTACTTAGGTTCAAAATACAAGACAGGCTTTTGTTTCTGGGGGGAAGGGGCAGGGAATTAGTATCTGCTGGTTTACTTTGTGCCTCTTGGTTTACGCACTGTCTCATTTCATCCTCAGTACCGCTCTGCGAAATGGATGGCATCATCTCCTTTTTATAGGCCCAGAAAGGTTGTGTGACATGCCCAAGGTTACACAGCTTCTACCTGGTCAGGATGCCTTACCAGGGTGCCTAGGTCTAGGTTCTGAACTGTGTATTTCTCATTACACACATCTTTGTACAGAGGTTGTTAAACCACATGCATAGAACAGTGCTTAAAAACAACAACAGCATATTTAGTTGTACATTAGCATGATTTCCAATGCCTTGAACCTCAGAGAGCAAAGCAGTGAGATAAGAGATGCTCAAATAGAAAGCAAAGCTAAAGTGGACTGCAGGATTCATGCTATAAATTGAAATCTATAATTATAAAAGAGAAATGACCAGAAGATGGGTAGGTTTAAGAGAGTCTAACATACTTAATATTAATAGGAATATAAATTCACTGGTAGATTCTCAAAGTCTCCATATTAGGTGTTTACGATGAGTCTAATAAAGCTTTAATGTTCTTGGTGGTTCTTTTTCATCTCTCATACTACTGAGCACAAAAGCCGTGTTGTAGGCAGAATGACTGGGTTTATCCCTAGTAGAGAGAAGTTATGTTTGGTATCTAAAGAACAATGAGAGTTTGCTGCTTGGCTGATCAATGCTGGATCAAGTTCACATTCCCCGGCTCCTACTCTCCCACCTACACACTCAGGGGTGGAAGCAGAGCAAAAGGAGGGAGGACGGATCCTTTTTTCACAGAGAAAGAGATGTGAACTTGGGCTTTCCTAATATGGACACAGCTGGGCCTGTGTAGCGTTAACACTGATTTAATCCACTGCTGGAGGAAACATCCTACAAAAAGTAAAGAGATTAGCAACCAATTAATTCCGGCCCTTCCCATTGTTGTCCTGGAATGCCTCTTATATGGATCTAAATGTCTGGTGAACAAATGTTCTGGAAAATAGCTCTTTCTCATATATTATTTATATTTGAGACAGCCCCCCCCGCCCCCACCCTCAGTTGTGATGGATTTTACTAATTCCTCACTCTCTGTGTGCGCATGCCTGTGTGTTCTTACTTCTGAACAGAGGTGGGACGATTGAGGCCCATTTTACTTGTGACTTCATTGGGTTCTCTTGGGAGGCCAGAGGACAGACAGGCAAGCCAGTCTGAGTGCCAATGTTTTTAAAAATAGGCATGCTGGAAAAAGAAGAATGAATGTGCTGAGGCCCCAGACTCCCAGTGCATAGCTTCCTTTGAAGGCACCGTGAAGCACAAGGCCCTCCTAGTGCATATACCTACAGACACCGTATCCACTCCCTCTTACGATATAACTGAAGGGACCTAGACATACCTGAGTGTTTGCTTTTCAGGCTACTGAAATGTTAATGTGTTTGTGCTTTTAAATAATTAGTAGCTAATATATTTTGTAAGGCATTTTTGCAGAGCTGTTTTCCTATAGCATCGATGTAGTGTGTTTTTCTAAATAAGGAAGCCCATTTGGTTAGAGCACGGTGCCCAGCACTAAGGAAGATCAACTTGGGTTGCTTCCTGTGTGGAAGGAGCTTTTGCTCATAACAAAGGGTCTTTTCCATTCGTACATACTGTCCCCTAATTGCAGCCAGCAGCCTTCCAAATGCAAAATATTTGTTTCCAAGGAATAGGTGGCAGCTATTGACATAATTAGAACAATGTCTACAGGGGATGAGTGGGAAATAGCACCTCCTATGTATATGAGGTTCTAGGTTCCCCGAAAGACAAGGATCTATGCTCTTTTCATTCAGGATCCAGAATTGTATTACCCATGAACCTGGAAAAAACTCTAAAAAGTCAAGTATCCATCCATTCTTGCCTCCCTTCTGGTTAGTGTTGAGATCTTCCACTTCGTTTTAATTCGTGTGTGTGTGTGTGTGTGTGTGTGTGTGTGCTTAACTAATCTTGCCCAGAAGTTTATCCCTAAGTGTAAGCTATAGGAATTGCTACCCTGGGTCAGGCCAGCAGCCCATCCTGCCTAGCATTGTGTCTGCTGTTCATACAGAGACTTATTGAAATAGAACATAATAGATTTCTGTCCTCTGTGGCATTGACCTTGAAATTTAAATGTCTCCCAAACATCTGGAATTTCTTAATAGTAACTTGTTGGAGATGGGTCATCATTAAAATGATCTAAACCAGTGGTTCTCAACACTGGCAGCACAGTGGAATCACTGGGGGGAGAGGAGGGGGTGGGGAAGACTTTAAAAAGGACTGATGCAGGGTCCCACTGTCGGGATGTAAATTTCAGTGATCTGGAGTGCCACCTGGGCAGTGGGATTTATAAAGCCTCCTGGTGATTCTAATAAGCAGTCAGGGGACCCTCTGATTTAACGCCGCCCCTACATAACTTTGTATTTCACCTGTGAAACTCTTTAAGGTCAGAATGTCCATGAATGTTAAGCTCCTGTAAAAAATTGTGGTCATACAGGTGTTGAAGGGGGTGTACAATATCTGTTTTCTGAACTGGCTGTTGCAATAGACTTTTATGGTATGGGATAATATTTTATGGGCTGTGTTTTGATCTGAGGTTGATCTGATCCACATAATAAGCAGCTATTTTAAAGTGAGACGGTCATGCTAGATGTTCTACTCCAGCTCTCATGCTGGAGTGGAAAGAGTACTGCATTTCCAGCCTGGAGATCTAAGGGCCACCCTATCTTAAGTACTAAAGAAACATAAATTTGGGGGACCTGGCTGACTCCATCAGTAGAGGATGTGTCTTTTGATCTTGGACCTGTGAGTTTGAGCCCGATGTTGGGTGTAGAGATTACTTGACAATAAAATCTTAAAAAAAAAAAAAGAAAATTCCCTGAGACTCAGTTTCTTCATCCTCAAAATGGGACTGTGTGAGAAACAAAAAGTGCGGTCTGTATGTGGAAGCACTCAGTGAACCATTCAGTCCTTACAGAATTGATCACTCTAGTTCTTTCTTCCACTTTTGAGGTTCCATGGTCTCTGATACACATAGCAGTTTGGTACTTTTTGTGTCTTAAGCTTGCTTCCCTCCAGTTTCTAGTGATGCTGCATTGCTTCTAGAATTTGATAAATAACAACTGCTTCCCCTTGTAAGCACATCACATGTGCCCCTCACAGCTCTCTAAGAAAGGAGGCATAGAGAGGTCACATGACTAATATACGGCAGAGCCCGGATTCAAACCCAGTAGGCTGCCTGTGCGCTCCTTATTCTATACCAGGTTACTGCCTGGTCACACGAGTGTCCTGAGGACAGGCCTGGTGTCTTACTCATCTGTGTTCATGAAGTCTAGTGCTCTGTTTCTCAGTAAGCTCTCAATATGCTTGTTAGGTGACTAATCTGTCTCTATATCCAGTTTATATTCTTTTTCCCAAGGTCAAAACCTATTTCCTCTGGTTTTGATATCAAAACAGGTAAAATACTTGGTTGGTTAACATTTTTTTATCATAATTTAGCACGAGGTTTGTATAATATTATATTTACTTTTGTTTTTTTTAACAGTTCTTTTCCTTGAATTTTATAAGTAGGGCATAATCATACGTCCTTACCTTCTGTGCTTCACTTCTAAGTGTTTTTAATGGAGAGAAATATTAGAACCATAACATTTCACCAGAACCCCTTCTTCTTCCCCAAAAAAGAAAAAGAAAGTTAAAGAAAGAAAAAATAAACCCAGAATATTTTTATTCATACTCTTCCTTGCCCAAAATGGAGTTAAGACAGCTTCTAAAGCAGAGCGTGATAAAAATAAATTAAAATATAAAAAAATGAAGCAATGTGAAAATAATAGTAGGAAAATAAGATGGGGCCAGGAATTAAATTATCATACAATATGCACCCCTTGAAGTTCTTATGCTTGGTTTAATGTAGGGGCACAGAATTTTCTAGAAGAGGGAAAAGGGATCAGTTTGCTGTGTTCATGAGGTAAAACAAACCAGGTGCTTGAGTCCAGCTATTCCTGATGTTGATACCCGGCTCCCTGTGGGTCCTCTCAGAAAATTACTATTTAATGTAATAAACAATCCTCTGAAACTATCCTTACTGTAAACACTGGGATGGGTTTTATGGGGCTGTTTCTTATAATGTACCTCTATAAAGGTTGATGGCTTCTTACCAGAACATAATGTGATAAAAGGAATTTGACAGAGTACCAGTAAGACGTCGCCCTGTGCCAGCTGTGTGGTGGTCTGCTCTAATCCAAGAGGATCTTAGAGTATCCAGGGCAGGGGTTTGGGCAATCAGAAAAGTTGGTAAACCTCCTGACAGTTGATGTGTGTGTGGGAAGGGAGTAGGGGAGTGTTCATGATTGTAGGTGTATTTCTGTCTAGGGAGCCAAAAGCTGATAGCTAATGCTTCATTAGATTCTCAGAGGGGATCTAGAAGTGGAAGAACTGAGCGTGTTCCCTTAGGCAAGCTCTGTAAAAGTTTCTGAATGACGGTGAGTTCAGGGTTATGATGCCTGAGAGGAAGAGGTTCTCTTAGCCAGTTCAGGGCAGAACAAAGGTGGGAAGGATTTCCTTTTTTGAAAACCATGCTTTATAAGGATTCCACTAAGGGGTCCATTTAGCATGGCCAAAATCCTGTTGAGAAAGAAGAATTAGGTATTTATTCTAACACAGACACAAAATGGGCAATAATAGAAACGATAATTTTTCTAAAATCAGAGATATCATAAAAGAATGTTATCTTCTGAAAGGGTAGAGCAAAATTTAAAGACCTAGTCATTTGAGAACTTTGACCCTAATCAGGATTATTTCCTTGTTATTATTCGCAACTTAAACTAACCTTGATTTTATTTCCAGTTTTGTATCAGTGCTTACTTTTTTTTTTTTTTTAAGATTTTATTTATTTGACAGAGAAAGACACAGTGAGAGAGGGAACACAAGCAGGGGAAGGGGGAGAGGGAGAAGCAGGCTTCCCATAGAGCAGGAAGCATGATGTGGGGCTCGATCCCAGGGCCTGGGGATCATGACCTGAGCCACTGAGCCACCCAGGCACCCCTAGGTGCTTACTTTTTAATTTACCCTCAATATATGTTGGCTGTAGAGCCCTTCTGAAACAAGCAAAAGCTTCTGGACCTCTCTACAATGTTTGGTACTAAAAGATCTTTTGACTTTTTATAGCAGATAGTTTTTCCTCTCCTGTACCCAGGGGAGTGTAATTTGCCATATGAGGCTGTTTGGACCAATTGAAAGGCTCCCCTTGTCTGCCCTTTCGGCCTTCTAGGTGACTAGGAAGGTGTCCTGATGCTTCTCATTCCTCTGGATTGTAGCTCCCCATGAAGCAGAAGCACAAGCCCATATTAACAATATGAAATTGATATCACTACCATATTCCAGTGAAAGGAGTCATTAGAAGAAGGAGAAAAAGAAGAAAATAGAAAAAGGTTTTCTCTCTAAAAGTAATCTCCAGCCACTAGATTAAGTAATGCTTTTATTCTAAAGAATGGCATTTTCCTCAGCCTCTAAGAGTGTCTTCAGCATTGTGTCTTTCTTGCATTGACAAGAAAGTTTCTTAAAACAACTTCCTTTCGAAACTTGCATCTCTACTTAGATGAAACATTTTTTTAAAACATAATTCAAATAGAAACCATCTGTTTTTAAAAGATAGCTTTAAAGTGCTTTCACCACTTTCTTAAAGATAGTTACTAGAGTGTCCATCCCTGACTACAGAATTCCAATTTTATTTTTTTATTTATTATCTTTTTAAAGAGAGAGTGGGAGAAAGTGCGCATGCGTGCAGCTTGGGGGTGAGGGGCAGAGGGAGTTTGAGAATCCCAAGCAAGCTCCATACCCAGCACAGAACCAGCGGAGTGGGGGTGGGGGTTGGATCTCATGACCCTGAGGTCATGACCTGAGCCTAAATCAAGAGTCAGACATTTAACCGACTGAGCCACCCAGGCACCCCCAGAATTCCAATTTTAAATAAGTACTCTTCCTCCAGTTTTTCCACACCCTACCTTTATTGGGGTCAGACCATGAAGAAAGGAAGATTTAGATAGGTAAAAGGAGAAATGTGTGGAGGTTATATTGAACACAATAAAAAGAATTAATATTTTTCCAATAAAATGAAGCACGTGGGTGGCTCAGTCAGTTAAATGTCTGTTTTTGGCTCAGGTCGTGATCCTGGCGCCCAGGATCCAGCCCTGAGTTGAGTTGGGCTCCCTGCTCAGTGGGGAGCCTGCTTCTTTCTCTCTTCCTCTGCTGCTCCCCCTGATTGTGTGCTCTCTCTCTCTCTCAAATAAATTAATAAAATCTTTAAAAAGTATATTTTTCCAATAATTTTGAAATGTGTTACTGTTTCATTCTAAATCAGATTCAGCTCCTAGCACTGCATTTTGGAATACAAATTTCATGATTAATATAAGAGGGAATTAAGAATCTTTATTTCTCATTTCTATTTTTATATTTTTACTTTTTTTTAAGAGGTCCTTTTACCCTAGCAATGTAACTGATGTCCCATGGTCTCTTTCTTAAAAAAAAAAAAAAAAAAAGCACAATTTTGTGCTCTTTACAAAATAAGGTATTTTGGTGGAGAAACAAACAGGAGTTAATTAGAAAGATCTTCATCTTGAGACTTTCCCCCTTGAAATTTCATATGCTATTCATTCAGTCATTTGTTTCTATAGCTTCCATTTACTTACTTAACATATTTATTTAGCATCTACTATGTGCCAGCAGTATTTTAACTGACTGGACAAAAATCAAGAACAAAAGAGACAGGATCTCTTTCTTCCTGGACTTTCAAGTCCAGTAGGGGAGATAAACATTCAACAAATTAATTTTTTAAAAAAAGCTATAATAGAGCGTAAAACACAGAGTGAATCCTACTGTAAACCATGGGCTTTGTTTAATAATGATGTATCAAATATTGGTTCCTAAATTGTAACAAACACACCACCCTAATGGAAGATGTTAGTAATAGAGGAGACTGTGTGTTATGTTGGCATATAGGAACTCTGTGCTTTTTGCATAAATTTTTCTGTTTATCTGCTCTAAAAAATAAAGTCTCTTAATTAAAAAAATTGTTAATAGCTCTAAAATATAAGCAATTTAAAAGAAATAAACAGGATGCTATTAGAAGGAGTAGTGGGGGTGACATAATTTGGAATGGGGATAAGGAAAGACATTTCTAGAGTTGTGTAAGGCCAGAACTAGAGAATCAGTAGGAGCCAGCCAGGCAGAAAAGAGAAAGAAGTGCATTCGTGGTAAAGCAAAGTGGTATCATTTGAACTACCTTTCGAAATATTATTCTGGCTTCTCAGTGAAGGATGGATTGTGGGAGTGAGTGTGAAGGTGCAAGAGTACGAAGGAGAGGAGTTAGGAAATTAGAGTGGACCATAGCTTTTACTACCTACTCAAAGTAGCAGAGTGACAGTAGGATTCTTTCCTTTTGCTCATCTTATGCCAGAGACCATTAGGTTCTCCAAGAGCTGCAGACTAGGAAGAAAGACTCGTTGCAAGACAGGGTTCCCAGGTCTCAATTCCTAAGATCTTTCCAGTGACTTAATGGGATTTTTAGCATGAGGAATAATCGTGCGTGCGTGTGTGTGTGTGTGTGTGTGTTTGAGACAACAATCAGATGAGAATTACAATGGAAAACAAGCCTTCAAGTACTAACTATCCATCTGTAATAACAGATTTTCATGGAAGTCTGTATATTTAATTTTCAATAGTTGGAATTTATTTTCTTTTTTGTTTCTTTTAAGGCTACATGTTAAAAAAACTGTTGACAAGTCAACAAAAAGGATATTAAGGAAGGTCTATTTAGGCAGGGTGCTGTTTTAGTACATCAATATTGAAAGGTTTTTATCAGAGTTCTTAGGGGTGGTGAATTCCCAAGGAAGAAAATTCTAGTGGGTAAAGGGAAGTGTCTACCAGTGATCGATTGCTATTGATTCTGAGAACTGTTATTAGTAGCAGGGAAGCTCAAATAGTTCAAGGTTTTATTTACATTTGAAAGTAAGCGGCTCTGCAATTACATAATACACTTCATAATTTTAACTTTTACCTACCTCTGTATGTGCAATGGAGATGTGCAAGGCATTAACTACTTTTATGCATTTGTTTTGCAGTGGAGAAATTGTATATGATAGTTGTACATTACATATAAGAAGATTTGATACCGCTTTGAAAAATCTTTAACAAATGAGCATGCATTTTATGGTACTTAGCTAATAATGATACAAAATGGCTAGTATGCCTATCTAACTCTGTAAGTTTCTTTTCTTTCTTTCTCTCTTTCTTTCTTTCTTTCTTTCTTTTTCTTTCTTTCTCTTTCTTTCTTTCTTTTTTTGTATTCCTGGAAACACAAACACTTAAGTCAAGAATCCCCCATTTGAGCAGACCTGTTGTTTATTTTAGGACATGTAAGTGCATCATCAATGTAATTTTAAGTAGTCCAGTTATGAATATGGGATGAAGGGATAAAATAAAGTTTTCCACTCTGATGTCTCCATTAAGAAGCTCTTCTTTGTGTAAAATACTCCGTGGCAAAGTTGCTTCTATTTAAAGTAGTGAGTTTGATCTTGGCTTTGATCTAAAGCTTTTGATCTTGAAAGAAGGATGGAGTAGCAATAAAGAGAGGGCAAGACAGATTTTCTTTAAAGAAATGCGATAAAGTTAAAGGGATGGTCAAGATCAACAAACACGAGTGCGACCCGACTCTTCTCCCCAAGCGCTCACCCCCACTCTGGTTCAGCCAACTTCTGATGCGGATGGGCAGAAGTGGTGTCGGCGGAAAAATCTGGAGCATGGCAGACTTTTACAAACAAAGTGGAAACTATCCCCCTAATTATGAAGACAGAATGTCTCCTTCTAAATTCTCCCCAGTCGCTGTGGGGGTCCGCGGGCAGGGCGCGTGTGGCGCCGACCGCGCTTAGAGCGCACAGGCTCCGTCGAGGCGCGGGCGGTGCGCGGGGCTCGCCTTTTACGCGCTCGGGGTTTCTCCCCTGGGAGGTCACCTGCCACCGCCCCGGAGTCCGGATGGGCCACTGGAAAACACTACTTAATGGCGTCTAATCCATTCCTGGAAAAAAGTCCACTAGGAAAGTTCCTTTCCGCTCCGCGAAGGCCATTTGGACACTTAGGTTTCTGACCCGAGGAGAGAGTTCGGCTGGCCGCGGGGGTGGGGGCGCTTCCCCAGCTAAGCCCTTTCGCGGGCGGCCGGTCCGCGCTCCGGGTCGCAGTGGTCGAGAAACCCTTTCGCGGGTCCCTAGGGGCCCGCGGAGGGGGAGGGGGCTGGAAAGG